>CAEFZP010005682.1:0-512497 GCA_903064625.1 Mallotus villosus
TGTCCCACATGGACCTCACCTCCACCCAGGGCCAGGTTAAGGTCACCTGGGGCCCGGGGCAGAAGCCTCCCCGGGGCCCCCCTCCCGCCCGCCAAATATGTTATTATTATTTATATATATAAATAATACTTATATATATGTATATGTATATAAGTATTATTTATAGCAATATATTAGAGAGAGAGAGAGATTGGTAATACATTTAGAAAAAAGTTGAAAGTTTTGTGGTTTTACTTAAAACATCTGCCTGTCGCTCTTTTTTTTGCTGATTAATTTGTCGTTTTTTAGCCCCACTTTCATATTTTCTTATTGTTTCATGCGAAGCCATTGTTGTCTCCAGGGCAAGGTTACGGTCAACTTGGCTCTGTTCGAAAACTTAGACAGCTGTCTTAATCCTTGATGTTTTACTAGACAGCTGTCTAACCAGACAGCTCTCTTCGGGGTAAGGTATCTTAAAAACCGTTGTTTTCGAACAGCCTAGTTAAACAGGATGTACTTCATCGCGCTGCGTGTACATGGCTAGCTATGACAGTTAACAGCAACCAACTGACAGTTAAAACACCCTGATATATTTTTTAAAAAGCAGGTTATTTTTACAATACATTTTGTGTGCACTTACAATGCACATTTACAATTTCACATCATAAACAACCGTTCACTTTCTTAACTATCTTGCATTAAATACAGATACATACTGTACCGGAGCTAACGTTAGCAACGCCGTTAACAATCAGCTACCATGTCCGTAAATCTTTATTGGAGAGATGCAAATTTAATGGTGGTTTATCACTCCCTAATTTTCAACTGTATTCCTGGGCGGCACACATCCACAAAATTAAATTTTGGGTTAATTCAAGTGATCCACCGTGGTGTAACTTGGAGGCTCGCTCTTGTTTTTCGTCTTCTCTATTGGCTCTACTTACCTCCTCTATCCCAACCAGCCCCTCGAGCTTCACAAACAACCAAGTAGTGAGTTCCACACTCAAGATCTGGTACCAATTCAGGAGACAGCTTAAATTTACTTTGGCTTCAACTTCAGCTCCCCTACTAAAGAATCACCTATTCAAACCCGCACTTACAGACTCCACCTTTTCTGTATGGCACGGTAAAGGCCTGATATTTTTTAAAGACCTGTATAGAGACGGTATTTTCCGTAGCTTTACAGACCTGTCTTGTGTATATCAGCTCCCTCCCTCTCATTTATTTCGCTATTTTCAAATCAGACACTGTGTCAAATCGCTGTTTCCAAACTTCCCCTCCTCACCTACGGTTCAGTTGTGGGAAGAGTTTCTCTGTTCCAGCCCCTTTCAAAAATCTCTTATTTCTAAAACATATAACTAACTCCTGTCCCATGACAACTTACCATCCACTAAGGTCAAGACGGCCTGGGAGCGGGAACTGGGGCTGAACTTAGAGGATAGCTACTGGGAGTTAGCTCTTGACAAAATTCACAAAAGCTCAACTTGCGCTCGTTTGACACTCATACAGTTCAAAGTGATATTCAGAGTCCATTTTTCCAAAGCTCGACTGTCACAAATTTATCCCAGTGTCATCGATAGCTGCGACAGATGTCATTCTTCATCATGTAATTTAACCCATATGTTTTATTCTTGCCCTCTACTATCTCACTTCTGGCAGAACTACTTTGATACAATGTCAAAAATACTTTTGAGGACAATAATTGTCTCTCCCCATATTGCTATATTTGGGATTCCTGTTGATTACAACCGTTATACTTCCAAGCATTTAGACATTTTAGCTTTCACCTCTTTACTGGCGAGACGGCAGCTTCTCCTTAACTGGAAGTCAACTAAAGCTCCCTCCAGCTCTCGATGGCTCAGTGATGTCATGTCTTTCCTCAAGTTAGAGAAGATTAAATATTCACTGCGAGGTAACACAGACAAGTTCTACAACAAGTGGCAATCCTTCTTAACGTTTTTCAACTCGCTTTCTTCCATGCCTCCTGATTAAATGTCAGAGAATGGTGAGGGGTGTTGATGGGTTTTCCTGGGCCCATGTTGACGTCCTCGGGTGTGTTGTAGTGTCCAGAACACATGGATGTTTCAGTTTACTGTCATGATAGGATTGAAGAAACCAGAAAGTATTCACATTTGAGAAGCTGAAATCAGAGAATTTGGAAATGTTTTATATTAAAAAAAATGACTTGAAACTACTAATTAATTAATCGTTGCAGATCTACTCCTGACTGTTAGGCCCCACCCCACCCCCCCCCTTTTATTTAATTTTATCTAATTTTATCTATTTTATTTTTGTGTGCTCATTGTTTTATTTGTACATGTTATTGTATTTTAAATATTATTATTATTATGATGATGATGATGATGTTTATTACAGCTTGATAATCCCTTCCTGTAATGTTTGTAAAAAAAGAAAAATCAGAAATATGGCATTTGTTTTGACTCGTCAAGTTTTCATGTCTATGTATGCACTGTGCCATATTTTCAATAAAAATATTAAAAAAAAATTAAAAAAAACAATCAGCTACCATAGCGACCTGGCTAACGCATACCTCGCTAACGAATTCAGACTATTTTTGTTAATCAATCATGGCATAATTAAATAGTACACTGTTTATTTCTCGATACATGTTCAAAAAAACAGCAAAGGAAATTACATTTATGAACACTTTTGATGTGAACTTCGGTATTTCGTTCCGCCATCTTAAAAAATAAAAATCTGATTTGGGTTCTGGCGCACAGACTAAGACAGCAAGGCAGCTCAGATGCTCTCTTAAAAAATGACCGTTATGTGACGTATTTTAAGGTATCTTATTAGACAGGAAGAGAAAATGTAAGCGTTTTCGAACAGACCTCGCTGTCTTAAAAGGAAGGAAGGAAGGACGCATTTTAAGACATTTCGAACAGAGCCCGAGTCTTGCCTGTTTTGATACCAGCAACGACAAGTGACGAAGCATGTCACTGACGTTAAGAGAACGTTTACTTCACTATGGATGGGTAAATGCATCAAAAATATGATCTCGCGCCGGGGCCCCCTAGTGGCCGGGGCCCGGGGCAGCAGCCCCTCCTGCCCATTGCACAAACGCGGCCCTGCGTGCACCTCCTGAATTTCTATCCGTCGAAATTACGCAGAGCGACGGAGATCCCCTTGGCTGTGATTGGTCCGTATTAAGAAGTCAGGGGCGGGGTTGCCGCTATGGGTTGCCGTGACCAACAAGACCAGGGGTGGGGAACGTCCGACCTGCGGGCCATATGCAGCCCGAAAAATCATTTGGTCCAGCCCGCCATGGCATTGCCGTGCAGGCACCATATTATTAGGTGCATTATTCGTTGGCAGCAGCACTATTTTAATATGTGGAAGAGGACCGTGGAGGCGCTCAGCGTTGCGTTCTTGCAAATCAAGCCCCAATACGTTGTTGGTTTGGGCTAAACCCGGAATGTTTACAACGTCTGGCTCCGCGCATGATTAACACTCGGATCGATAAGCAGTCTCTAAAATGGTAGCAATATAAAAACATATACGATCCCTTTCCTTAATCATAATAACCCCCCAGAAATGTCCACTGCACACCCAGTCAAAGCAGGCTTCCCTTCCAGCTAGCATCACAAACATCACCAAAGAGAAGCAGTTTTTACAATTCATATTTCAGCTAAACAGTACATGTAAATCGGCATTTGAATTCAAATTTGACGAGAAATGGGCAGTGTAGTCGCTGAAACTGTGCTTATTTTATTTATGAAGCGGCTCATTTGTAAATTTGCTCAGAGTTTTCGATAACCTATAGCTAGCATCGCAGTGCAGCGCCACCTACTCTTCTGGCGGTGAATTGTTTTCAGCACCTACAGCCTACAGAGAACTATAAACGAAGTCTATCCGTGCGTATCCGTGAGCCCGCCCATCCGTAAACGGAGACGCAGAAGCATATTGAGGCCTTTTGTAGATGCTAAATAAAACATTAGATGTATGAAGTGTTGTGGATATACTACACACATAAACCAAACTAATGATTACATTTGTACTTATTTAAGTTAACCTTGTTTGAGAAGTGGGGGGCAAAGCATCGGATCACGTCTGCCTACCATCCCCAAACCAATGGACTGGATAAGAGGACCAACCAGACGCTGAAGAGGGCCATCGGAAAGACTGGATGGGCATCAAGAACAGTGGGAGGATAACCTGAAGGTAATCTTGTTTGCACATAACACCAGTATTCAGGCTTCAACCAGGTATTCACCCTACCGACTGATGTATGGTCGGGAGCCACGGCTGTCGACCGAGGTATGTAAACTCTTGATATGTTATTATCATATATCTTAAATATTGCTATATTTGCAATAGAATAAAAAACACTAACTTCATGCATTTATCTACTACATGTTCTGTATTATCATGTCATTTCAGATCACAGATCGCTTTCACCACAAGGTGCACTCAGTTTTTGTTAACATATTAACAATGCATCACAGACACAAAGTTATACAACACTAGAGAATATAAAGCTTGGCTGCTTTCAAGGTCCGACTCAACGTGGAGAAGGCCCAGGAGAAACAGCAGAAGGCCTACCGGAGGAGGAACAAGAAGGAGATCAAGCGCTTCAAAGTCTTCCCAGGCATCCGGTCTTGAACAAGGACGAGAGTTCTCAATTCAAAAAACCTACAGCATTACTGTGTATTATAGTTAATTAAGTGAATGTCCTTGTGACCCTGAACTGCTGAACTCTGAGCCGGAGGGAGACTCGCGCTATATTATAGTGGCTGAATACTGTCACAAGACAGCATCTACTCCTTTTGGCCAGTCCCTATAATTTAACATTATTGTGTTTTTTAGGCTACATGCATTGGATTCCAGGAGCCTGTGTTCCATCCATCTGAGACAGTGTGTTTGGATGGGCCTGAACCTCTTTGCTTCATGTTGCTTTATCTCACTATTCATTTTTTTTAAATCAAAACATGAGGTTGTTGATGCCTATTATGTTAATAGTCAATTTGTCTTCTCTCAGGATGTCCAGGACTGTGATGCGTGTTAAGCGGGCCTGTCCTGCTTCACTGTGCAGGTACAAAGGGCCACACTGCCGTGCAAAGGCAAAAGACCGTAACTTCAACTTTTTCTAAATGTTTTTTTTAAATTTTCGGAACAGTTAAGGTCTGCTTTATCATGTGGCCAAATATCTTAAATTAACTCGTCTGTTTTTCTGAGAAAATAGGGTGTTGTCTTCACCAAGCCTGCTTTGGCTTTGAGAAACCAAGGCAGAATGCCGTATCATCAGGTTACGGTTCTTTGCCTTTGTTTTAAGGCACTCAAAAACGTTCAATTTAACTAATAAGTAACTATAGCAACAACAAACAAACAAACCTAGCATTAGCCTAGCCTATTCGCTAGCGTTCAACACAAAACATCCCAAACATGAGTCGTTTGTGAGTATCCTACCCTGACAGTTCAATCAAAAACACGAGTCTTGTGACAGCCAACCATCTGTATGTTACATAGGCTTATAATATACCGAGTTTATATCGTGATAAGCAACTAACGCTAAGAGAGCGGAGAAACGGAAGTTACGGTATTTTGCCTTGGCATGACCACTGACTATAGGCTATAGTATACTACCGGAACTTACCGGAACTTCAAAATAGGGGTCAAAAGTGCAGTTTAAGATCATAATTTTCTAATGTAGATAATTTAGATCATGTGTAATCACTAAAACATCAAACTGTTAGATTTCCAGTGTCCTACCTAAAATACATTTGGCAGGACAACACTTTGAAAGTACAAAAACTTTGAAGTCGTTTTTCTCAGTTCAACACGTCGGTGAGTTACGGTCTTTTGCCTTTGTAGGGCAGCACAGTTCTCTCCCCATGTTGTTGGCTGGGTGATGTTTCCATTGACCCCTCCCAGGCTCTGTTACAGGCACAACATCCCCATGTAGGAGGCCTCTACGCCACAGCATCCCTCGCCTTCCTCTCCTCTGTGCCTGCATCAACCCAGGGGTTTGTTCAGATTTTAAATGTTTGTGTGAACCACTGGGTAACAATAAGTAACATCAACTGCAAGGTAGATACAGTTAATGTTTATGACTCCTCTGGTCACAGCAAAACCGAGGAGTTCATTTCTCTAATAACTGGTCCTCTGTCTTTCCCAGGTCCCCAGGTCCGACTGCAGTGGCCTGATGTCCAGCAGCAGAGAGGCAGCTCAGATTGTGGTCTGTTTGCGATCGCAAACAGTCTCGCTCTCTGCAAAGGTGAGGATACAGCATGCGAGTATGAACAGTCCGCTATGCGTCACTACCTCTTTTCCTGCTTTCAGGCTGGGCACTTGACACCATTCTCCAGCTCCACACGGTATCCCACGGCCAAGTCAGTGTACGCTATGGGGATTAGCGTGCACTGCATCTGCAGGAGGACCATCCGAAAGGTAGTCGAGCCCCTGGTTTCTTGCTGGAGGTTGAAGGGTTGAGATTCTTTGTGTCTATTCCAATAGGCCTATGTAATGCTAGTTTTCAATGACACAAGTCTGTGTTCTAGAAAGAGTGGTCTGGAGTCGCAGAGGTCCGATAATATCAGCTTTAATGCAGCAGTTGGAAATCAACAAGTACAGAGCTCTGGGGTTGTCTACGTTTCCCTAACCGCAACAATGTTAGGTTCACTAAGTCCAACTGGCTATCTGTCCCTGCCCCAGGATATATTATAGTCTACAGTGCCGTCATACAAAATGATCAAAAGAGGGTTGAGCTTTCTCATGCGGGAGTTGTTCTTGCTGGCGCGCCCCACGCTCCGGTGCCATCTCAGCCCGGCTTCAAGGTTGCTCCTAAAATGAAGAGATTAAGACACCAAATACAGTCTGTTTCCCCCCACCCTGAGTGAGACACAATGTTTAAGCCTAAGCAACCTTCTAAGTTCATAAAACATTACTTTAATAAGCACAATGTATAATGTTAATAAGCACAATATATTCTTTAAGACATGCATCCTTTATAAAGTTGTACGAACATTGTTCCTGTTGCCATATCAACAGGTGCACAGTGCCCCGTGATGCATTGGGTGGTTAAGATACCACACATACTGATAACTTGAACTAGCCTATAGATAATGATAGCCCTTGATAGAATTGGTGGCACACAGATGTCTGGAATTATAGAAGGTGCAGTGCCCGTGATGCAGCTGGTGATGACAGTTCATGTATTGTGCTGTAATGTATTGTACATTCTTTAAGGTGTGGTAAGTGTTTTCATTCATCATACCTGCCTGTTGTGAGTAATGTAAAATAGTTTGTATGTTCAGTTAATACAATTATTTATACATTTTTGCATTCATTAGCAAAATTCTGACTCTCTAGGTCTAGGACAACACTGAAGTACAATTAGTTATTTTGCTGGTGCTCCAAGTCTTCACAGTAGCAGAAAGTCGCTAGATTAGATTTTTTGTCGCTCGGTTGATGTGAAAAGTCGCTAAATTGGCAACACTGAAACTGTATTGAACATCGCACAAATGTTGTCAATTCAAATACTGCAACTAAAGAATGTACAATACATTACATGAACTGTCATCACCAGCTGCATCACGGGCACTGCACTTTCTATAATTCCAGACATCTGTGTGCCACCAATTATATCAAGGGCTATCATTATTTATAGGCTAGTTCAAGTTATCAGTATGTGGCATCTTAACCACCAAATGCATCACGGGCACTGGATGAGTATTGATAAGATTTTAACGATTCCGATTCCTTATCAATTTCTGCTTAATTTTCTTTTATACAATTTTCTATAATGCTGTAGTGCACACCATATACAGTAGGTATACATAAACATTTTTAAATGACCTTAAAGCCCATATAGCAGGTTGATTTTTCCAACGAATTTGCGCTATTTAGATGTTGGTTATAAACATTTTAACTGTTATCTATTGTATTTGATGTTGTTGGGTGTCACAAAACGTAATATAATACGAAAAAGTAGGTACTTTTTTGCAATGATTCTTCTTTCCCCCACAATGCATTGCATGACGTCACGTTGGGGAGACGATAGACCAAAGCCCCATTGAAATCAACGAGAGAGGTTAACGAAAGAGTGTTCAGCAGTAGATAGTTTATAGATAAATACATAGATATAATATATAATTAGCATAGATATAAAGATCAATAGATAGATAGATAGATAGCATAGATAGATAGATATATATATATATAGAGAGAAATAGATAGACAGACAGTCAGATAGCATAGCTAGCTAGCACTAGATACATAGCGTTAAATAGCTACTAGTACTAGCCTACATATATAGATATAGAGATAAAGCTAGATATACATATGTATAGGTAGGAAAAATGGTAAACTACTGTGTTTGTGGGGGGTGTACAAATCTCTGTCTGCCCTGGCCCGAGACCGAGAAGCACTGAAAAGCTCGGTGCCGCCCGCCGCAAGCGAGAGCTGGCAACGGTAAGCCTCAGGCTAATGTTTACAAGCTGCAGTGCACGTTAGCTAGCCCCATAACACGAACCCCCCAACTACTACAGTCATAATCAGTGTGACATTAGAAAAGTCTGAGGCCGCATCCACACTAACCCGGGTACATTTAGAAACGCATACATATGTCTCCGTTGCACTTCCCGGCCACACTAATACGGCGAATTCGGACACTGAAAACGGAGCTTTTCGAATACGCTCCCCGGGCCCTAGCCGGAGACATTTGAAAACGCCGGGTACGCGTAGTAGTGTGGACGGGGTACACGGAGCTTTTCAGATACGATGACATTAGAAAAGCACATTTCGTGACTCATGAATATGAACCAAAACAAAATTGTTCTTAAGTAGCTACATGTCCAAAAGCTAGTCATATCTAGCTAGATAGCGCGCCATGGCTAGTGTTTGGATCACGAGTGATCATCAAACGGCTTTCATAACTGTGTGTGTTAGATTTAGTTGATTGATTTAGTTTCCCCTTTCCTGATAGAACGTGACTATTACGGAACTCAAAACGTGGAATATCTCATCGGAAATGTGTTTACAACGTCGGGGAAAAGATTTAATTAGGGATTGATTTGGGGGGGAGAATTTCACAGGTGGGACTAGTAAATTAGCCCATAGCTAGCATGATACCTTCTAGATCTAGATAAGAGCTCCTTATCTGAACTAACGACATGATAACTGTCACTACTGTAGATATAAAGAAAAGTTGACTTTCACTCGGTGCTATTCACTGACAGTAAAAAAAATGTGTCTTTATTGTATGCACTGCTGTCCGTAGACAAGCTCCAGCGCTCCTTGCTGCGTTGCCGTTGCTAACTCAGCAGGACACTTCACCAACTCTCCACTCATTCTCCTCGGACCATCCATTTAATTGGCTTTGGCGGCCATCAGGTCTAGGCAATTCCTCATTTGACCTCTCTCGTCTATTTGGTTCGATATTATACGGCTGCGGGCCATCGTACATTTGAGTGGTTCTTCCCACCTCTTCCTCATCCCAGTCAGTTGCCATAGTTCTAGTACTAGACTGAGGCTACTCTCCTCCACGACTCCCCAACGTGACGTCATCGCCGAATTGCGCTAATATGCTAATGCTAACAAAAAAAACTTACAAAACTGGTCTTAAACACCATTTTGAGACACCATTTTGAGATTTCTTGAATAATATACATATATCGAGTGCTTTATGTACCCATTCATCGACAGTGGTGGTTAACCTGCTATATGGGCTTTAAACATTTATACACTTGAACTACAAATAAAACTGACATTCTTCTGTAGAAGATAAAATAAAACTGAAAGGGTCTGTAGCAGGGACGTGCGGTCAGGGGAGGCAGAGCCTCATAATTAACACTAGCCAACACCGTTACGATCAAACATTTCTCAAAACTGGACTTTCAATCAAAACGTGAAGTGATCAATAACGGGACACGAATGCCGAAGCAAAAATGTATGCTTCAAACGACGGGACAGAAGATAACTTGATCGACTACTGTGAGGGAATGATAGCATTATACTGCTGATCAATGCTGCTATACCAATCAATATCTAATATGAATATGTAAACACACATGTTTTGTAATGTTAATAACTAAGATACAAATATCGAATGTGATCAATTGATTTAATAAAGTAACAGATAAGAAACACTTAAATGTAACTTTGGTGTGTGGACAAGAATGCAGATGTCAGGCAAACTGACTTGGGAGGCGAGTTCGTGACGCTCAGGGACTGGTGTGAGCACAATGAGCTAGTCAGCTCATGGGAGTAAAAGTGTCAACTTGGGAGATAAGGTGATGTTGGGAACGTAACTCTTCTCTGCTTCAGGACGAGTCCGACCGGATAGTTCTTACCACCTATGGATAACATAACCCCTGTTTCCCTGGAGACCCTGCTCCTTCTCACTGGATGCCCCCTTCCCCTTGGAGACCTTGCCCCATCTGCCCCTTTACATCATCAGACCTAGGAGTGGTCTTACCCTCTACCCTTCCCCTTGAAGACCCCACCCTGTATATCATCAGGACCTCGGGATGACCTGCTCTCAACCCTGGAGAACTCTGGATTGCATCAGACCTGTGGGTCTTGTCCACCCCCCCTCCCTGAACAACACCAGACCAGTGGGTCTTCTCTGCCCCCTCCCTCTCCTAAACATCACCAGGTCCGTGGACTGCCCACCTTGCGCCAGCATGAACGCCCTGGACATTTAATTGGTTAACAATTGCCACCCCAAGGTCTCCTGACCAATGGCCACTCACCAGACCTCCCTCTCTGGGGAGTACAAGACCTGTCTCCCAAGGGCGGGGAGACAGAACTTGGGATGGGCAGAACTTTCTCTGATATTCTGTCACGACCACTTTCTCAACGAAGGCCTTCGTTTGTTCTAATCTTATACTCTGTTTTGGTGGGACTACTGCTGTTGCATCATCGACTGATTCATTGTACTAGACTACGGACATCTTGGTGTGTTGTTTTCATTGTGTATCTTGTGATTGCATCATTACGAGAAAAGAGAAGCTGACAAAGTTGAATGCTTATTCATTATTTTATGCTTATTATTACAGCTGATGATGGATCATACTGCTGAAGCTCTGGGCCTTCTGTTGAAATGAAGATCAGGTCTGAAAGGCGTATGGATGTGAGATTGCTGGGTACATCTGATTTTATTATCTTTTGGGCACGGCAAACGTTCACAGTTGGCAGAGCTTATTAGCAGAACATGAATAATTATAACCAAAAAATCATTAACCATTTTCTGCTCTGACTGGAATTGTATCTTTTTGCATCCATCTCTGTGTGCATGATAAGTCAATCTCATTGTGAGAGAAAGCGACAGAGGCAGTGTAGCATTCTTCCCTAGCGACAAATCTAGCGACGAGCGACAAATCTTGCAACTTTCCGTCACTTTGGCAATTGCAGTTTTCGTTGTTGAGCAGCAGCAAAATAACTAATTGTACTTCTGTTTTCATAGCAGCCAATCATGTTAACTTGCGACGGTGTGTCATTGAAATCTGTGCTAAACGTATTATTTGCCTCTAACTCAGTCACAGGCGAGTGAAATCGAACAATTTAGTATCCATTGGCTAATTGAAGATAATTTTTAGTCGCCCAGCGTAAAATGTGCGAGTGATTTACTCGCATTGTAGAGAGTTGCCTCATCTTTCCTTGACTAAGTTATCGTATTAATAATCTTTCCTAGGTTTTTAGTTACAGTACTGGTGAGGGCTTGCCGATATCGCTATCACGCGTGCTGACGTTGTGACGTTAGGGTGGCATGAGTTCCCTTGTGCGACACAAGGCACTTTTTGCCACAAAAACTTAATTCAAGCCTAAACTGCAACGAAATGTCAATCCCAATAAAAGCAACGCAATCGAGAGCAAGACAAATTTATCATCTCCTGCAGAGGAACTTGGTGGCAGTAGTAGGGACCCTCTTCCTCCTTTAACAGAATATAACTATATGATTATTTTACAATAGGTATTTTATGTAATATCGAACATACCTAATGGCAGTGGCAAATGCCAGGAATTGGGCCTTGGTGAGAGGGAACCCATGGTGAGAGGGAACCCATGGCCTGAGGTGTAGAGGCAGGACTGGGGCCTTGGTGAGAGGGAACCCATGGCCTGAGTTGTAGAGGCAGGACTGGGGCCTTGGTGAGAGGGAACCCATGGCCTGCGGTGAAAGGGAACCCATGGCCTTGGTGAGAGGGAACCCATGGCCTGAGGTGTAGAGGCAGGACTGGGGCCTTGGTGAGAGGGAACCCATGGCCTGAGGTGAGAGGGAACCCATGGCCTGAGGTGTAGAGGCAGGACTGGGGCCTTGGTGAGAGGGAACCCATGGCCTGAGGTGAGAGGGAACCCATGGCCTGAGGTGTAGAGGCAGGACAGGAGTTGGGCCTTGGTGAGAGGGAACCCATGGCCTGAGGTGTAGAGGCAGGACAGGAGTTGGGCCTTGGTGAGAGGGAACCCATGGCCTGAGGTGTAGAGGCAGGACTGGACAAGGACTTTTTCATCCTGGTCAGATAACAGGAGCCCTTGCCCAGACTTGTGGCCATGGGCCTTCACCCTATCCGCCAGCATCATCCGTGGCACATTGGTCATCCTGGCTGGCTGCCTGATATCCCCTCCTCCACTGCTCTCAGAGCCCTGAGCATATATTCCTCTCTCCACAGCTTCCTTTTTTAAGAAATTAAAAAATATCAATACTATTATTATAACAAGTACACTAGGGTTTACATTTCAGAACCCTAGCGACCCAATATGCATTACAGTACATTTGAAAAGGCTCATTCCTACTGAATATGGACCCTTGTTTGCTTATGCCTGACATGTTGTTTCAGTTTGACGCCTAAGTTGCTGTTGAAGGAGTTCAATATGTCCTTGGCTCTTTCAGCTCTTCTGCTTTATCTATGAGCAGAGCTTCCAGTTCAGCAGAACGTTGGCAAGCCTGTTTCTGCAGACTCGATCTCTGCATACTTACAAAAAGTTCCTGAATCTCTTCCAGGGCCTTCTCCAAAACGTTGCAATGCTTGTCCTTTCCCTCACGTCAATCTGCAGTTTGGTCATGAAGCCTGCCATCTTCATCAGGTTCAATTTGAATGCATCCAGCTCCTGCTCACCACTTTTTGTGATCAGGAGGGCCTCCTTTTTTCCATTGGAAAGGATGAGGATGTTGTCATCCCTTTCGGCAATCTAAGCACAAAGGTTTTTCTTCAGGTTCACAAGATTTGCTCTGGTCATGTTGCATTTCATCTCAGCCCTCGTTCTGGCTGACTGGGCCGCACAGAGTTCAGCTTTAAGGGCAGAGCGCTCCGTCTGGAACTTGACCCCCAGCTGAGCTGGACTTGGGACCAGGTTTCCCACTACCAGCAGCTTAGCTGTGGTCCGAGTGAGACCCTGCTCAGAGTTTGTCAGAGCTTCCACTGCCTAGTTCTTCTGAGATCTCAGCTCCTGCCTCTCCTTCCCCAGATGGACAGATTTCACTATTAAGAAAAGATCTGTCTTTGGCAGTGGGCGCTCAGCTGTTCGACACAAACTTGAGTTCTAATGGAGCTTTGATGGACACCATAGTCAACAGCCCAAAAATGAGAACTTCCTCACCTAGCGCCATTAAAATTATTTAAATGCATTTGATCATTTTTACCTATTCTTTAACTGTGTGCACAGTGCTAATAGTTAGACTACCTGAACACCTGAAAAAGGACCCTTTGGGGTCAATATAGTGAATTGAGTCAAATATTTCTCTACCTTTGTTGAGAATGGCCATCGCTTTTTCGGGGTCATTGCAGGAACACTGAAGGACACTTCCCACTTTGACTGATAGCACGTCAGAAATGGCCTCTAGCGCCTTCCTCTGGTCCTGGCTGACAGAGGAAGATGGCCGGTTCCTACCCACAGTCCCTTGGCTGGGGCCTGGCATCGTGCAGTAGGACCCTTCCAGAGACATGCAATCGCTGCTGTCGCTGCTGCCGCTGCTGTCCCAAAATACATCCCTGATGGAGTCGGTCCTGTCCTTACACATCCGTTCGTTCACCAGGACACATTCCTCCGGAAGCGAGTTGGGCAGGCCAAGGAAATTCTCCATCAGTTTCTTGAAAGCCAAGTTGATGAAATTGTACAGCATTGGAGTGAAGAGCTCCCAGTCCAGGTGCTGCTTGGCCTCTGGGTTCTGGACGTTGGGCTTGGAGCGGCAGCGGCGTGTCGGGGGGAGTGGTCCCACCTCTGTGTCCAGAAGCAGCTGATAGATCCCGCCAATCAGCTCCATGGAGAAGCACTGGATCCTCGCCTGCAACATCCTGGTACACATGCTGTGGGAGGCCAGCAGGCGGCCCAGGTCGTACTCAGCCTGGTCCGACAACCCGACAGAGGAGCCTCCTTTGTCCTTATCACAGTCTTCATCATTGGAGGCCGAGTAGGCCATCTGCACGACGGTGTCCAGCATTTTGTGAGCAGCAATATTGAGGTTGTGGCTGTTTGCCTTGCTCCTGGGGCTAGGGCTCCTGGGGCTAAGGCTCCTGGAGGCAAACCTGCCCTCCTTCTGCTGCTCCTCTTCCTCCTTCTCCTCGTCACTAGCCGAGCTGTACTCCTCCCCTGATCTCCTCTCCTCCTGCTGGGTGGAGAGAGGGAAGTTTTCCTTACACGAGAGTGTGCAGGCCTCCTCCTTTCCCTTGACCCAGTTCCCCAGCAGCTCTCCCTGGCTGGGGCTCCTCCTGCTGCTCCTCCAGCTGCCGACACCCTGGTTCCTCCTCTGCAGGGCCTCCACTTCCTCCGTAACCTTGCTGAGCAGGGACTCGCTCAGGGACTCCACTAACAGGGTGAAGCCATTACCGCGCAGGAAGTCCACCTCTCCACCTCTAATGAACTCCACAGCTGCGCTGAAGTTCTCCAGGACGAGGTGGATGATGTTGCAGGCACTGGAGATGTTCTGGGGCAGGGAGGCTGTGTCGGCGTCTTGGGGCTGGTTCAGGGAGCGTCTTTCTCTGGCCATAATCCCCTGGAGGATGCCCCCCACCAGCCTCACCAGCTCCAGCTTCTCCTCTGTGGGGAATACGCCCTGTGTCTGGAAGAGGGCGTGGTGGGCCAGGATGCCAGAGAGGCTCTCCCTCTGGGATGAGGGGTTGTGAGGCTCGCTATCGCATCTGACCTGTCCAATGCTGCTGGCCGAGCTGCGGCCTGAGCCGGTCGATATTGCGTGGATGTCGGCGAGAACCCAGATCTTCTCCTTGGCGTCCTGCCAGGCGTTCAGGATCAGGTCCTCAGAGATACTTGTCGAATAGAATTCAGACAAGGAGCTGCCGGGGTAGTGAAGCAACTCGTCCATCACTTTATCAATGGCCGAGTCACACAGGTCCTCTACAATGGCAGACACCCTCCCCTCTTCATTGTCCTCGTCTGTCGCCATCACTCCCTTCAACTTGGCGATGATCTCTGCCACAGTGAGGGATGCCGTGGCAAGGATATCCTCCTCTGTGGGCCCCTTGGGGACATCAGGCTGGGCTGAGCCCTGAGAAGAGGCCCGGTCCTTGGACAGAGGAGAAGAAGAAGACCTGTTCCTTGTGGAGATGCCGCTGCTGTGGGAGGTAGCGGCAGACAGAGGGCCTTGGCGGAGGTGAAGGACCTGGTAAAGGGCCATGGCGGGCAGAACCCCCTCATTGGCCACCTGGAGAATCCACTCCATCATCTCCTCTGAGCGCTTCTGCAGCTCAGCGACGCTCTTGTTCTAAGAGAGAGAGAGAAGAAAGAGAGAGAGAGAGAGAGAGAGAGAGAGAGAGAGAGAGAGGCAGCGTGAAAAAAGGGGAGACAGTTCAATCGCAGTACAGATACACATAGTTATTGTCAAGCTAAGTAAAAACATATTTTGAGTTAGAAACTAAACATCTACCTTTCTCAACAGGACCTTTTTGATGAGCCTCCACTGACTGTAACAAGAACAAGAATGGATGTGTTACACTCTCTCTACAGTACAATGATCCCGATGGGCTCAGATGGCTGAGCGGGTCAGGGAGTCTGGCTATTTAATCAGAAGGTTGCCGGTGATAATGTCCCTGTACTTACTGTAAGTCGCTCTGGATAAGAGCGTCTGCTAAATGACTAAATGTAACCTCTAAATGTAAACAATGACAACTAACAACACATGGGAACATTGTGTTCAACAGGGCGTAGCCTAAAGAGGACGGGGACACTCACGGGTGGGACATCATGGCCTCTGACACTGTTTCGTCCAGCGTCATTGGTTCCTCTGGGCGGGATGAGACTTTGATTGGTGGAAGAACACCTACATGTAGAGGACATACATCTCGTTCTGCTCCTGGCATACTGGCTTGCCTTGACAAACACACACCATGTAAACACATGCACACACACATACAAACAAACAAACAAACAAGGCGGGGTGTGTGGGATTGAGGTCACAATTAGCAGTGAAACACAGCAAGGAAGAGAGATAAAGAGATAGGTGCCTTGAACATAAATTATTTTATTTTTTGATTAAGAAATATGACTTGGAAAATATGAAATATGACTAGATCTACAGTATGTATCAAGTTAGGTCACATTGTTAAACACAACAGTTAAACTCAAACATTTTCGTCTGTTTTAATCGTTTTAGCCATAGACGTTTTAGCTATACTAGAAAGATATCAACTTACCTTCGAAGTGTTAAGGCCTCCGTTGTTTTAGTCTTTCCTGTTTTGGGATTTCATTGCTGTTTTCCACTCAGTAAGGATGACAAACTCTTTCAGACGACTCAATTGCGACTGACAGATTTGATTTTGCAATTCGTTTTTACATCATTTGGTAAAGTGCGTCACAATCCCTGTATTTGCTTTCACGTCATAATATGTCTAAATAGCGCTCTTTGATAGCGGATAAGAGCGTCTGCTAAATGACTAAATGTAAATGTATATCGACAACATGAATATGTTAACACCCTCTACACTTACTATAAAGCTAGCTCTTCTGAACATTAGATCTATTCTAAACGTGTAAATTATTTAATTTGGACACATACACCTATTTTTTTAACTTTTAACTGAAACATGGTTGGATCAAGCTCCCCTAAACTTCCATTTTATGATTGCTACCAGAACAGACAAAAGAATAGGGGGGATAACCACGCTGTTTAAATCATCATTTGGTGACTTTGAATATATAGGTTCTCAGATTTCGTTAGTAACTATGTACAGGCCTCCAAAGCAGTAGCCTTCACAAAGGTCTTTATATATATCTATGGTCAGACCTCTATGCCAAACACGTCATTAGAAATCAATCAGTAATCGTCATTTAAGTTGAACCAGTATTATACCTTTTTAGTATGGTAATAAAACGGCCTCAGACAGTGATACTTTTTTAACTCTTGTAGGTCTACTGGCTATGAGTTTTTACAATGTACAGACTATGAGTATTGAATAGGCGACTTCATGTCAGCCACTTGTTTATATGAGTACACATTATTATTTTCGATGTTTTTATTGATCTGATGAAGATTGATATCTCAGAGTTGAAACACTGCAAATATTTCCATGAAGTAACATTTTGGAGACAGTAGAATTGTTACTGTTAAGATTGGTCGAAAGGTCTACAGAAGCTGAACATAATTGGCTGGGAACATTCCGTAGTGTCCATCTGGTCCAAATCCTCTCCACCAACCCTCATCCACCATCTCTATCCCACTGATGATGTCATCAGGGTCAAAGGTGATCTCGGAGTCATCAGCTGCATATACAAGGGCAAATGTCACAATGAGAAAAATAGGAGAAGTATGAATAAATAATTCACACAAATATTAGAATTGAGCCCAGGGAGGAGATAACAACTCACCAGCCTGGTAATCATAGAGGGCCCTGGCACAGTTGCCCTTTTCAATACCCGCCCCTCCTTGCTCCTCCACCTAAGACAGAGGAAAACAGTCATGTAGGGTCAGATGGCTGAGCGGTTAGGGAATCAAAAAGGTACGATTGCGATGGTTTTAAATAACTACTCGCGTGGGTTTTTGCACTTTACTGCAATTGGTAGGGACATTTTTGACAGTGTGAATTGTACAGCGATTCTACGTCCTGTGCTATCCAAATACTAGGCCTACTTTCACGTAATAAACCACACAGTGAGAAATCAGCTTTGCTGTAAAACATACATTCATGATTCCCTGGTGACAGATACTGCCCCGTTTCTCCCCTCCTCTCTCCTTATTCCACTCCCTCTCCCCTCCTCTCTCCTTCTTCCACTCCCTCTGCCCTCCTCTCATCCCTCATTGCGCCCTGCACTATTCTTCTTCTACTCCTCCCTCCTCCTCCCCTCATCTTCCTATTTGATAACAGAATAAGACAAGTACCCCCTTGCATTCAACTGAAGTACAGTGGCTGTGTACTGTGCCACAATAATTATCCTCTGTGTGGCTGCAGTCCTGATATGGAGATGTCACAAACCTAAACACAAACATCTTAGCGATTAAAAAGGAGGTATAAACAAAATGCCAATGTTTTTTTTAAATTAATGAACAAAAGATCAAAAGTGATCAAGAAGATGACAGGTCCTCTCTGCAGTCAGGTCAGCAAGCAGGCGGCTCCCTCTACTGGTGAATCATGCAGCTACAGCAGAACGCCTTGGAGAGGCCTGCAGAAATCCTGCGGAAGAAGCCTTTAATAGACTTCTTCTTCTTTGGTTTCTGCTCCTCTTCTCCTGGGACGCTGGAGGACTGTGCAAGATCTGGGCCTGGACATGGAACACCATCACACAACAGGACATGACATCACATACAACTTCAGCACTGTCCACTTACTTGCAATGAGTGTGTGTGTGTGTGTGTGTGTGTATGTGAAATGATGGGAGAGCCAACTAAAGTGCGAAAGCCTACATGAACAAATATCCATTCATAATCTTACTTTCACCGTTGAGAGGAGTAACTGAGGTGATCTTGTTTTTTCTATTGGCAGCCGTATTCTTTGTGGTCTTCTTTCTCATCTGGGATGGGAGTGAGAGTAAAGACAAACAAAATTCCTTTAAATTATGAAATGTTTTACATGATGTTGACAGGACATAACTACATTAACGGTAACTGTCAAATCCCCCGTGTTTGGATTTGAATAAATAAGTCAGCGAAATAATAACATCATCTGTTTACTAATCATACATAATGTATTCTACACATGCTTACTTTTAACCCACGTTATTCTTGACTCAGTTAGGGTCAGTTCTACTCAGTGCCAGTGTGTTTTTAGCTTACCAATTTGAACCATCTTCCGAGGCTGGAGAGTTTGGTCTTTCCAAGACCTGTTGAAGAGCTGGACTGGGAGGTGGAAGCGGATGAGGAGGAGCTATCGATCTTCTCCCAAGCCTTCAACAAGCCTGGGTCTGCAGCTCTCTGCTTCCTGGAGCTCCTCAGCTCCTCTGGTGATCTGGAGGAAAGGGGACACTCTCTGGTCTTTACCAAACCAAATCTGTTACATCTCACCTTGACCTTTACATCTGCATTCATCTCCACGTGGGTTTCACTGGCCTTTTCCAAGCCAGAACACTCCATCGTAGATCCGTCATGTAGATCCGTCTGGTGGTGCAGGGCACTGGGCCCGGAGGGCGTCCAAACCTTTTCCTGAATGCGATGCTCCAAGGTCTGCAGGGAGGGGGTCTCAGAGGATCTCGGGGGCAACCAGGGAAGCACCTGGATGATCTCAGGGAACTCAGAAGCTCCATCATCTTTCCCATCTCCCTGGGTCTGCAGGGAGGGGGTCTCAGAGGATCTCGGGGGCAACCAGGGAAGCACCTGGATGATCTCAGGGAACTCAGAAGCTCCATCATCTTTCCCATCTCCCTTGGTTCTTACATTGTCGTTGGCGGGGACAATGATGTCAGCCTTCTCAGACTGGCCTACTTCCAGGTTAGTGAAACCTGATCTCAATTCTGTGTCGAGGCTAACCTGTGTCGAGGCTAGCCTGGCTACCCTTAGCAGCTCAGCATCAAGGCCTGGTACAAAAAAAAACACTCACACTTTTAAGTATCCTTGTATTATTATAGCTATTAACTATTATTTTCTTAAAACAGTGATCGACTGTGATCGCTAATATTAATATTATAGTTCTTAACTATACCTACACTGTCATTCAGCAGTACTGTAGCACTTACAACTCTGTATTATATTAACATAGTTATAGACTCCAGAGGTCTTTTTTTACCAAAGGTTTAAGGAAAGTTTCACAAGGAGGATTTTTTGTAACATGTAAAACACATCCATTTAATAACAGCAATATGGCGACATGGTGAGACATTCTATTTCTAAAGAGAGTTCCATTAAATGCATTTGATCATTTTTACCTATTCTTTAACTGTGTGCACAGTGCTAATAGTTAGACTACCTGAACACCTGAAAAAGGACCCTTTGGGGTCAATATAGTGAATTGAGTCAAATATTTCTCTACCTTTGTTGAGAATGGCCATCGCTTTTTCGGGGTCATTGCAGGAACACTGAAGGACACTTCCCACTTTGACTGATAGCACGTCAGAAATGGCCTCTAGCGCCTTCCTCTGGTCCTGGCTGACAGAGGAAGATGGCCGGTTCCTACCCACAGTCCCTTGGCTGGGGCCTGGCATCGTGCAGTAGGACCCTTCCAGAGACATGCAATCGCTGCTGTCGCTGCTGCCGCTGCTGTCCCAAAATACATCCCTGATGGAGTCGGTCCCTGTCCTTACACATCCGTTCGTTCACCAGGACACATTCCTCCGGAAGCGAGTTGGGCAGGCCAAGGAAATTCTCCATCAGTTTCTTGAAAGCCAAGTTGATGAAATTGTACAGCATTGGAGTGAAGAGCTCCCAGTCCAGGTGCTGCTTGGCCTCTGGGTTCTGGACGTTGGGCTTGGAGCGGCAGCGGCGTGTCGGGGGGAGTGGTCCCACCTCTGTGTCCAGAAGCAGCTGATAGATCCCGCCAATCAGCTCCATGGAGAAGCACTGGATCCTCGCCTGCAACATCCTGGTACACATGCTGTGGGAGGCCAGCAGGCGGCCCAGGTCGTACTCAGCCTGGTCCGACAACCCGACAGAGGAGCCTCCTTTGTCCTTATCACAGTCTTCATCATTGGAGGCCGAGTAGGCCATCTGCACGACGGTGTCCAGCATTTTGTGAGCAGCAATATTGAGGTTGTGGCTGTTTGCCTTGCTCCTGGGGCTAGGGCTCCTGGGGCTAAGGCTCCTGGAGGCAAACCTGCCCTCCTTCTGCTGCTCCTCTTCCTCCTTCTCCTCGTCACTAGCCGAGCTGTACTCCTCCCCTGATCTCCTCTCCTCCTGCTGGGTGGAGAGAGGGAAGTTTTCCTTACACGAGAGTGTGCAGGCCTCCTCCTTTCCCTTGACCCAGTTCCCCAGCAGCTCTCCCTGGCTGGGGCTCCTCCTGCTGCTCCTCCAGCTGCCGACACCCTGGTTCCTCCTCTGCAGGGCCTCCACTTCCTCCGTAACCTTGCTGAGCAGGGACTCGCTCAGGGACTCCACTAACAGGGTGAAGCCATTACCGCGCAGGAAGTCCACCTCTCCACCTCTAATGAACTCCACAGCTGCGCTGAAGTTCTCCAGGACGAGGTGGATGATGTTGCAGGCACTGGAGATGTTCTGGGGCAGGGAGGCTGTGTCGGCGTCTTGGGGCTGGTTCAGGGAGCGTCTTTCTCTGGCCATAATCCCCTGGAGGATGCCCCCCACCAGCCTCACCAGCTCCAGCTTCTCCTCTGTGGGGAATACGCCCTGTGTCTGGAAGAGGGCGTGGTGGGCCAGGATGCCAGAGAGGCTCTCCCTCTGGGATGAGGGGTTGTGAGGCTCGCTATCGCATCTGACCTGTCCAATGCTGCTGGCCGAGCTGCGGCCTGAGCCGGTCGATATTGCGTGGATGTCGGCGAGAACCCAGATCTTCTCCTTGGCGTCCTGCCAGGCGTTCAGGATCAGGTCCTCAGAGATACTTGTCGAATAGAATTCAGACAAGGAGCTGCCGGGGTAGTGAAGCAACTCGTCCATCACTTTATCAATGGCCGAGTCACACAGGTCCTCTACAATGGCAGACACCCTCCCCTCTTCATTGTCCTCGTCTGTCGCCATCACTCCCTTCAACTTGGCGATGATCTCTGCCACAGTGAGGGATGCCGTGGCAAGGATATCCTCCTCTGTGGGCCCCTTGGGGACATCAGGCTGGGCTGAGCCCTGAGAAGAGGCCCGGTCCTTGGACAGAGGAGAAGAAGAAGACCTGTTCCTTGTGGAGATGCCGCTGCTGTGGGAGGTAGCGGCAGACAGAGGGCCTTGGCGGAGGTGAAGGACCTGGTAAAGGGCCATGGCGGGCAGAACCCCCTCATTGGCCACCTGGAGAATCCACTCCATCATCTCCTCTGAGCGCTTCTGCAGCTCAGCGACGCTCTTGTTCTAAGAGAGAGAGAGAAGAGAGAGAGAGAGAGAGAGAGAGAGAGAGAGAGAGAGAGAGAGAGGCAGCGTGAAAAAAGGGGAGACAGTTCAATCGCAGTACAGATACACATAGTTATTGTCAAGCTAAGTAAAAACATATTTTGAGTTAGAAACTAAACATCTACCTTTCTCAACAGGACCTTTTTGATGAGCCTCCACTGACTGTAACAAGAACAAGAATGGATGTGTTACACTCTCTCTACAGTACAATGATCCCGATGGGCTCAGATGGCTGAGCGGGTCAGGGAGTCTGGCTATTTAATCAGAAGGTTGCCGGTGATAATGTCCCTGTACTTACTGTAAGTCGCTCTGGATAAGAGCGTCTGCTAGATGACTAAATGTAACCTCTAAATGTAAACAATGACAACTAACAACACATGGGAACATTGTGTTCAACAGGGCGTAGCCTAAAGAGGACGGGGACACTCACGGGTGGGACATCATGGCCTCTGACACTGGAGTTTCGTCCCGCGTCATTGGTTCCTCTGGGCGGGATGAGACTTTGATTGGTGGAAGAACACCTACATGTAGAGGACATACATCTCGTTCTGCTGCTGGCATACTGGCTCTAGTGCCAACATCAGCCCTGCAGCCCTGACAAACACACACCATGTAAACACATGCACACACACATACATACAAACAAACAAGGCGGGGTGTGTGGGATCGAGGTTTCACAATTAGCAGTGAAACACAGCAAGGAAGAGAGAGAAAGAGATAAGTGCCTTGAACATCAATTATTTTATTTTATTTTTTTTTCCAATGGAGTTTTCTTTCAAATCATTTCAAACTTCTTTAAACTTCTTCAACTTCCAAATCTTTCTTCTTCCTCAATCTTTCAGCTAGAGCCACCATTTAAACTTTAAAATGTTGACAAAACCTTAAACCATTTTTAAGTAATTCAGCTTTTTAATATCTATTCAACTTTTTTCAATATCACTGATTATGTTTAATGAGTTTTTCAAACCGTTTCTGAGATTTACATGGGTGTGTACGTGAAAGCCTAGAGTGCAGACTGAAACGCTTAGAGTGGAGGGGAGCTTCAGATCTCGTTGAAAAAATATTTCTAGATTGCCAGCATTGCCACAATTTTCGCTCTTCATGCTTCGTTTTTGGATCAATATGTAGCTAATTTTGTGTTGGTCGTAGACAGTTGTCTGTGGAATCCAACAGACGTACATATTTGTTCAGAGCCCCACGAAAGCGAGACATAGTCCAACTCTCGCCCCATAGAGTCCAATGCAAATCTGATGAGAAATTCGTCCGAGGAACCCCCAAAAAAACACGATTTAGAAACTGCCGGTAGAGTCGTATTTCTGACCGCACAGACATATAAAGGACATGTCTGGTTTTGGCAGAGTCTTGGGTCTCGGAAAATATCATTATTTTTTGGATTGGACGTATAGTTTTGCGTCTAGGTTAACTTTTCTGAGGTGTGGATTCGAGGTAGAGCTACATTTCTGGTCTCTCTGCCCCCAGCGCGTTAGCAATATTAGCTGCACCATCACCGTAGCAACCACACAGCTGCTGCAAATGACCAACGGAAAAGCTGATAATTCTATAATGGCCGTTAGATGGCGCTAAACTGCCAAACCTATATTTTATGCTTGCCAGGGACAGAACAGCTATAGCCTATCCCAACTATAATTTCAGCTGTTAAAACTATAATATTCTTGTTACGAGCAAGTTACTGGGGCAAAAACTTTTTTTTTAAACAATGTCAATTGTTGCTGTGTTTGGCTGTTCGTCGACATTGGGGAAGAACAAGTTGTCAAAAGTTTACATTTCCTATACAAACGGGATAACGAGATGACTGGGTTGCTGTTTGTTGATCTTTTAACGCTGTTTCAATAGTAATATTGGTGTTAATACCGTTAGAATAGCGTTGATTTTCAATATTAAATAAGGGTGCAAAATAATGATGGGTCAACATCAGAGTCTGACGTTGTTTCAATGAAATTAGCTTGTTGATTCAGCGTAGTTTCAATGAACTTTGCTAGGTTATAATAGGCCTACTGCTTTAAAAAGGTGGTTTGGGTGCCATAACTTGTCATGGAAGTGAATTTCCAATCATGCCTAGCATCAGTGGCGATGTGTCCTGGCTTAGGTTACTGACATGCATTTGCGCAACAGGCAAGGGATCCACCTGAACAATCAATATAGCCTAGCGTTACTTCAGTAGAGATAACTCGGTTGTGGATCTGGCACTGCATGCGACGCGTAGTCCTAGGATATGGCTAACAGGCATGTAACCTATGTCTATGATGGCTAACTCTCATATCCACCTGAATTTTAACCCTCGACCATACACTGGGTTCATAAATGACAGACCGTGATGTAAAAACAGCAGATCATATTGAACATTTATCGGTGCATTTATTAATTATTACAATTTCACAGCAACAAGTAACCAGTAGCCTATATACCCGCTACACATCTCCCCGACCGTTGCTTTATGCAGGCGTTAAGCTGGTATAGGTCTTTTTAAGCCGACGTCTGTCTTAATATGTAGCCTACATGGTGACTCCCATAAAAAAATATTTGTAGGCATCAGACTTTTATAGGCTACAATAACCTCTGACTGTAAGCGCACTCTACCAAATATTATTATGTAGTATAGCTACTATTTGAAATAGTGGTATGACATCGGGATAGGTTAGCTCTAGCTGTAGGCTACCTTAGGTATGCTATCAATTTCATCAGCCTAAAATAAATGATAGCCCAAAATAAATAACGTTCTGATCGAGTGGGTCGGTTAGGGGACACTATTCGATGTATCGCTGCCATTCACAGCCAATTAATTGATGGTAATATGGGCTAGACATGTTGACTCGATGGTAAAGTAGCTAGCGACATATGTTGGAAACGCGCTAGCCGGATGTAGTTCAGGGCCTTACGTTCGAAACTGATCTGTTATTGTTTAGCGTTACGTTCCAAAAAAGGTCTACTACTTCAGCTTCCACACTGAAATTCTATTTATTCGATACGTTCGCAACGTCCAAACTTACGCTCCACGCTTTTTATTAACACTGGTTTGCAAGGAACGTAAATTATCTTATTGTTTTGTAACTTTCCTTCTAATGCCGACTAACAGTCTAGCTAGAGTCATTTGCTCAGTAAGGTAACGCTATGTTGATATGTATTTGAAACTTATTTGAGACATCCCAACCTAGAAAATCTTCCACCAGACGGATAAGACACAGTTCAGCTTCCACACTGCCTCTTTTGTGCGACACACACATTTTTTTATGAATTTAAGCTTGCAGGTATTTTTCTCATTTCTGTATTTTCAGCCATTTAAAAAATGTATTTCAGATTTCAGCATTCCAACGCATTTTCAGCAGGAAATGCTCTTTCTAGTTACGTTTCTTAGCCTGGTTTTCCATCGTTAGGCTATATTCTTAGCTTTCGACCTGTCAGTCCCTGTTGTCTGTAAAAGATACAAAGCTACGACAGTGACTAGTTACTGACTTCCACACCTAATGCGAGCGCGCGGAGCTCGCAATATTTTTTTGGTGCTGATTTGAGCTTTATCTAAAATAAACAGTCGTTTTTCAATTGATTTTCCAGTTCCTGGCCACGGAAATCTGGGGGGGGCGCGGCAGAAATCTGGCGGGGCGTAGCCCACCCCAGCCCCCCCTAGATCCGGCCCTGAGAGGAAGTATCCTACAGTGGATAACAACTCTCAAATCACCCCGCATCAGCCGCACAAAATCCCTCCAGCATTGCATAAATGTTGTGGGTAAAAACAAGAGGAGAAAGCCATTCAGTGTGCAGAGAAGCCTTCTGAATAAAGTATTTTCAATGCAAACACTGGGAAACTAAAACATTTAACTGCAGCACCATCCCTCCCACTTGTTCCCCCCCCCTTTGAAAAATGTGTCTGCAATTTAAAGACATGTTCAATTTTGAGAAATGTATTTCATTTGGGTAACATAGAAATATCAAACCTCATAAAAGGACTTTGATTTAAATGATCTGTGTTCAAAAGACTATAAATTGAAACACACTCAAGTAAAATTATGGCAAATCTGTTTGAATGAAGGCTTAAAGAGTGATTAGGCTATAAATTAACCAGCTTTAAAATGGAGTGAATGTGCTGGCTTCATCCAAAAGGTACTCAATTATCTTTGATTGCTCCCCTTTTGAAAGTAGAACATAGAGATAGTTTCTAGCCTATTGCTGTGATTTGTGTGGAAATTAACAAGCTGCAATTTGAAGGAGCTGTAGAAGTGATGGATGTATGAATGTACATTAATACATTATTAGAAAAATAAAAAGTGAGAGGGATGACAATCCGTTCATAGACTGGAGACGGGATGATGTGTGCGGAGAATCACTTTCCACAAAGCCTCAATTCAACTGGGATAATATGTTCCCAAAACATAGACCTACAGTTTTTATTTACCCACAGTAAATACTGCAAGTCCAGTTGGGACCAAAGTCTCTTTTAAGATGCCATGTGATAGAACGTATAAGACACATGAAGACCGGTAATACAATCTTAAGGCACACCCCCACCCCATCAATGTAATATCCATTGTAACTTGAATGGAACTTAAAGCGAGTGGCTTTTCCCAAGTCAGTAAGGAAACTATGAATCAGTTAGCTCCATTAGCTGATTTTAGGAAAAGTGGATACGTACTATCATGACTGTTCTGAGATATGATGGTGGTTTATTGTGCTTCAATTGGTGTCCGCCTCTTTCTCTTGGTGAAAGGAGCAAAAGTTACATGTATTGCTGTAAGACCAAAGCTGTTAACAAAAAACACATGCAAAACAGGCATACTGTGGCACACTGATTGGAAAAGCTGAACACTCTTTTAATTGTTATCCATCTGAAGAAATGCTATTTAATCTGAGAGGGATACCGTGTCTTTTGGTCATTTGTTATTCGGGAAAGACGAGATGACTGGGAAGAAAACACAGTCCTTTTCTGCTTGACTATGTTTGTATGATCTGGTTCCAATTCCTGAACTCTCCCGCACTTGACGATGTTGTGTCATGTTGCTACATTTGAACATAAGAACTAACTTGAACATGTTACATGTCAGTGACGATGATGTCACACTGTTTACGCTGGAAGTCATATATCACCGCAGCAACTGATGTTTAGTGGTTTTACAACACAACACAAGCGAATGAGTGAAAAATGAATGAGACAGGAAGTGGTCATGGGCAGGAGGAGTATCTGGACATGGCAGAATGAATGAAATACTTCCTGGATGACAAGCACTATAGTCTGACATCGCATCCTAGCCGTTTCCCTTGGGAAGGATGGCAATACCAGACTAAACATCCAAGCCCGAAAGCCAATATGGGGGAGTTCCTCCACCAACTTTTACCACCGCCATCAGTTAAGTTGTCTTGCCTCGCTCATTGTGCAAACAGACATGATGGCAGGTCGCTGAACATTATTCATCAATATTTACAATCGTTTTTCCGGTGGGGTTGTTAGAGCACACGTTTGTTTCCTTTGGAAGTGGGGGAGCAGCTGTGTGTGTGTGTGTGTGTGTGTGTGTGTGTGTGTGTGTGTGTGTGTGGTGTGTGTGTGTGTGTGTGTGTGTGTGTGTGTGTGTGTGTGTGTGTGTGTGGGGAGGGGGAAGGGGGTGCGCGTGCGTCTGTGTGGCAGAAGGGTGAAACATGGTCTCCCGAGAAAACATCCATCTGTTGAGAGGCCTTTAACTAATGGTCAAGTGGGAGGAGATGGGGTACTGGAGGAGATACTGTGTGTTTCTGTGTGGGGGTGGGGAAGTAATTGAATTAAAATCTGTCTGGGCCCTCTGTCTGTCTCTAGTTGTGTGTAGATTACGGAAATCAAAACGAGGTACATTCGTTGTTGAAACCCACACCAATACAGTGACGTCTCTTGCAGTCTTCCCTCTTGTCATCTGCTGAACTCAACACATAGCAAACCCCATGCCCTCCATGCGTTTCCAGAATACACACACAATTGCCACTGATTTAACATTGATGACTGAAGGAACGGATAAAATCTCTGTGTCGCATGAAGAACTATGTTGAATTATGGGACGAGTATTGACTTTACGTAACACTTAAATGATCGAGTCAAGTCATTGAGTTCACGATGAAGGAAATACCATTCG
Organism: Mallotus villosus; assembly: GCA_903064625.1. Lineage (NCBI taxonomy): Eukaryota > Metazoa > Chordata > Actinopteri > Osmeriformes > Salangidae > Mallotus > Mallotus villosus. Next base: position 28,462 of record CAEFZP010005682.1, read on the forward strand.
CTGCGGTAGAGGTGGACCCAAAACTAATGACATCTTCTTCCCTTTTCGGTTCTGTTTTGCCGTCATACCACCCTTCTCTGCTTTTAATTTTCTCTGACACAGGCACACACACAGAAGCACACCACTCCACCCTCCACTGTAGCACACACAGCATATTCCTAATGGAACATCAAACAGTGTTAAACTCTGGCTGTCCTATCTCTCTGTCCAGCATCCCTAAATCAACCTTATGGGGCCTTTTTTCCTCCAGAAATGAGCTTATTGCTATTGCTGGACAGTAGACGAAAGGCATGGTGCGTATGGCACATTATTTTGCTCATTTCGAAAGAGAACAGTAAATCTGTCTCTTCGGGTTCCTCTTTAGCTTTCTACATTGACCCTCTCTGCCCAGTTAACTGCTGTGTGTGCATGCGTGTGTGTGTGTGTGTGTGTGTGTGTGTGTGTGTGTGTGTGTGTGTGTGTGTGTGTGTGTGTGTGTGTGCGTGTATGTGTGCGTGTGTGCATGTGCATGAACGTGTGTGCATGTACGTGTGTGCATGTGCGTGTGTGCATGTGCGTGTGCGTTTGTGTGTGTGTGTGTGTGTGCGTGCGTGCGTGCATGTGTGTATGTGTGTGGAAGGATTGGAGGCAATGAGGATACGTATAGTGTGTATATACTCTCTCTATTCTTCATTAGTTATTACTCATCTGTGTGATCCTGTGATTTGTGTGATGTGGGCGATTGTACCACAAAGCGACTGGCCTCTTAAACTATTTATGTTTTCGCGACCATTAATTGTTGTTTAAGGCGCTAGAAAGGGTCTAGATTAAAAGTATTTCCATGTCCCGTCTTTGTAATGGAAAATGTCGCGCATGTAAGCTGAGTCAAAGTTTGAAATCTGTCTCTTGTCAGCGTTTATGACTGGGAGCACTCCCGTGATTAAATCCCGCCGGATCGATGCACTCTCTCTTTCTAATTATTACAACTGCTCTTAACAGATTACATCCCTCTCTCTACCCCCCCCGCCCCCCACCACCCACCCATCCCGCAACCCATCCTCTCTCTCTCTCTTCCCCCCTCACAGACCTGCACTCACTCTGTATCCCAGTCAGGTAAAGAGGCGCCTGTGTTTACCAAGACTCTGAATTCCAGTTATTTGTATACATTCCATTTCATATGCGACGACTGGCCTCTCGATCTCTCGCCGGGTCAATGGCATCGCTGTTTGGATTGTGATCGGAACCCCCCATGGAGGGCAACAAGTAGGAGTCGAGAAGTGGGACGGAAGAGAGAGAAGGAGATGGAGGGGATGAGTGCTTTCTGTTTCCTCCTGGTTCTGTGCCTTCTCCCGTGTGTGGACAACAACCTCATTATCGGTGAGAGACACGACATCACACACAAACACACACACCGCAAAGCCATCACACACAAACACACAGCACACCCATCACACACAAACACACCGCAAAGCCATCACACACAAACACACACCGCAAACCCATGTGCAGAGACACGCGCACACACACAATCACGCACTTACATGCAGACGAGCCACACAGACACTGTAACACACACATGCAGAGATGTACACACCTACGTAGAGACACACGCATCATGCACAAACAAACAAACTGCATACGGACACAGACTCAATGACACACGGATACTTCCAGACCAGAGTTGCGAAAGTCTAGGAACTTTCTGAATTTTACAGAATGAACGTGAGTTTGAGTGATATTGTGGACGTATTTTTTTCTGTAACATATGCAGATATCATCTGTAATGGTTTGATTAATTAGCCTTTGTATGAAGGCAAATCATTGTATAAATAATATGAAAGTTTCTGTAAGTTATGCTTACCATGGACAAATACATTTACCTCAGTAATAAGTCAAATATAACATACTGCATGTGCTCCTTCGGCTGAATGTCATAGTGTGTGATACTGTGTGGTGCTTAGAACAGTGTGTCTGTGTGGTGTAGGAAACACCAATTAATGTATTGGAAGAATGCACAATGCATACAGTGAATTGCAGTTCTGTTTAATTCCCATTGGATCAGGCTGTCTTCACTGCCTCCAACACCCAAATTACATTTGTGTGTATTTTTGTAATTCACATTCACACCCAGAAACTCCCAGAAACGTAGAAAATATTTGGAAAATGAACTGTCTTTTTCTATCATCCTGTGCTCTCGGTGCGTACCCTGTGACGGAAGCCAACATGTTTGAAGCTAGAGGTAGGCTGGAAGCTCTTTCTTCATCATTTTGAGCAGATTGACTTTTGGAGCTTTAGGTGACGCTGCATGTTGGCCCACAATTCGTTTTTGCCCAGCGTGTGTGTGTGTTTGTGTGTGCAGGTCAACGTGTGTGCAGGGTGGGCAAAGGAAGACCCTGCTACAAACTAGCATACTTCTCAGAACCAAGGCGGCGGCTTAACTTCCAAGAGGCGGAGCTAGCGTGTCGACGTGACGGAGGGGTGCTGCTGAGTGTGGAATCCGCCTCCGAGCAGCGAATCATAGAACAGCTCATTACGGAGCTCCGCCCCTCTGATGGGGATTTCTGGATTGGCTTGCGCCGTAACCATGGAGACCAGGACAGCAACGAAGACTGCCCCTCACAGTATTACTGGCTGGATGGCAGCAAGGCTACCTTCAGGTGAAAGGATCTAATGGCTGTGTGTTTCTCATGACAACGTCGTTGGCTTGAGGATATATCTGCAGTTCCTCTTTACACGTGTGTGTATGTTTGTGTGTGTGTGCCTGTGTGTGTGTGTGTGTGTGTGTAGGAAGTGGCACTGGGATGAGCCATCGTGTGGGTACGAGGTGTGTGTAGTGATGTACCACCAGCCGTCCGCTCCCCCTGGTCAAGGTGGCCTCTACATGTTCCAGTGGAACGACGACAACTGTGAAACCAAGAACAACTTCATTTGCAAGTATACCACAGGTAACACGTCCACACACAAACACACTCTCCCTCCCTCCCTCCCTCCCTCTCTCTCTCTCTCCCTCCTCTCTCTCTCTCTCTCTCTCTCTCTCTCTCTCTCTCTCTCTCTCTCTCTCTCTCTCTCTCTCTCTCTCTCTCACAAACAACGCGGGACTGGACTACGTCAGCATACAGTCATGTGCATGCTCTGCTTGTCTGTGACACGCAAACATCCACGTTCACGCTCAGCGTTCGATATCACTCGCAGCAGACAAGCACAGCCCTCTCACTCATGACTAACGTGTTGCCGTGGCGTTTCAGAGAGGCCTCCAGACCCCTCCCCTTCAGAAAACTCCTCCCACACACTCTCCGGTAAGAGACCAACAATAGGACTGAATCCATCGTCAGTACAGAATGAGGATAGTGCTGTATGTATCAGTTAAGTACGGTATGAATCTGTGTGATCGCTCGTCTTGCGGTTCACAGAGACCACTCCCACATCTCTGTTTCCATGGAATCCAAATGGCCATGGAGAGGAGCAGAGTCCAGGTATGTTGACCTCCGACCCCTAGACACAGAGGAATACAAGTCCGTGCCAAGTCCAGTAGATCTCCATTTTGTGTTACTGCTCGACTTAAATGCTCACATCAATGAACACCTAACTTTAGAGTTGTGTTTACGTGTTTGTGTTTCAGGCCTGAACTTGCTGTACGTTATCCTTCCCGTAATTCCCTTGTTGTTACTTTTGTTGATGGTGTTCGGAGTGTTCTGCTGCAAGCTGCTGGCCTGCAGGTGAGGAGGCGTGGCTAATTTCACTTAGCAACCTGGATTAGTTTTGTCATTTGACGGATGCTGTTCCTCCGTATCTCCTGATGTGTTTTTTTCTTTCTTTTTTCCCTCTTCAGCATGTTTTTTCCCATATTTTGTTCTATTTTTAAGGAGCTCTGGTAAACACAGGTGTAATGTCCTTACCACTGGTCATTACAGCTTTCGACCGCTTGTGAATGTCTCCAAATATTTTTTTTTACAAAGTTATGCATCCACATTACAGCCAGAGTGTTCTTTTCAATGTACTTTAAGTAAACTTTATGTGAAAAATGTAGAAATAATATTCTGGGGAAAATGCTCTGAGGGGCCTCTTAGCTACGGAAAAGGGGCTATAGAATTCACTTCAAGAACTCAACTCGACAGTGTGCTGACCCGCGGCAACAATGGGCATGACATCACAGAGAATGAGGACGTGGCCGAGTGAGGTCCCCTCGAGGTCTAAGCTCATGCCTTGCCAGTCACTGGCACTACCGGCAATGACGTTGCAGAGCACTGCTCTGGGTTCTATTATCTGTACTGACTACTGTCATCCATCTGTCATCCATAGGAGGACGAAGCACAAACCCCAGCCGGAGGAGGTGTGTCAGACTGACCCTAGATTCTGTCCCAGCCCCGTCCCCAGCGACGTCTACAAGGTGATTCGCTCCCAGGAAGACACTGACCTGGCGGGAAGCCGCCCACACACCAAGAACACGTCCTTCCTGGGCTCCTCCCCCGACACGCCCCCTGGTGACTATGACAACCTGGGGGGACGCGACACGGAGAGTGGCTTCGTGACCCTGGCCAGCACCGAGAGCTGCTCCATGAACTACGAGCTCAACGACCTCAGCCTGGGCCGCCGTGGCAACCGCGAACCCTACGAAACCAGCCTGCGTCGCCAAGGAAGCCGCGACTCGTACGACGCCAGTCTGGGTCGCTATGGTAACCGGGAGTCGTACGACAGGAGCCTGGTTCGACGTGCGGGGAGGAGTGAACTTTATGGAGCCGGTTCCTATGGAGACCGGGAGATGTATGAAGGTAGTATGGGTGGTAGGAGTGAGTTCTATGATGGAGGTCTAGGGCCTGGTGGTCTGGGTCTTGGGGATGTGGGGTCTGGTGGTCTGGGGCGATATGGGGCCTGGCGGTCTGGGTCTTGGGGATATGGGGCCTGGCCGTCTGGGTCCTGGGGATATGGGGCCTGGTGGTCTGGGTCCTGGTAGTCTAGGGAGTGGTAGTATGGTGCATGGTGCTCTGGGACCTGGTGGTCTGGGGCTTGGGGCTCTAGCATTGAAGAGTGACCTCTACCAGTCATACCTGATCAACGGAAGAGACGACATGTACCAAACCAGCCTGTGTCGCTATGGCAGCAACAGGAAATCCTACGATACCAGTGTGAGTTACTATGGAAACGAGCCCAGTCTGAGCGGTGGGAAGCGCTACTTCCGGGAAGCTGAATGGGTAGACGGCGACAGCTATTGATCATCCACTCCACTGTTGTGCGTATGAATAACCGTGTCACGGTGCAATGGAGGTTTTCATTATTGAAAGAGATGATGGGAAGCCCTCAGAGATGAGTGACATGATATGTGTGCATGTCTTTTTTGACCGGTGGCCTGTTTGCATGGGCTTGTGTGATGCAACTCCTTCTTGGTGGGGTTACCCAGCAAAGTGTAAAAAAAACATGCTGCCCACCCATTTTGGAAGTTTTCAATACCTTTTTCTACCCTTTACATTGACAAAGCAACACGCCATCAAATCATTTAGCTCCGTTTTCTTGCTTCTTTGGCTGTTTGGCTGAACTGCACCTCTCAAACAGCGGCGAATGTTTCCATTTAAAAGGGCGTCGTTGCTTCCATTTCAACTCGCCTATCCTCAACGGGCGTTACGGCTAACAAAGAGCCACTCTAGGCGAGAGAGACTGGACTGGAGGAGGGGAATGGCGAGAATGACGATTCAGCTGGAGAGCTTGCTGCCTGAACGAGTGAACAATGGCATGACTTCACAGAGAATGAGGACTTCATGTTACCTGTATGTATCCTGGTCTGTTCGATTACCGAGTCTCTGGTACTAGGAGAGACCGGAAAAGGTGTTTGTATGTTTGCTATGATCAAAAGGAAACTCAATAAAGAGGAAACGAAATGCTGATCGATGTGTGGGTGAATAATACTTGTGTTTGCCTCATGTGGTATTTTGGACGTTCAATCGCACTTAGCTAAGTGAAGATACATCTAGGGTTCCCACACTGTTTGAATAATGGATATCAATGACGGTGACAATTATGTGATTTTTATTCATTGAAATCTATTTTCCAAACGTTATTTTACTTCAGCTGAGAGAATCAAGCAGACAGCTTACCCATACCTGATGATATTGACATTAACACATAGTACGCCTTCAAGCACGTTTTAATGTACAAGTGAAGGCCTTGGTTCAATTCATATTTTATTTTAAACTCTAAACATTTTTAAAGCTGAGACATGGAAATGTTATAAAAAATGTAATTTAAAATGTATGCAGATTTATAGTCTGGAGATATATAGAATGTTTCCTAGATCAATAATCTCAGGAATCTTGTTGATAAAGCTCTTTTGAATTATGTGTAATAACCTGCCCTGGTCTCTGGGTGTTAGTAAGACGGAAGTTTCGAAGGCCTCACGGACAAAAAGACATTCACACAGTTTGGTCAGATTTTATTGACCATTTCAACTTCGACACTTGTCATGCTCTCTCCTTCTGTCACACACAAACACAAGTCATATTAACCGTTCTACTTTTACTGCACGTTTAGATCTCATGGCGCCTCCGATAAACTCACGACGTACACACCTAGTACACGCAAACACACACCTCAACACAGTTGAGATAACATGCAGGCCCTGATACTTCACCTGCCATACATTCACAACATGCACACACGCCCCCGCAAACAGTCGCACGCACGCCGACCAACCCTATTCACGACAGCCCGGTCAAGGCGGACACCGATTGGACGGACGTCCTTAAAGGGTCAGATAAATCTTTCTGCGCAGTCGAGACGGACCTTGACATCGGCACACACACGCGCACGTCCACAAACACACGGAATGCATGGAGAGGTGTGGGAGGGGCGAGGGGCGAGGGGCGAGGGGCGAGGGGGAGAGACGGGGTCGGGGGTCAGCCGTGGCTGCGCTTCCTCGGCAGCTTGGGCCGCCGTGGCTTGAGGATGACGTAGCGGCTGTAAGTGGTGCGCTGGTCCGACAGGAACGGGATGTAGAACGCCCTGAAGAAAGGAGAGGATCTTGGGGGAGAGAGAGAGAGAGAGAGAGAGAGACAGAGAGACACAGAGAGACAGCAAGACAGAGAGAAAGAGACAACAAAAAGACAGAGAGATATAAAAAGAAAGAGAGAAATAGAGAGACAGAAGTCAGAAAGCTCACTTCCCATCCACACAATGACGAAAGTCCAAACGAACTCCGTTTTGTTTTCTGTGAATCTGTGAGGAGACATACTTGGCTGTGTGGAGGAAGGGCTTGGAGGCGATGACGCTCCACTCCTCCTTGTTGGCAGCGTAGCGAGGTTCCAGAGGCGTCTCCGTGTCCGTGTCCAAGTCTACCAGGAAATGGCACTGTCGCAGGTCTACCTACAACACGACCATCACACAACCAGCTTCTAACCATCACACAACCAATACATGACCATCACACAACCAGCTTCTAACCATCACACAACCAATACATGACCATCACACAACCAGCTTCTAACCATCACACAACCAATACACAACCATCACCAGCTTCTAACCATCACACAACCAATACACAACCAATACACACCCAGCTTCTAACCATCACACAACCAGCTCCTAACCATCACACAACCAATACACAACCAGCTCCTAACCATCACACAACCAATACATAACCATCACAACCAAGCAACACTACACAAGAATCATGCAGCCAGCATACAAGCGTCCTATGACTCCACCACAGCTTTCATACTCACATATCTGGTTGGCTCCTCCAGATTCTGGTCATTCATGTTGGCGGGGATCATCTGAGTAGCCAATGGGCCTGCAGCGTAAGGCTGAGGCAGTTGTCCTCTGAACTCTGATTGGATGAAATGCAGCTGCCAACTGAAAGAGACAACCGATTGTCAAACGTTGACAATTTCAACCGAACACAACATAACGCACACCAAAGTAGTAGTCACACACAAACAACACACACACACACACACACACACACACTGACTTGTTAGGTAGGAGGAAGCTGCTGGGGTAACGGTACCACTCCTTGCCGACACACACACTGACGAGACGGCCCTCGGGGACCGAGTGGAGAGACGGGTCCTTGGCGATGCGGTGGAACTCTGGGTACAGGTCCAGGGGAGCGTGATAGCCTGCAGACCAGACACACCCAGTCAGACAGACAGACACATATACAGTCAGACAGACACATACCAACAGACACAGTCAGACAGACACATACATACAGACACATACAGACAGACACATAGTCAGACAGACACATAGTCAGACAGACACATATACAGTCAGACAGACACATTACCAACAGACAGATAGTCAGACAGACACATACAGACAGACACATACAGACAGACACATAGTCAGACAGACACATAGTCAGACAGACACATACAGACAGACACATACAGACAGACAGACAGTCAGTCAGACAGACACAGTCAGACAGCCTGGCACACAAAGACTAACAGACAGACGATCCCCACACAACACACAGTATCTCCACGAACATATGAACCAATAACTGTCCATAAGGCGATGGTGAGGAAATGTGCTCGTCACCTCTGAAGAGGGCGACGGAGCGCGACAGGGACAGCAGCGTGAACGCCAACAGGGAGGTGAGGGCCAGCCAGTTGGAGGAGACCGTGTAGTGTTCCAAACGGTACCGCTGAAACAGGAAGTGGTAGCACTTCTGCAAAAAAAAAGCGTCACGGGAAAACGGGGGTCGTCGTCATCGTCGCCCCCCGTCGTCCCACACGCATGCCCCGTGTCCGGGGGAAGCGAGGCAGGCGTGACAGTCCGACATGTGAACCATCCATGGCCGCATCCCCCCCATCTAGTCAGGTTACAGTGCAATTCAGGTGATAGCAAAGGAAAGTGTGTATGCGTTTGTGTATGTGTGTGTGTGTGTGTAGAGATGTGTGTGTGTGTGTGTAGAGATGTGTGTGTGTGTGTATGTGTAGAGATGTGTGTGTGTGTGTGTGTGTGTAGAGATGTGTGTGTGTGTGTGTGTGTGTGTTACAGCCTTCAACTAAACAAGATGTGTGTGAGTCAGATGGCCCCTGTGCACATGGGTGTGTCCCCAGAGATAGTCGGGTCAGAGAGCTGGTGCCACGGCAACCTGCCCCCTGATCAGGGTGCAACTCATCACTCTCACGTGTGTGTATGTGTGTGTGTTGAGATGTGTGTGTGTGTAGAGATGTGTTTGTGTGTGTGTGTGTAGAGATGTGTGTGTGTGTGTATAGAGATGTGTGTTTGTGTGTGTGTGTAGAGATGTGTGTATGTGTGTGTGTGTAGAGATGTGTGTGTGTGTGTGTGTGTGTGTGTAGAGATGTGTGTGTGTGTGTGTAGAGATGTGTGTGTGTGTGTACCTGCAGGGAGGACAGCGCCACAGCTCCACTCAGGCAGATGAGGGGGTAGATTGGGAAGAGGAACCTCTCCTCCTTGTGAGGTCTGGTGAAGAACACCAGCATCCACACGTACATAGGAGACAGAGTCAGCCAATAGGGTCGACCCAGGTTCTGTACTGTAAGGGGCAGACAGACCCCCAAACAGAGAGGTTAGGGAAAAGCAGGTACGGGGGTGACCCGGCGGTTAGGAACGTGCGGTGAAACGGCTCCCCTCTGGTCTGGCGAATCCCTTTTTTCTCTCTCTCACCGTTGAATTTGTGCAGCAGGGTCTCCATGAGGGCCGTGAGGGGCAGGGAGAACAGGGCCAAGACGAACACCAGGTTGAAGTTGAGGAAGCCGTTCATGAAGTAGTAATGCCAAGGCTCGGTACCTGCGACGGGGGGTGGGGAACGCACGCACACTTTCATTGCAGGGCATTCATTTCCGAAATCGGAAATAATCCATTGGAATGAGCTTCACGCGTGTGGACAGGTTACTGTAGAGATCACATGTGTGGACGGGTTACCATAGAGATCAGGGCCGTGGGGAGTGAAGACGTTGTACAGAAGGATGTTGAGCGGAGCGATGACAAGTTTTCCGTAGAAACTGGAGTCCACCATCACTAAGGGCACCTGGATGGAGACAGAACGATTTCAGCCTTGTTTGGGGTCATTGGTCGGTTTTGTTGGAGTCAGGGCTCTGTTAATGAAACGGTTAAATGGGGTAAAACCACAAGTGCTTTCTCACCAACAGAAGCAGAAGCGCGACAGCTGACCAGATGATGAAGCTTTTCCACTTTTTTTTCAGCACCAGCAAGTCAAGGCTATCGGTATCCTAACATCGGCAAGCCAACGAGAGTTCATTTCAGTCAGTAACAATACTCAAACATTTGACCATCAACCAAACACTGAAATTGATGCACATATATATATAATAGAAGGAAAATACATGAACACATTAAAAAAGGCTATGTTCTTACCCAATCAGAGCAGAGAAGGGCCAGCCAACAATGGCTCCAGCTGCCACACCCATAATGGCCAATGGGGGAGAGTCCTGGAACCAGCCTGTCATGGCAACCAGCGTAGAGTACATACAGAACGTCGAGGGCAGAAACGCTGGAGCAAAAGGGAGTAAAATAAAAAAAAATCTAAAACTAATTTTGTGTACTATTTAGGATAATGGAACAAATCCAACAACATAAAGTGAATTGTCAGCAATAACAGCGAAGAGACAGACCTGCTGAGGAGATGAACATTCCAGAACTCAAGACCAGGAAGGCCAGCATGAGGCGACCCACATGCAACCCAAATTTTTTACACACCGCCCTGTCAAATACACACATATACACACACACACATATTTCAACTCGTTCCTTTAAGCACAGCCGGTTGTCACAGCCCACTTTTCTGAGGCAGGAGACTCACTTGTAGAAGTAGAGCTCGCAAACACAGCAGGAGAAGGCAAGGACACAGCGCACAAAGTAGAAGACCAGCACCTGCCCAACAGCACAGGAGGAAATAAGAGTTTGCGTCAGCGCTTGTAAGCCAGAGGGTATGATGGGTAAGGGGGCGGGACACGAGCCCATTCAAGGCCTCTCTGAGACACTGTGGAAATACCGTGCTCGTCATTGAAACATTACGTTTACATTTTGTCATTTAGCAGACGCTCTTATCCAGAGTGACTTGAAGTAAGTACAGGGACATTCCCACGAGGCAAGCAGGGTGAAGTGCCTTGCCCAAGGACACAACGTCATTTCACACGGCCAGGAATCGAACTGATTAATATGACCGACTCCCTAACCGCTCAGCCATCTGACTCCCAAACAAAGCATATATAAGAAAGGTCTCGTGCATGCGTTTCATACCTTGTTGGTCTGTAATATGTGTGCGTGTAAGCAGGCGGGCAGAGCGTGTAACCACAGGTAAGCGTAGGATCTGATGGCGTAGAGAGGAGAGTACTCCCACGTCTGCATCCCGGTTCCATATAACAGGAAGTGCATCTGCAGAAGAGAAACACATACATAGTGTCACATACATAGAAACACACATAGTGTCATAGAAACACAGCGTTCGTATGGGGAATTTGCGTTGACAAACGCAACTCCCAGCGTCCATACAGACATTCTCAACACAAATAAAGCAAAGTTTACGACAAACTGTTCATCACACCAATTCAATGGATGCAGGGTGTTGGGTTAGGTCATAGCTATTTGCTTTATTGTAATAGGTGTAACTTCTATATAAAGGAGACTGGGCCATAACGATCTTGTGTTGGACAACAAAAACAAGCAACAAAGTGTGTGTGTGTGTGTGTGTGTGTGCACGAGCGTGTGCTGGGGATGCTTGTGCTTGGATGGGACAACTCACAGGCTCCCAGTAGTTGAAGGTCTCATCGCAATCTGAGATGTTGCTCAGCAACGCTGCACAGAAGCGGGCAGAGAGCAGGCATTTGAAAGCAGTGGAACCCTCCGGAGCCCACACCTGCCCTCCTCGACTGACTGACCTGCACACACACACACACACACACACACACACACATAAATAACACACTTGCACTGATGAGAAAAATGTTTCAATATGGATGCGGTTTCTTTAACACTTATTTCTCCCGCTATGCCATCTGGCTAAACAGCAGTGCCCTTAACTATCTCAACCGAATCTCCTATCTCCAGTAACCTTAGCTCCAGACTATCTAGAAGTTGGGAGGGAGACCGATTGGGTTTGAATCATTCCTTTATCATTTTATTGATATTCAATACATGAGTTGCAAAGTTCTTCCTGCTTTGCAGGAGCGTGTGCCTGGATAATTGTGGGATGCCCTGTGCTCTACAAAGGATTTAAGAGAGGATTAGGTCAAAGTAAATTATAACATGTAATAATCTGTTGATGCGACAGCCTATGATAAATCGGTTGCATGAAGTGGAATCAGAGCACTGTACACTAGCCACACTCCTTATATACCCGTGCTCCAGATGCCGCACGAACTAGTAGTAGCCTGCTTTTGTCAACTGTGCGATAGGAACACGTCAGCGCTATTTGAACTCCAACCAAAGAATTGGCCGTGCAAAAAAGTTAGTCTAGTGACAGTCTCACTTCATCGGTTTCATGGCATTAGGTATAAAATATAGCTAACGTTAATGAAGTTAATCGTAACATGATCAAATAAAGTAGCTATAGCTGGCTGTGTGCAAACTACAACGACAGGTCTAGACGTCTCGGAAGGTGGGAATCTAATAGCGACGCCCGAACAAGTGAATCAGCCTGTGAATGAATGAGACTGCCTAGGCGAGCTGGATCTAGCTAGCTAGCTAGTTAAGTGCTACTACAGCAACTGACTGGACAGCTGATGATGTGAATAATGTTTGAGCTCAGCTCAACTGTCACGGATTTGGAAGCAAGTCCATTGTTGTTGAGAGTGTAGTAGTCTAAGAGATTGCTATCTGGCTTGATAGCGTTTACATTCGTTGCCAATCGTCAAAAACTGGCTAGCACATAGCTAGCTCCGAGCTGCTAGCCATACATAAATTGAATGACTGACAGCTACAAGGCTTTTCGGCAGAAATGGCATCGCTTTATTGCTTAACACTCACTCTTGCCGTGTGTCAGATATTTTGCTGTCATCACTGCCCTTCTCTTCCTTTAATGTCCGAGCTTCACTTGGGGCGATTACGTGATTTGCATCCTGTCTGCTTCCTCGTCTGTTTCGATGCCGAATTCTCGACGCCATATCTAAAGATTGTGAGCTGCCTGCAGGTTCCACATCTTCGTGCATTTCCGTAATTGACCATTGAGGGACTTAATTGGCACTCCTGCTCTACACATCTTTCTAAGATTGGAAACACAATTTATATAAAATATACACATTGGTATTTATTTGGTTTGCAGTGTACAAAACAGAAGGTGCCAATTTATCCTTAATCCTGTATTAATGCACAAATAAAATAGACGAATACAGTATGTGTTGCAAGTGTCCATATGCTCTCTGAATGTGTTCCATAGAGTAAACTTGAGTGAGCAGTAAGACCAAAGTAAGACAATCTGACAGGTAGGATAAAACGTTATCCAGTCCTGGCAACAAATGATACCAAACATTTTGGTCATGGCATATTATATTTACTTACATTTAAAAGACTGAACACACATTTTCAAATACTTTACATACAAAAGACACATTTCACCATCACCAGTCCAGTAAATAGTTCCGATACAGAGGAAATACATGAAGCTCCATCATAATACATCATCATAAACATGTTTCCCGAAGCATCAAGAGATATTAGAATAGAATAATACATGTTATATTTAGCAAGGTTTGCACAATATTACATCATCATATCACTCCAAATGAATGCCCCATCAAGAATACAATTACATTCCTGACTTTTAATTCTCCAAAGGGTTTTATATATATATATATATGTGTGTGTGTGTTTAAAAGTAAACCAAGACCGTCTTCATTGTCAACTTGCATATTATGCAAAAATGACAACATTCCTTGTCAACAATACTAAAACCTCCTATGCCTTACCTACCTTATGTCAACATGTAAGCGTGTTGCCAGCAAGGTTTCCAAGTGTGCATGCAGTTTGAGTGCCCGTGTGTGTGAGAGAGCATGTGTATGCGAGTGGTAGACGAGCCTGTAGCAGTAACTTGTTTGAGGCAGGTCTGGATGTGAGAAGGTATCAATGCGTTTCACCTGCTCCACAGTTCCTTTACTCGCTTCTCTGACTACCGCATGGAAGCTCAGCTCATCCCATTGGGACCCTGCCCAGAAGCTTATATCATAGGTGAAGTGCACTGGGTACAAGGAAAATGCCAGAAAGGGTGTCCCCGGCAACGGGCAGAGTTGAAAGAAATTCAGGAAGCGGCGGTCATGTGACCAGAGGATGCGCCAATCGGGGAGAGAGAAAAGAAGTGTGGCGAGGAGGTCCATATTCAGACACATACTCACACGCACCTTGGTGATGTCTTCGGTGAAATCGTCCACCGACACCCGGCCGACCTCGCCCATTGGCTGAGCTGTCAGACCCAGACCCCCCTGCTCCGGGATGAGGGAAACCCCGTACGGAGCCAGCAGCCCCTCCAAACTCTGCCCGAGCACTCTGAGAGGCTCGGATGCAGCAGACAACACACCTCGGAGAAGGAGCTGATGAAAGGCAGGTTGGGCCCAAGGACTTATAAGACATTTCTGAAAGACCAGGCCACTGACTCCGGTCAAAGCCCCAATAAAACCCTCAGTTTGGTCCTCTGTAACCCTAGCACTGGTAGCACCCCCGCCTCCTTCTACACAGCATCCTCTATGCCATCTGCAAACACCCTCACCCTGTTCCCCATCCACTCGTAGGGGTGCCCGCACCTTCAACTGAGGAAGCAGGGAACGACGTAGCAAAAAAACACCCCCGCTTTCCCCTTCACAATCACGGCCGGCATTAGGTGCCCCGTCTACGCCCCCTTGTCCCTCTTCCCTGACAAACGGGACTGTACTGATGTGTGTTCCTTCAAGGGCCTCAACGACCGCCTCTGTGTTTCCCTCATCGTCTGAAGGAGTGGGCTGGTCTGCAAGTGGATTGGTTGATCGGTCGGTCTTTTTCTCTGTGCGACAGGAGGCTTCAGTGTGGAAGGGCTGTACCCAGTAGCAGTGTTTGCTGTCCGTTTTCAAGCCACGGGTCTGCAAACACTCGGGGGTGAAGCGGATGACATGGGGAAGGGGCTCCGCCACCATGGAGACGGACCACTCCTCCGTCAGTCTCTTCAGTAGGATGTCCTGAGTCACCCTGACGGGATGGACAGAACCTGGAGAGAGAAAGTCCCTGGGAAGCATGAGAGAGAGAGAGAGAGAGAGAGAGAGAGGGAGATTGGACGATTTAATGGCAGATCAATGGCAGGGATCAGCTATGCTGTCTGAAATGGTATGACTATTAGGGAGTCAGGTGGGTGAGCGGTTAGGGAATTGGACTAGTAATCCGAAGTTTGGGGAATGTCCCTGTACTTACTGTAAGTCGCTCTGGATAAGAGCGTCTGCTAAATGACTAAATGTAAATGTACTCAACATGCATTTGAAGATACCTGTCGAAATGTTGAGTCAAAGTTGCGTGTTTACCTGTGTATATAGTCCTTCAGCTCTGCCGGTACGTGGTAATGTACTCTCTCTTCCCCGACGGTCTCCAGCATTCTCAGTTTCTGAGGGGTGCCGAGAGGGAGACCGCGAGTGAACACGTGGGTCAATGCCTTCGTCACGTGGAAGCCTTTATCCTGGCTCCTGACAGAACACACACACACACACGCATGTCTTTACCTTCGCTCCCACGGAAAACCAATATCTGCTCACCAGAGAACCTCCATTACCCCTAACCATGAATAACTACCTGTATCCAGTGCATCTGTAGCTTGTGAACTTCTTATCATCAAAGGGTCGGATGTCACTAAGAAGGAGTCCAGCCTCGGCTGCCATGACAACGACTTGCCAACTATTGTGCCATTCTCTCATTGGCTGGTCAGCTGGTGTACCGCCCTGTCCGTTACATAGGGCAATGTGGACTTCCCCTTCTTCACTGAGAACCTGAACACAACTGAACACATATTTCCCAAATGTATCATGATTAAACACTCATAAATATATGTTGTTCGACTCTGCTAAAGCTGTGGTTTACCTGAGGAAGAAGTGTTTGAGGAGCTCTCTGTTCTTCTTTCACGCCACTTTTACGCCCACAGTGAGGGAAGTTGAATACCACAAGATCAAAAATGCGACCACCAAGAGGTTCACAATCCCCCAGCCGTGTCGAGTCTACCTCAAACAACACCTCTCCACCTGCAATAGTTGGAAATAGCCTACATTTTACGGGTGTATTAGGCGATCACCGATACGTTCCACAATAACATGCACAGCTTTTTAGATCACATTAACGTGGTGACACAGTACGCATACTCAATTCTCTCACCTGAATCTTTGATGGTCTGGATGTTGATGGCAGTTCCTTCGTGCCGCAGTGCCTCCCTTTGGCACTGTAGGCAGGTGGCAGTGATGGCACTACCGCCCATAGATAACCGTTCCTGTGCCAGACCAGCGGCAAAAGAGAAGTTTCCCTCACCAACAAGCAGCACCGATACGCTACCAGACATACTTGTTGGGATGAATGACCAAAAAATGCGTATCGTAAACACTGAACAATGTCAACGTGCAGTAGGATGTGTGCATGCGCTCCAGTCTACCCATAGGGTGTCACGATGTCTGCTTGCCTTCAGCAATTTGTCATCACCGTTTTTACTTTAACTCTACTCGTCATCCAACCATTTGCATTCATTCTAAATTAAGCAAGTAGCACCCGCAAAGTAAGTGCAAAAAAACCTAAGGGCTGGGAACATATTGCGAGTTACCCTGTTACCGCTAATATTTATGTATTTGTTAGCTTCAAATCAGCGTTATCATTTAATCTATGTTTGGAGTAAAACTGGATTTACTGTTAAACAAATTATGATTGAAGAAGTTCGCGTTATGGAGAGTTTTGCAGCACTGAACTTTATGACTAAATCCAAAGCTGAAATTCACGTGTGCATCGATGTGTTACAGTTAAAAGGGTCTGGATGGAAACACACACGGAACAAGAGCATGCAAATAATGTCTCTTCGGTTTGTGTACCATAATGGTATATAATCGCAAGAAAATACGATATTGCATATGACAGTATAACCTAGTATTTGTCGTTTATAATTTATGTACATCTAAGTTCTGAACTAAGTGATGATTAACCTTCCATGATTCAATCCACCCTGTACACTGCGTTGAAGCCATCAGAAACGACGTCCTTGTTTACTCCTTGCACGTACACACAACACAAAAGACAAGACAATTCCATACCACACTCCTTTATAAAATGAACTGTACTCATTTCATATTACAATCAAAATACAAATTATGCTTTTATAAACTTTTCAACTTTGTTAAATTGTTAAATAAATCAAATGGAGTATTAACACAATCTGTTTGTCTACCATAATTTAAAGTAGACATTGATTCTGAATGTAGATTTATGAATTTGTTGCCCTTAGAAACTTACATTTAGTAAGGTGCGAGAGTACTACAAACTTAATGAGAGCCCACATAAAACAATCGTAAACACTGGTAATTATAGGTAATGTAAAGTAGTACGCTTTTTCCAACTAGGGATTACATCATAACAGATAATCTAAAGAAAGTAGTAACCATGTCCCATTTCCAGAAAGCATTTTTTTTTACTTTGGAAATATCAAAATCAAGTTGCAGTGTACATGCATTTTAACCCGAGGAACCCTTTCACCCCCACTGCTCAGGTTCAACATGACATAATAGGTATTCCACATGGGTTACTGAATGTAAACTCAAGGTAGATTGACGAAAACTCAAAATGTCAGAAAGAGATGTAAAACAACATTTTAATTTTCTCTGAACTTTGAACTACATTGAGATAAATACCAGACATAAGACCAGACAAAAGTGTCTGCTAAATGAATACATTCTAATTATTATAATTACATAAGGGCACTATAAAGAAAGGTATCCTCATTCAACAAACAGGAGGGCTAGAGCCTACTTGCCTGGAATGTATGTCGTAAATATATTCAGGATGCTTAACTGGGCAACCAATAGGATTTGAAATTACAACCATATAAGAAAAAAAAAGGTTTTGCAAATGTCCACTTTCGTCATTTAAACGTCAAATACTTCACTCAAGTAGAGCCAATGCAAGAACATCTGTAGATCACCATCCAAGGCTTATTTTGTAAGTATTTCTTTATAACTCACTATATTTACTTGCAGTTTGATGCAATCTCAACATTTACATAAATAACACATTCTTCTATGTAAAAAGTAAAATTTTCTTGACAGCAATAGTACTTTCCCAGTAAAGGAAAATAAAAAGGAAAGATTCATTTACCTCATTGCACTTTTACCCTTGGAATAGTCCATGCCTATTTGGTTTTAGATTTGGTTTTCAATCTATTCAGGCACAATAGCCAAAGGAAAATAACCATTAAACCATTTCATGGCGAAAACAAGGTAATAACGAATGAAAATGTACATATCAATATAAGCTCAGTACTTATGGTCCATAAATGTGTTTTTTTAAGTCGTCAAAAGACAAAAATGAATGATAATCGTGCAACTTGCTTGTCATAAGATAGCGAGGTTTGGGTTTACTCAGATAAACCAAACGTCTCATCACTTCAGCGATGTCATTAATAAACTCACCCATGAATTGGAGCCCACACAATCCCTGAAAACAATGGGAGACTCTTCGATTCATAGAGTAAATCAATGCGATGCCGGAAGTGACTAGAACTTGAACCTGATGATAAGTGCAATGTGTGTTATCTCAAGGTTGAGACCTGCAAGGCCGGAGTCTGCTCAGAGCACACTTTCTTTAGTGGTGGAGCCCCTGAACATTCTTCTTCCTCCTGTACAAATATGTGAGAAGAGGAGAATGTGAGATGATGGAAGTGCAGAAATTGATATAATTGGGGCGTGGTTGTGGATATAAAAGGACATACAATGAACTCAGAACAAACACAAAATGCCTTATGAAATTAAATCTTAATGGTTTTTCAAAACAAACAAAAGAAATGCTCCTAAATACAATGACTAGCCTGGTAGCCATTAGTAGCAGATCGCTGGTGTTTTACCTGAGCTGTGAGGGTCAACAGATCCTCTTTGATCAGTGTCGGAGGTCCATCCGCTAATTCAGATGTCAAGGAAGGCTCTAAAAATTAGACACACCGCTTTTATTACACTTACGACGAGGACGAGTTAGAATGTTTGGGGCAAACTGCCGTTCCAAAAATTTGAGACGGGGGGATCTTTGGTAAACCTTGTAAAACCTCTTACTTGCAATCATGAGATCATCGAGGTGTATGTGTCGGTGTGTCCTCTCACCCTCCATGGTCTCCTGGCCCAGCGTGGGAGGCTGGGAGTCGTCAGTGCGGAAGCCGGAGGCGTGCACGGGGCTCAAAGGCTCGCTGGGTGGGGGGCTGGAGTTACTGCTGCTGTCTACTTTTGGCTGGTATGTGTCAGACAGCGAGCTCTGGTTACTGTTCTCATCTGGAGAGGAAGACAAAACAGGCACTGTGAGGAAACTGTGAAGCCACATTGGAGGGGTGCAGGCTCATGTTTGGAGGTATTTAGTAAGTGAACAGAACAATTCACACACAACAATGGCTTTCCTTGGAGGGGGAACATGTTAGTGAAGAAAAGCACTGGAAGAAATGACTTTCTAGTGGCCTGTTCTCCCAAGTATAGCTTATGTAGTAAACCATGAGCCACACCATACTCTTGGTAAAGTCTCATTAGCAGTTGCTCTGACCTCAAAAACTATATATTCCCCCCCCCCAAAAAAATAATAATTTCAGTCTCTTTCTATCTTTTAAATATTTCAGTTGATATCATCAGCTGGATGTCTGAAGGGTTATAGAGGTAGTTACTTACCATGAAAGTCCAGCAAATGTGTGTTGTCTGAGCTCGGATCTGAGAAGTTTAGATCCCTAACCACACCATCTGCAACTTTGTCTTTCTGCAACCGCAACGAGACAGGAACTGAACACATCTGTGCATTGTAGGCTGTATTTACTATTCATCTAATGAACTACAAACGGCAGTGATGAAAATACAGGAACTCACTTCCTTGGTGTCTACCACAGGTACCCATTTGAATATTCTCAAAGACGTGTCCCCGACAGTAACCCATTTCTTCTCCCTGCACAAAATACAAGTTTGCAACCAGTGTAGCAAGCACATACACAATTCAACAGGTCGGGTGCATTTGTGAATACATCGTGACTCGCTAGCTAGCCTTTAGCCCAAACAGTGCAAAAGGGAAAGACCATCTCGTCAGATGAAATGGAAGTACAGGTATGGGCCCTATTTTCATCCATCTCAATCTCAGAGATAAGAAGATTTCGTGTTCATAAAATTCTGAGCTTTAGTCCTCAACCTTGACAAGTATTCGCTTGTGACTTTGTGGGAAACGTTAGCTTTGCTAAACTCCCTTCCGAGTCCCACCCCAAGTTGACAAGCCACTTGTCTCGTACCGTTAAAGCCTCGTCTCGGGGGAGACAGATTCACATTAACGCTCATTGGTCGTACTCTCCGCCATTCACTGTCATTCTATGTAACCCACGCCTCTTGAGTCGCTGAACTTCTGTTTCGAGAATCTTTTAAGATGTGTTACACAAGAAAACGATTGTTGTTCTCACCATCTCCGGACCCTCTCAATGGCTGCCATAACCTTTTTCATGTCATCTTTAGCGCGGCTTCGGGTCTCCGCTCGAACTGAGCGTCCAGACATGTTTGCTGCTTGGTTTTAGTTTAATTCGTCTCCGGTGCTATTCCGACAGGATGTTTAGCCTAGCTGTCCAGCCCCCGAATCTCGCGAGCTTTCGACACCCATTCACTTCTCACTACTGTACAACGCCTTCCAGAATTTGCATGCGTTTCCATAAAGTTACCAGTTGGGTACACTGTGGCATAACAGTATCACGGGCTGAAACAATGTCCGTCAAATGTCAAATGATATAGGCTACAGGGGTCTCCAACTCCGGTCCTGGAGAGCTACCATTCTGTAGGTTTTCACTTCAACTGCAAATAACGTAGCTTCAGCTCATCATCCAGCTAATTAGTAGAATCAGGTGTGCTTAATTGAAGTTGGATGGTAGCTCTACAGGAACAGGGTTGGGACACCCCTGGACATGGTTTGGCAAAGCATCTGCTTGTTGAAACTATTTAAGTCATACAAAGTCCCACAACCTCCTCCAGATCTAATTAACACCACTGTGAAGGGATGATCTGCTATCCACAAAACTGGGCAAAGTTTACAGAAATGAACCCAATCAACCCAAATACATTTTCCTTAAAAACCATTTATTTATTAAACCAGCATGCAAATGCCACTTCGATGACAGTAGTCATTGCGAGCCGCGAAGTGACGAGGAGGCAGTGAAAGAGAGAGAGAGAGCGCGAGACACCACGACACACAGAAAAGGGGTCTTTAGTCCTTGGGTTCCGCCAGCACAGTGTCAAGTGCGCTCTGCGCCTCCTGTATCTGCTGTTGCAGCCTCTGTTTCATGCCCTCGTTCTGGGCCTTCTTGAGCATGGCCTGCATGTCCCGGATGGCCGCCCGGTAGCCCGGCGCGTTGTGGAACACGCGGATGGCCCTGTCCCCGCTGGACACCAGGAAGCGGCTGTTGATGTCGAACCTCAGGTCGGTGATCTCGACGGCGTGGACGCCGGGGAACTCCTCCTCCAGCCGGCCCGTGGCCGCGTCGTACATGGCCAAGTCGCAGCCGTTGGACACGGCGACCACGCGGGCGTCGGGGGAGAGCGCCACGAGGCTGCCGTCTGAGGACGGGCACGGCACGGACAGCAGCAGGTAAGGGTCCTGCTGTTTCTTGTACTCCACATCGGTGTCCCACAATCTCCACGTGCCGTCTTTGGACACCGTGGCCATTCTAGGGAGACGGAGGGTTTTGCCGGTTAAAGCCAATGCGGGGCTGTTAAATGTCGACCATGGAACTTGGATCAAATTGAGAGTGTTGATTTATGAAACACACTCAATTTAGGAAGTCCATGGCATGGTTTAGTTTGTTTTCTAGAACAGTGGTTCTTAACCCTGTCCTGCATGTTTGAGATGTTTCCCTGCTCCAACACACCTGATTCAAATAAATGGGTCGTTAGCTAGCTCTGGAGAAACCTGGTAACGAACATGCATTTGAATCAGGTGTGTTGGAGCCAAAAAACATCTCAAAACATGCAGGACAGGGGTTTCCTGAGGACAGGGTTAAGATTAAGAACCACTGTTCTAGAACATTCTGGTCCCAGTCACAGCCCCAACTTGACCTGTGCAAGATATTTACGCAAAACCACAATGTCACAGCCATACCTGCGAGAGTCATTGGAGAATGAAAACGAGTGGACCCCTGCTGAATGGCCCTTGAGGTCAAACGCTCGCGTCACCTCTTTGAACTCGCCACTCTTCCCAAAGCAGACTTCCCACACCTTCACATCAGGGGTGAAGCCACAAGAGGCAACAAACCTGAAACAGAAAACCAGAGAATGTTCGTGTTTCACATTATACTACATAAATAGTGTTGATTCAATGTAAATAAAACCAATGCCCAACTGTTCCATATTCTCCACCTTCAGTCATATTCTATTTATTCTCTTACAGCCTTACTGTGATTGTATGTCATGGCAATCCTTCTAAATGTTGTCCCTCTACTGACCTTCCACAAGGGTGAGATAGCAGCATAGGAATTTGTCATCTGATTAGTGTTGATGGAGGCCAGAACCTCTCCTTTAAGGTCCCAGATGAGAATGGTGGTGTCTGTGTAGGCACTCATGATGAACTTGCCTAAAATAAATAAAAACGTATATTAAAAAAAAGAAAAAACAGACGAGTAAAAACACCTTTTTCTGGATTATTTCCACGTGTCACCATCGTCATACCCGTTTCCGCAATTCCAATGTTTATTATATTGGCCTTGTGTCTTTGGGGGAAGTCTTCTGGAGCAGCTTTAAAATTGAAGGACCCATCTTCCTTCTTGATCATCTTGAAGATGCGGATGGTATCTCCATTGGCAAGCCAAGTGATAAAGGCCCTGCAAACAAAGCGCATGCAATGAGGAAAATGCATGGCATGGAAAGATATGGCCCGTCCTCCCTCGTTTTCGAAAGTGCCGAAAGAAGATTTACCTCGAGTCCGGACTGAAGCGAACCAGCGTGGCAGTGTCCAGTTCCACGTTAGCCCTGAGACATTTGTGATCTCTGTCCAGGAAGTCTCTGGTGCTCCAGATTCGGACCGTACGGTCATCGGCACATGAGGCGAGGTATTTTCCATTACTGCTGAAGTCGAGGCATGTCACGTTAGCACTGTGACTCTGGGGACGGGCCAACAGTTGATAGGTGAGCACTGAGTCATGTGACAGGTGGTAATCATGCAGATTGGTTCATTTTTCAAACTTGAGTGCTCTTAATGATCAAGACTCAGCTAGCTCACAAAGACACACCCAAGACAGTCAATAACATCACATTCTGGCAGTGACAAACCTGTGTGAGGTGGAATTTCTAATTGATTAGATAAAAGCTACTCAGTCCGAAGGTTTGACAACACTATGGACTTTTGACTAAACAAGCAAATGTCCTGGGGGTATATAGTAAGATAACTTTTCACTGTCAAAAAAAGTTACAGAAGCAATCATTTACATTTACCACATACACAATACAACTAAATATACACATTTACCTTTAGTGAGGATGCAACGAGGGGGTGGCTGAATGTGTGTTGCTGAGGTTTCTCTTTGCGAGGGCGTTGTTTGTCCTGCTTTAGTTT
The DNA here is from genome assembly GCA_903064625.1 of Mallotus villosus. NCBI lineage: Eukaryota > Metazoa > Chordata > Actinopteri > Osmeriformes > Salangidae > Mallotus > Mallotus villosus. Next base: position 52,159 of record CAEFZP010005682.1, read on the forward strand.
CTTTGAAACTGAAGCTTTCGCTGAATTCTCTTCAGCTGCAAAACAAGCAATAAGGTAAATATTCTTAATACAACCCCTAGCCTCTATTAACCAGTCACTCCTAAATCAAATGTTCATGTATACAAGGTTCTCTAGAACCAACCAAAATGTTGCATATTCATGATTGTAAAACGTTTGCACCCTTTTGAGGCAAGCATTCAGACACGCCCCCAATCAAGGGGACTGTGACATTTAAAACGAGCTAGTCATCTATTATTTAGAGCTCTTATATTACAGTTAGCTACCTACCTGTTTGATTTGGGAACACGTGCAATAAAGGAACACGATTGAAGGGTTTGACGAGGGCGCAGATCCTGGTTATCCTGTGTGGACATAGTACTACTAGTTATATTCTTTAGTTTAGAACTTACCGATTAAGTTTTCAGTCTGTTCGTTCTGTTCACTTATTTCATCTTTCTGTTTCCCCACCGTGATGGCAACCAAAATAAGTAATGCTCCTATAATTAACGTCAAGGCAATAAGAGCTGCTATCTCCATCTTCAACGAGTTTGTGCCACGTTAGTGTGTAAGAAGCAAGCTAGTGAGTGAGCTGTGTGTAGCTACGCGAATTATTTGCTTGACACTTAGCTAACGTTATCTAGCAACTTCTGTTTTCAAAGCTTTGATCGGATTCTACTTTACAACACTGGATAATACAAAATTACCGTTTCGACAGCTATCCAATTACAAAATTGCCGACGTATAACCCAACTGATTTGCAGAACAGTCGTGGTCATTCAGCTTGTGAAAAGTCGAAAGCACTTTGGGTTCTAACGTAAATGTACACATATTTTCAGCAGGACGTAAAGCAGATTTGCATCCTACGGAAACGTGGATGTCGTGGGAATATTCTTAGACTGCTGTGGTATATTTGAGAACATTATTCCTGTATACAACTTGCTGTGTGCTTATTATTAAGCCATGGCGTTGTACAAAAATGCTTCTGAGATTCTCGAAAAAGGTGGAAAGGAAGAAGGGTACAGTAAAGACGCTTGTTTACGACAGTAAATTCCAGGTAAGGATCATCATAACATTTAGCAAGCTAGCTAACAAGCTAACATTGATTGCCCAGCATGCGCAGCTATCTCTAGAACGAGAGCAGAAATTGTGGGGGAAAACTAACCCCACAGACACCAGAACTACAGTCACAGACATGTTGACATGACCTTTAATGATACACCTTTTTCGACAGAATATCAAGCAGCTATTTGCCCTGGTTTGTGAGACACAGAAGTTTCTCATCTGTCCTCCAAGAGATTATCGACTCCACTCAGCTCCTCAAAAAGACCAAACTCAAAATGAATCTGGCAAAGGTAATATTATTCTGCACCTACTGTCATTTATTAAGGTCATTTATAAGTGTTGTATTGCACTGCTGTATCGTTATTGTTTGTGTAGTCCAGTGGTTCCCAACCCTGGTCCTTAGGGAACAACTGTCCTGCATGTTTGAGATGTTTCCCTGCTCCAACACACCTGATTCAAATGAATGAGTCGTTATCCAGCTCTGCGGAAGCCTGCTTATGACCATTCATTTGAATCAGGTGTGTTGGAGCAGGGAAACATCTCAAACATGCAGGTGTAGTCATTCACCTCATGTTTTTGTTTGACTGCTCGTTAACCACAGGTGTTGGTGTACGACTTGCTGATTGGCCAAGGGCTTAAATGTGGCGGTGGCTGGAAGGTGGTGCTGATGAAGCATCGCTCCACACTGCACGCGGCCCTGGCTCGTATGAAGATCAAGAAGAAGGTCAGCCGGAACAAGGACCTGATCCCCATCGATGTACAGAACCCCGAAGGTAGGTGGTGAACTACCGTCCGACGGCCTGATCTGCAATGCCGAATCATATCACACACACACACACACGTGTGCAGCGTCGCCGGTGACTGTTCTGACGCGCGACGACTCAACTGCTCTTTAGCAACTTTTCTGACGTCAGGCGACGAGCTCCCGAGGTACGTGCGAGTGAACACGCTGAAGACGAAGGTGGAAGACGTCGTCGACTATTTCAAGAGGGAGGGCTTTGCTTACCATGGACAAGCCTACAGGTTCGTGAGTGGTCCTTGGATTCTCTTGTGCCTCCACTGTGTGTGTGTGTGTGTGTGTGTGTGTCACGTTATTCGTGTCTAATTCACGTATTAATGGTTGCACTGTATTTTCAGGCTTGAGGACTTGACCACCCTGAGAGGGAAAACCTTTGTAGGCGATCTGCATCTGTCAGACCTGTTAGTGTTTGCAGCCAAAACTGATTTCCACGACCATTATCTGTACAAAGCTGGCCACATCATACTGCAGGATAAGGTGAGGACTTGGAAAAGAATTATGCTTCATCAGCCTATTTCTGCAAGTTATCATTGATAACTTGTTTACGCTTAAATTATGCTCCTTAGATCAATATGTAATTACTTGGGATGGCCCAAAATGCAGACTACTGGGTTAAAATGGCCATCTTTCAATGTCAGCTTTTTATGTCGTGACAGGCGAGCTGTCTTCCAGCGTACCTCCTGAAGCCTCCGGCTGGCAGCCACGTCCTCGACGCTTGTGCCGCCCCGGGGAATAAAACAAGCCACCTCGCTGCCATCATGAACAACCAAGGGTAAAAGTCAATGTGCACTTCTATACATTTTGTGAGACAATTGCAGAATAACACACATACACAATGAAGAAAAGCAATTCTGACAACTGTCTGGACTTGTCTTTGTTACAGGAAACTGTTTGCCTTCGACCTGGATGCGAAGCGCCTGTCCACGATGTCCACTCTGCTGCTTCGCGCAGGAGTCACATGTCACCAGCTGGCCAATGAGGACTTCTTAAAGGTGGACCCGCAAAGCCCCCTGTATAAAGACGTTCAGTACATTCTACTGGACCCATCGTGTAGTGGATCAGGTATAACCACGACCACTATGACTGTGCTCGTAGACGACAACTAGTGTTGACTTACGCTGGGTACACACCACAAGATAATCGGGCTGATTTTGGGCCGATTTCCCCCTTCCGACAATCCTAGGTTATGTCCCGACTATCCTAGGTTATGTCCCGACAATCCTAGGTTATGTCCCGATTATCTACAGATTATTTGATCAGATGTTCCCTTGGTGTGAGGTGTGTTAAGAGTGACCGAACTTGCTCGGAAGAACGTCGGAGCCGTCTCCGATCGCAAAATCAGAAATCCTGATATGTGGTGGGAACCCTGAGGACAAACATCACAAACTATAGGAGCAAAACGGTTCAATCTAGGATTCTTTTTGTCCTCATGTTTGTGGTCTCACATTTTGAAAATCGTTTTGGTGTGTACCCAGCATCTGTTTGAAAGTGTTTACAAACACTTTAATACACTCAAACCTGTAGACATCCTTTATTTGATTTGACAGTATTTGCTAGTCGTATCTTGAGGTGTTGCACGCGTGTGCTCATACAGGAATGGTCTCTTGGAGGAACGAGGCCTCGTCCCAGACGGTGCAGGACAAGCGTCTGCAGAACCTAGCAGCCTTCCAGCTGCGCTGTCTGAACCACGCCCTGCGCTTCCCACGCCTGCAGCGCATCGTCTACTCCACCTGCTCCGTCCACACTGAGGAGAACGAGCAGGTGGTGGCCGCCTGTCTGCAGGACAACCCTGGCTTCAGGTGGGGGGGGGGAAACGTTCATCTGTTACCCAAATTATAAAAAAAGAAAGAGTACCATTTGCATCAGTTAAACGAGTTTACAAACATATACATTTAACTGTTGAAGTGAGACCGATGCTCAGTGAGACCTTTCTGCCCCTGCAGGCTGGTGTCAGTGCTCCCCCAGTGGCCAGAGCGCGGCATAGCCCCTCTGACCCAGTGCCTGCGAGCGAGCGTCGCCAAGACGCACACCCACGGCTTCTTTGTGGCTCTGCTGGAGAGACACACGGCTGAGAGCAAAGTCCCAGGTCACCCCAACAACGTGAGTTTCTTTTACTTACAGGGATTCATCAGTTTGAATGACTTTGAGGGGGGAAACAGGGAAAAAAAACTTATTGGCTATTCTGTATGCTGTCGTTAAACACCTTGCATTTTCCAGTCTCCCAGTCACCGAGTCGAGTTCAAGTTTGCCACTCGGTGAGGAGAAAACCAGGCGCTGAGAAGCCCATCATCGAGGAACTTGAACCGACAGATATGCAGACAGACAGCTCAGCAAGAAAGAAGACTAAAAAAAGAAGAAAAAGAAGACCAAAGTTGAGTGATAACCGTTATCTGCTAGGGCCGTGGTTCTTAATCCTGGTCCTCGGGGGGGGCCCCCTGCCCTGCATGTTTTAGATATTTCCCTGCTCCAACACACCTGATTCAAATGAATGGGTCGTTAATCAGGCTTCTGTTGATCTTGATAATTAGGGTTAGATTTGAATCAGGTGTGTTGGAGCAGGGAAATGTCTCAAAACATGCAGGCCAGGGGGGCATAAGGACCAGGATCGAGAACCACTGCGCTATGGTATGCCAACAGACACAGCAATACAACCATGGTTCTGTCAACGTTTTCAAATCCTTCTGTCCCATCTCAATTAGCCCTTGTTACCTCAGTTGGACTTCTCAATGTAGGCATCATATGTCTTGCCCATGTCTCAAATAAACATTTAAAACCAAGGCACATGCTGTTGAAACGTGTCTCGAGTGAATGCACAAACTCCTTGAGATATAGTCATCACATATTTATTTAAAACAAGTACATTTCATGAGCAGAAGGGAGGCCAGTACACAACACACCCAGGTCTGCACACGCACTCCTTTCCCATCCTCCAATGGGAAAGCACCTCTTATTACAAAAAAAAATCTGCGTACATACACACTCAGTCACGACATTCCTACATAAGATAATATAGCCACACCAGCTAGCTACAGCACTCGCAAACACTCATAACTTAAGACATCCAGCTCTTGAACACTGCTGCGACAAAACCCAAATCTATATTTCAGCCATTTGGTGCGTTTTCAGTAACATCCTAAACAAAAACATAAGCTGACATCCTTCGTCCATACGGTACAGTATAGCCACAATCAAAGCTCAAAAACGTCTTTAAAACATGAGGCTTAAATAAGAGGGTTCGACATGAAGTACACATGTTCATTAGTCATTGTACGAATGGGTATATAGCACACTAGATTTGTTTTGATTCCGACCCTACACGACTACATTCTTTGTTTTGTGCTTTTCAGTTGTGCAAGTATATGACGTCCACATCAATCGAGGATTCCCGAACCAATTTGAAAGTTGTTTTATACACTGCCCTCACCCCATATATATCTAAACTAGGTTCCTTCAGTGTTCAGTGGACGCACAAGCAAATCAAATATCACAACACAATGAGCCTCTAGCATGAGACGATCCCAGTGATCAAACTGGACAGTGACGAGTTGTTATTTTAAAGGGTTGTTGAAATGTAACGAAAATAAAATGAATATAAAACAAGTTACATTTTGGAATTGTGGTGCATGTAAAACAGAATGGACACAAGGAACTCGAATGTACCACAACTGACAAATTAAATTTGCCTAAACTCACGCGTGAAGTCACCAAAAAGTCTCTAAGCGACACCGTCGACATGCTCGTTAGGCTTGTACTGTACACAATAAGACAGCATTCACATACAGTACACTCACAGTAGCAGACCTAGTGCTCTCTCGTATAAAAGAAGTCAACTCTTACAAAGGGAAACTTTTATAGACAATTTTATTCCGCCAATGCAGTAGGTTGAGGAAAACTTAACGAATTAGAAAAAAGTCATTCACAACTAACTAAAGACCGATGCCTCAGTGAGCCAAGCTTGAAGGAATTCTAAAAGGCAACCTGCTTGAATACAAAAATAAAGTCTGTGCGCATTTTCCCTGCCCCCCCCCCTCCCCTTCCCCCCTCAGTTTGAGCATTTGTTGCCACTATTCAGCCAAATCATGCCCCACACACACACATTCACACACTTCTCTTACAATCACTACCTGGCTCGACCAGAAGAGATGATTCTCACTAAAAGCAAGAGTTCAAAATCGTCTCCATGAGGGCCTGAACACTTCTTGATCTCCGAGGTATTTGACATAAATAACCTACATGGTTAGTAAAACGATAAACCGCTCGACAGAAGGTCGGTTTCACTTGAAAAGAAGACAATTTCCCCTTCGATTCCTTTAGTCCTGAGTTTCAATCCAGCATTAAATGACAAGAACAACCTCTCCTACTTGGTCAAATTGGAACAATTCACTTGTATCATCATACAGTTTGTCAATAATTTGTTAACAAAACTCCAGACCCGGTCCCCCCCCCCACCCCCCACCCTCCACAAGTTCTCCTAACCTAGCCCCCCCGGTTAGCATGCAGCTAAAACCATGTCCGGCACTACCAATATGCCGCCAATCACAACTTTTCCTCCAAGCCAGACTCACCAAGGCAAATATAGTGGCAAGCATATACACAAAACACGAACCTGTTCAATCATATACTGCAGTATGTCAGTTCAATGCATAAGTGGAGTTCCAAGCTGAGCTCGTCTAAAGAGGTGCGCTCATCTTTGTCTTGGTTCTTGAGTATACAGATGGCAGTTGGGCTATAGTGTTTGCTTGCCTTTGTAGGCATGGCGATAGAATGTTACGGGGTGTGTTGTGTGTGTGTGTGTGTGTGGCAGGGAATCTGGACATACTATGCGGTATATAACGGCCTTGAAAACATGTAATATCGGTCAACATATCTAGCAACAGTTTGATGGTTGAATGCGGTGCTTCATTGCTGGGTGGGAATTTGCCTGCATATTTGAGAAGCCGTGGGACAAGGATTTGACCCCATTTATGGATCACACACACACACACACACACACACACACACACACATCTGTCTCTTGACTTTGATGAAGTATGGACTAGGTGGAAGCTGGAGGCTAATACTTTAGCGGTCAGCCTTTCAGCTTGGTTATATCCCATTGTGTAAAAAAAATCAACCAGCCAATATTGCCAAGATCTGTCATGAAAGCTACCTATTTTTAGGATGTGGGGGTGGGGGGGGTGGAGGGCAGAGAGGTAGTCTGGTACATATCACAAAACGTAATAGGTGGTAGGAGACTAACGGGGCAAAGCTTAAAAATGGGCTTTGGTTTTTCAGCGCAATGTTCAAAGTAGCCTATTTACACTGACGCCACAACAGCCACTCTGGCACTCACATTGTCCAGAAAAGCATGTTCAAAATGAAAGGGACTGAATTAGCCTTATTTTATCATTAAGGACAAAAACTTTAAAAAAAACTAAGGCTGAACCGAGTCTCAAGGAAGTTTGAACAAGGGAATGCTTAACAAATGCCATGTGACACTGATGCAAGGGCCCTCTAACTTGTTGCACTTCAACATATCGCTGAAACGGTCTCCTTTCCGCGAGCAGATTAAACATACGCATCATTAAGAATGAGCATTACACTACCAATTGGAAAGAAAATTCGAATAAAAAATAACTTCCCATCCATAACGTGAACTAGACTTTTCCTTTTTTTTTAAGACAGCTCTTGCACATGTTGGCTACATTGTGTTTTGAGGATGGGGGGGGGGTTTGTGACCAATTGAATTGGACACGAGCCCCTGTTTGTGACAACGGGCATTTTCGCCAGAGAACACGTGTATGTTCAAGCCCTGATACATCTCGGTAACCCCTACAGCCCCCCTCTGCGTAAGCGCTTCAGTACAAAAATAAAAACATCGAAGCCCAGATGTTCCGTCTCCTTGGGGGTGTGTGACTTTCGAATCGATCGGCGACCACTCCTTTCTGCTCAAGATCGCGACGAGGGAGTTCCCGTGAAGCTGGGAAGAGTCCTTTAGAGTTTGGATATGCTTTTCGCTTTTAGTCAAATCGTCGCGTCCGTCGTTTGTTTCGTCTCTCTTTTCAAGTATAACACGTGGTATCGTTCCGTCTCCCGTCCTCTTCGTTCCTTCCTTGTGACAACCGCTATATTGTCAGTAGAGTGCAGGGGGGGGGGAACTGGGAGAGGGGGGGGTCTCACTCTTGCTAGCACTGTACCACACATCAGGCCAGCCCGGGCTATCCAGAGGACATGAGAGTGTGAGGGGGGGGGGCGCTGTTGGCCTGGGGTCTGGTGATGGGAAAAGCCATATTCGCTATATTAACCATAGCAGCAGCAGCAGTTCAGCTTCTCTGAATGTTGCCATGGGTCCCCACAGCCATGACGGATGGGTGGAGGGCCGGAGGGCTCTCCCCTCCCCGTGTGTGTCTGCTCTCGGGTTACTTCTTCCTGGGATGCTGTCTCCGGGCCTGCAGCCTCTGCCGTGCCCCCGATGGCTTGGAGCCTGCGCCGATGGAGAAGGAGGGGGTCGACGGGGAGCCTGGACACAGGGTCACACAACGGTTTAGGATAGACGCCTCACAGTGAGATGCCTGGACGCCAACGGTGGTCGTTGTGTTTAAATTACAATCAGACTCATTTAAGAAAGGCGACGTTTGGAAGCCTGACTCAGATGTGGACGTCGTGGTTGGAGATACTTACCAAAAGGTGACGGTGTGTTGAAGCCTTGGACGGGGGTTCCTGGGGTTCCAAATGGAATGGGCCCTGGAGCTGCACTCTGGCCGAAAGCAGGAGTGGATGTCCCTGTACGACAAACGACACGCGTGTTCAGCAGAAGCACCGCGATGACCCAAAACAAGTAAGGGAACACATGACCAAAAACGGGTCTTTTTTCATTCATACTATTTCGACATGTAGTGTCTTAGTTTCTGTGAGATGTTGCCTAATATCATGGGTTTTTAAGAACCATTGTCTCAGAGAGAGAGGGACAGAGGACAGACAGAGAGAGACTGAATATCTAGTAGAGCCCGACCGATATAGGATTTTTAAGGCCGATACCGATACAAATATTTGGTGATTTAAAAATCTGATATGCCGATATTGTCGGCCGATATAAAAAATTATCTTAAAAATCCAGAAACGCGTAACAAACCAACTGATTTCCCTAACAGTAGTTATTTGTAGTTAACATTTAGCAGAAATTCTTATCCAGAGCGACTAAGTACAGTAAAAAAAACTTTCATATTCATTTATCGGCCCATTATAAATACCGATAGTTTTGGAAAATGCCTAATGTCGGCCGATAACATCGGCCCGCCGATATATCGGTCGGGCTCTAATATCTAGCCTACTCACCGAAGGCAGACATGTCCTTAGCAGCCGCCGAGCCAAAGTTGAAGCCCGGCGTCTGTGTGGCAGGGGTTGTTCGGAATAGGGCTTCCAAACTGACTGCCTGAAATGGCTGCGCCAAAGTTGAATCCTCCGCTGGCGGGCTGGGCAGGGGTGGCTGGATTGTGCTGCGGCAGCCCACCGCCGAAGGTGAAGGCGGAGGCTGGGGGAGGGAGCGTCGCGCCGGCGGTCTGCGTGGCCGAGCCGAACGCAGGTGGGGCGATTGCGGCCGAGGGGGTTGTGTTGCTGCCGAACGCAAAGCCGGTGGAACCGCTTCCAAATGCCGGCTTGGCGGAGGCCCCGAAGGTAGAGGCCGCCGTGGTAGGGGCTCCTCCCCCGAAGGCAGAGGCCGCCATTGCAGGGGCTCCTCCCCCGAAGGTAGAGGCCGCCATTGTAGGGGCTCCTCCCCCGAAGGTAGAGGCCGCCGTAGTAGGGGCTCCTCCCCCGAAGGCAGAGGCCGCCATTGTAGGGGCTCCTCCCCCAAAGGTAGAGGCCGCCGTGGTAGGGGCTCCTCCCCCGAAGGCAGAGGCTGCCATTGTAGGGGCTCCTCCCCCAAAGGTAGAGGCCGCCGTGGTAGCGGCTCCTACCCCAAAGGTAGAGGCCGCCGTCGTAGGGGCTCCTCCCCCGAAAGCAGAGGCCACCGTGCCTGCGGCTCCTCCCCCGAAGGCGAAGGGCGCGGGGGCGGACGCTGGAGGGGCCCTGGCCGCGCTCGACCCGAACGCAAACGGCGTTCCTGTGGCCCCGGGGGCCTGAGTCGTGCTTGGGAACGCGGCAGCGGTGGAGGGCGTGTCGAACGACGGCTTCCCGAAAGCAAAGGAGGACTGAGTCGCCGGCGGCACGGCGGCGCTAGTGGTCGTCGCACTGACACTGCCCATGCCGAAACCACCAAAGGTCCCTGGGGCGGAGCCCTGGCTGGCTGCAGCCTGGCCGAATGTGAAGCCTCCCTGGGGCTTGGCCTGGGCCGGGGGGGCAGGCTGCATGGCGGTGGCGGAGGGGGCCGTGGTCATGGTGCCAAACGCGAAGCCGCCGTTACCGGCGGAGGTGGTCACCGTGGAGCTGGGAGCGGGAGCCGCTGTGGCAGCCGCGCCAAACTGGAAGGCGCTCCCCGCAGAGGGGGCGGGCGCGACGGCCGAGGGAGCGGTCGTCGCGGGCGCCCCGCTCCAGTTTCCGAACAGCGACTTCGCTGCCGCCGGCGGCTGGGCGGCTGGCTCGGTGGAGGCGGCCGGGGGCCCGGCCGTGCTGTTGGTAAGCCCGCCGAAGAGCTGCGGGGCCGGGGCCGCCATGGTGGTCTTGGAGAGGGACTGCCCGAATGCACTGCTGGAAGTGGCACTTCCAAAGAGGGGCGTAAAGGTGGGGACGGCGGCGGGTTGGTTTCCCGGGGCCGAGGTGGGCGGGGCTGCGGTGGTGGGTGGGGCCCCAAAGACGGGCTTGAACACGGAGGCCATGAGCGGGTTGGCGCTTCCGGCGGTTTCTGTCGTAGTGGCTGGGGTGGTGGTGGGTGCTGTTGTAGAGGCAGTGGAAGCTAGTGGGCTGGTGAGGCTAAAGAGAGCAGATCCACCCAGGGTGGGGATAGTGGTGGGGGCCTTGGTGGCTTGGCCCAGGACCTGGGTGAAGGCGGAGGGCAAGGTGCTGGCCGGCTGGCCGAGGGGAGAATGTGGTGGGCTGGGAGAGGGACACTGGGGTTGACACGGAGAGGGGGGTACTCATGGTGGAGCTCCGCTTCAAGGCGGAGCCACCGGAGTCTGCGGGCATCATCCCCGACGTTGCCACGGAGACGGAGAGAGCTGATGGCAAAAACGGCACGAGGAAACAGTGAGTTAAAGTGGACCTGACTTTTAACGAGCGATGAAAACAAAAGTGAGGCGAGGGAGGGGGGGGCATACCTGCGGCGGTGGCAGCGGTGGAGGCAGCGGTGGCTGCGGCGTTCCCCCTCATCATCTTCAGAGACTCCAGCAGGGGGTTGGAGGAGGGAGGCGGGGCGGCTGTGGTGGTGTTGTCAGTGGTTACAGGGGTGGGGTCCAGGTTGATGACGGGGATCGGGGCCGCCGGTTGTGACTCTGTGGGCAGCGGGGCCGCGAGGAGGCTGCTCAGTGTCGGAGTGGTGTTGGTCAATGAGGACAGCTGTGCCAGGGTGCTGGCGACCGGGGCAGCCGATGGCTTCTCTGGTTCTGGAGCTGGAGGAGCAAGTAAGAGCAGAAGTCAGATCGCCTTTGTTTACTGGGCAGGTGGATTTACGTACATCGGGAATTTGGAAAATCCACTTTTCAAAAACATTTTCCAGGTTTTTCAACCTCTACACACCCTGATTTCAAAATGGATAAAACCAATTATTTTTCTATACCACCTATCTACACACAACATCCCATTTTCCAACTTTTTGTCAATGAAATCCAGAAAAATCCGACTTCTGCACAGCCCTGACAAGAGTTAAGTGGTACTTTGCCAAACATCTCTTGATTACCACTCTTAATTACTATGGCAATATATGCAATACTTGGTTGAATTAAGGACTGCAAGGCACCAAGGTACTAAACAAACCCTCAAACCATTACACTACTGTTAAACTTGTTAATAGGTATAGGTGATCTGCATTTATTAGGAATTCTGGATATTTGTGAGACGAAACGAGAGCTAGTGTAAGGCGTACCTGTAGAAACCTATTACAGGGTCATAATGGTCTTTTGCCGGTTTAAATACATAATTAAATAGACAAACCTATAATTTCATAATATCATAACTCAAGATGACCCCGTGGTTTAAATGGTTATAGATCATTTCATAATTCATATGGGGATTAACTAAGAGAAGCAGAACTACTCTCACCTGGCTCTTCCAGAACCTTCTGGATCTGGCTGAGAGCAGCCCTTTTCTCCTGGTCCAGGTCTTTCACAGTGATGGTGTAGCCCAGCTCAGGAGGTGGGGGCTGCGGAAAACAGGAGGAATATCAACCCAACCACCACATCATCAATAAAAGGAAAACCTCACGCCATCTTATTTACTTTTCCCCCCCACAGCCCAAACAGAGAGACCGCCACTCACTCAAAAAAATAAGAATATTATTATATTAATATTTCATTGACTCAGTCCAATGTATTGTGTGTGAATGCAGAGCTGTTATCTCACCAGTGAGATGTGGTCTCCTCTCCTGCTGGACACCAGCTGAATCTTACGTTTCCTCTTCCCGCTTCCGGCCGAGTCGGAGGACGAGGCCGCGGGCGGGACCTCGGGGGCCGGAGTCAACTTCCCTGTAGAACACACCACTGTTAGAACCCTTTACCACATCCTCCGTGTTCCCCGGAATCATCGAAACGCGCTCGTTTCGTCCGGGAGAAACCGAGATGTTTTGAAAATGGACTGTGCTCGAGTTTTACCAGTGACTGGGGCTGAATCTGTGGCTGTCCTGTCCGACCTGATGGAGGACGCGGAGCTGGGAGAGCAGATCTCCTCCTCCCTGATGAGCAGAGGACGTGGGTCAGCAAAGAAACATCGGCAGGCACAATTCCCCCCTAATTGTATCATCAATTAAGACGGCCGTGATTATGATGTGGGAGCAGCTAGGAGGCGCCCGTCTAAATGCACATGATGTCAGCGTGCGCCCACGTGAAGACGCGTGTCATCGGTATGCAGAGGTTAAAATCCCGTTCATAAATCAACCTGCCCGATCAAATAAAAAAGGTTGTTGACTTCCAACCATGGTCTGACAACTAGCAAAGTGAATTGCATCTCAAATTAGATTGACCATTTATGATTGCTTTAAAAAAATTAAAAGTGCTGGAGACGGCTAATTTGTCAATCGATTCCGAGATCCTCTCCTCGAGAGTCTGACAGCAGACGTGCACTGCATCACGGGCACTGCATCACGGGCACTGCATCACGGGCACTGCGTGAAGCGGACATCCGCCAGGGGGCTATCGCTCAGGACCCGAGGACTCGCATTCTCATTCACTTAAATGCCAATCGTTCAAAGTCGGATAAGGACGTGGAATGGAAACATGCGGGGAGGGCCCCCGGCAGAGGCAGGTTTAGGTGGGGGGGGGGCACCTGGGTTTTTTCGAGGCTCTCTCTGGCGTCTGTGAGCGGGACGACCCCGGGCTGGAGAGAGGAGAGAGGCTTCGGGTGGAGGTCTTCTTCCCCTGGGCAAAACGACAGAAAGACGAGACGTGAAGACGACACGAGGACGACACGAGGACGCAGGCAACACTCTCAGCACACACCCCCATCCCCTGACTGCCACAAGAGTTCAAGCTTAATACTAACCAGACACGTCTACTGAAAGCCCGACTATATCCTCTGACCTCATGCTGGCAAAAGCCTGCTGGGCATGGGTCTACATCAAAGTCGACTGTAACGCGTCCGCGACCCTGCTGCTGTACCTGAGCGAAGCCCTGCGAGGAGCTGTAGGAGCTGCGGATGGGGTTGCGGGCCGAGCCCAGGGTCCCGCTGAGGACCTGGCCGCAGCTCACAGAGCTGATGGAGGACGTCCGGGACCTCTTCATGACGGAGTCCTCCGCCGCAGCGCCGAGACCTCGTTTCAGATTACCCAGCCTGTGGAGGAGGGGAGAGAAAAGACGAGAGGGAGGAAATATGTGAAAATCCAATACAAACGACCCCCGACGGAGATTACAAGTGGGAGAAAAGAAAAATGGAGGCCCTTGAGTGAATGTGAATGCAGCCAGGTCTGGTGTTGCACCTCCTGTACTCACTTAGGGATCATCTGGGATGGAGCCCCGTTGGGCAGCAATGGCTCAAACGTGGACTGGGCACTCCCGCCACTGTCGTTGCGTCTGGGGGGGAAAAAGAGAAAAACAGTTTCCCTCTTGCTTATACATACGGGTATCTCTGACCCTGAAGTGCGATGATCCCTCCTCCACCAATAGCATCACAGCCGCGAACGAATCCGCACCTCCTTTTGCTCTTCTGTCCGCCGACGAAGCTCCTCTCGTCGTCCTCCTCCACTTCTCTCTTGCGGCTCTCTTTCAGCACGCTCAGCACCGTCTCCCTGGAGCAGGGATCCGCAGGAGCGACCGGCGCTGGAGGCCCCAGGACTCCGGGGGAGTTCAGGTGGTCGTAACTGCAGAGCAAACGGGAACGACCAGAGGGGGAAAAAAAAAGGTTAGTGAACCTTTCAAAGCCGGTACCACGGTATATCTCGACTCAATTTACCTAAATGTGAGTGTATAAAATTAAAAAGTCTCCAATTGATTAGGCACACAATGCTTTGCCTTTTGAAGGAAATTACATGTAACGGCGATGGATGACCACGAAACGGTCGAATGGACGAGAGGAACGTGACATTTAGACTTACAAAGGGGACCTGGTGGAGTGATGATCTGGCCGGGCGATCTTCACCGTGACTGGGCTGTGGACCGCCGACGAGTTGCGGGGGGTGAGAATGTTCTTCTTCCTCAAGCCGTCCCACTGGGCCGGGGCGAGCATGCCTAGGGAGGAGGTGCCCGTCTGTTGGAGAGGGTAGTGGCGCTGGGGGGTGATGGTGAACTTGCCCATGTTGTTCAGAGGTTCTCTGCACGAGCACAGTGGCAAAAACACTTTTAGATGTCATCTTACACAGTGTACCAGACTACAGATAGGCTAATGAACACTTAAGTGCCTCGAATGGTTTGTAACTCTCTTAGTAAGTTACAAAGTTAGTTACAAGTTAGTGACAAGGTGTTGCCTAATGTTGGTCAACGGTCAAAGTTATACTCCAAAAATATATAAAACGATCAATTACAAGACGTTCAATGTTTATGACGGATCTATAGTAAACACCATGTTAACATGGGCCTTAATCCCACGTTTAATAGGTGAACTGAACCTAAACACGCTAGCATCATGTATAGCTATATTTATTAGCTACACCTAAGAATCCAAATCAACCGCGTGCGAGGTATCCATTTAAAAGAGGCTAAAATGATCTCCCACGGGATGTATAAATGTGTACCGGGTTTGGAGTATGGAAACCACTGACACTGGGAACTCCCACATTTTCAAATCTTGGAGGGAATGCATGGACACTTCTCAAGCGGCGAAGCATGTCACTTCGATCCATCACAACGATCCTTCATCACATTACCCGTTACTTTGAACTTTAAGCAATTCACATCGAAAGACCATCCGGAAACCATTTTTCAAAGTAATTCTATAGACACTTCGTTAACACTTTAGGATGTTTGAAAGCGTTGGACTAGCAAGCTGGCTAACAAACAGTTAGCTAGCCAACCGACTAGCTACAACCATTTGCACTTTGTTAGCTAGCTCATTTTAAAGCTAACCACGATGTAAATAACGTTAGATAGCTTAGCAAAATAATTGCGTAAAGTTTACCCGAATGACAGCCTTCTGTTTGGCGTATAGACAGCATGGTTAGGTCTTGACAATCTTTCACGAAGTTGCTCTCGGGCGTTTGGGTTAGCCTCGAAACTTCCACCGGCTCTGGGCCTCCCGACAACAGCGGGAGGACTTTCTGCTTTCCCAATGTAACTTCCCATGAGTATATCCCTTGGACTGAACAGTAATGAGTCACTTTGTGCCGTGTCTCTACGAAAATAGGACTTTCTAAACGTCTTTGGCCGGCAAATGCTACCGCCTCCCTAATATCCCCCTTTATGGGTCGACTTCTGAGTCGTTCAGGGGCTGGTACTCCGTTTGCAGTCCTTCCGGGAAACCAGCGTCTAAGCGCAGGCGGAATAGTCAGTCCACGGCGTGGATGAGGGCCCAACCGAGCGTATAGGGATTCTCCGGCGTGATAATAACAGGCAACGCAACAGGTTCCAAGTATTAAAGTTATGTATAGAAAGGTTGGAATATAATAGAGAACTAGACAGAATATTGCGATAGCACAGAACACAAGAGAGATAAGCGCTATGAACCGCTTCTCTCTTGGAGACATGGCGGCACCGCGCCGCCGGAGGACTTTGATATCCCATAATGCCACTGTAGAATGTGGTGGTCAATGTCTTCACGAGCGATGGTGCGCGCAATGGAAGTGCAGTTTGTTGCAGACGCCATAGTTGCAGCCGTGACTCATTGAGCAGAAGCCATTGATAATAGACTAATAACGACACAGTCAGTGAAAATAGACTCTCAAACTTACCCTTATTTCAAAATTGACAGATGAATCGACTTTTATTCTAATATGGATACTTGAATACCACTATGATAACTGGGGACCCTGGTACCCTGGCCTCAAACTTCTAAAAGTCCTCCCAACTGTAACAGTTAACTGTCCAATAGGACAGTCTACAGCTGGACATAGAATGGTATTCGCTTCTTGGAAGTAAGGTGGGGCGGGAAAAAGGTGTATATAAACAAGGCTGGTTGTAGGGTAGATGAACGATGTACTTTTGTCCATGTACAGTATACTAATAATGTACAGTACACTTGCACTGTCTATAATTGTAAGCTGTTGGCTGGATTTCCAGACCATTAGAAATATCTTACTATGTATTTTATTGTTTAACGATAAATACAAAATCTCATGTGACAAATAATTATTCAACAAAATAAAGGCATACAAAAACAAGGGCCACAGAGTGCACATGTTTTACTTACCCTTGTTATCTTTCTCTGTGCCTTATTATGGGATGTCTGCACAGGAACTGGCTTTGCCAACCAGGAAAAGCCTGAGAGCTGCACAGGAATTTCCTCTCAAGGCTTTGCCCAGGGCTTGTTATTCCAATGACTCCGTTTTATTTTAACACAGGCCACCATTTATCCTGATGATATAGTCCAACTGGAATTCAAGTATCTTAGCGGATGTTTATACTGTTTTTTTTACTTGTCTAGACTGTGTCCAAAAGTGTGAAACTATAGAGCTTGGAACTAGACTGCTGTCAGTAAGGCATTCTTCTACAATGATAACATTATTTTTATTAGACACTGGAATAGACGTCATGGAAACAGAGAGGGTTTGAGTTATTTATCCACCTCTGCAGAATTATACTGTATTGTAAGTATATATATATCATGTAAATGTTTGCCAGCCATGTAAAATGACTTAAATCAAGGTCATGTATTCATATGTACTTATGAATCTGTATCTGATGCTAAATTAATTGAAATTGTTAACAGCATAGCTTTACATTTTTAGCTTGACGTTTTTGCACCACCAGTCATGGCCACTAGATGTCACATATGTTTTACTCACCAAATCCTGTCTCATGAGATTAGACAATTTGATCCTTTTCTAAATTGTTGTTTAGAGTAATCTGGCATTAACACTGCACCACCTATGCTCTGCAGAGCCTTGATATATTGTGTCATTAATCACCCAATTACTTTCCAAATAACAAATAGTTGTGTTGCTGTATTTTCAAAACAATAAGCAGCCATGTTATTTGTCCAACAAATAATTTCTCCATGCTAGGTTAATGTTGTATTTTCTGCATTTAAAAATGTGACTGTATGTCTATAATTGACCAATAAAATGGGTCCAGCTGTTCCCGTTACTAGTTTCAGGGGCAGGTGTGTGACCCCCCTTTCCCTTTCTCCTCGCCCCAATGCTCATCTCTATTTAGTTAGGGGTCAGAGGTCATCCCCCTGAATCGTTTGGCTCATGCCTCTCAGGGACTTGGACATGACAGAGATGATGCCCCCCCCCCATCCCTCACCCTGCACATACACACAGGCACAGCACTCCTGCACACACACACACAGGCACAGCCCTCCCCATCCTGCACACACACACAGGCACAGCCCTCCCCTTCCTGTTTTTCTTCTTTCAGAGAACAAAGCCACCCCAATTGGCCAGGCTCTCGCTCATTAGCCGTAATCAGCTCAGTGCAGATGGCGCAGGGCTAACTGCTAGGCTAATGGCTTTAACCTGGCACTGCTTGGATTAGCATTTTGGTGCCAGACCTCCAGCCAGTAGACCCAGGAGGGACAGGGCCAATTACTAATCCTAATCTCAGTGGAGAGAACTGGGGCCTTGTGGAGTAAGTGAGGGGGTACCTACCAGCGTTGTCTGTGCTGTGGTGTATCTGGGCCTCTTCACTTACATTCGCCGAGTCAGTCTGTTGGGTCATTTGTAATTTGAGTTCCATTTGAACTTTTATGTGGGACACATAAATCAACACACTGAATACAAATTTGAGAAAGCAACTGTTGTAGATGATGTCAGTCCATTTATGATTGTTCTCCCTTTCGATCGATCGATCGATTCGTCCATCATTTAACCATCTCTTGTAGTTGATTTCTGTTACAGTGTTTAAAAGGCTTCACTTCACTCTATATCTAAACAGATGATCAGTGGTTCCAGGAACAGAGCATTGTAGTATTTGACCAATCAAGAGAGTTTATATGTGCATGTTTTTTTTTACACAAAGAGGCTGATTGGTTGGTAGTCAGTCTCTCTGCTGTGACCAGCTGTGACAATGACACCCCAAGCACCCACACACACACACAGACACACACACACACAGACCAGCACCATCTGCTACTGAAGGTGCATGGTGATTAGCAGGCTAGGACCCCCACCCTGAATCCCAACCAACCAGCCCTACCCTCCCTCACCTCACCCCAGTCAGGGATGATATAATAGCCCAAGCTCCTTTCTGGCTTTGATGAACTTCTGTTCAAGTTCCACCAACCCCCACTGTTCCACACTATTTTTATTCCGATAATTAATCTGCACTTTTCCCATCGGGCTGTGAAGTTCCTGTTACTATAAAATGATCAACACATGTTTTTCTCATTATGACCAATGGCATTACATCTGAAAACCTCAAGAAGAAAAACGTAATCCCAATGTAGAATATCAGTTATGATGTGTTATGATTGACGAAAAGAACATTTCACAAAGGGACAGAAAATGTCAATTCAGCAGCCTGGTTTACATCAGAAATACGAAGGGATTATGACAGAGCACATGATTTAGTAATTGATTCCTCACTAATGCTTTGTGGGAATTGATTTCCCTTATGCTGCACTTACCTTGGGAAAGTGAAGGCCCTCTGTCCCCATACATACCCTGTCTGTCTGTTGTAGTAAATGTGCACATATACAATTGATGTTTTTTTTAATCATTTAAGCGTTTGTTTATTTGTTCAGTGTATCTTGTGTGTCGACAGTATCTAATCCTCGGTGTGTGTGCATGTGTGCACGTTTGTCTGTGTGTACTGTAGCAGATGGCATTAGTGCCCCCTGAATAGATCAGATTAGGCGCAGGCCAGGTCAAGAGCCTGGGAATGGAGTGTCACTGATAATTAGATGTGTTTATGTCCCGACAATCCATGATCATAAAGCAGGACAGTGCCACTTTATGGCCAACTCTAAAAACTCCATGAGACGGAAACTGGGGAACTGGATGGAGCCATTATGGGGATAAACATGGAAATTTAAGAGATTTTGAACTTTGAGCAAAGAAGGCTGTTGTTCAGTACTGAAAGGTCATGAGCTTAATGTAATATGACACTGTATTGCATGACAGTTCTGTGTGAAATAGTCAAAGTTGTCACATTAGAAGGAAGATAACCAACCGTTTTCCAACGTCATCATGCCCTAACACACACTGTACCCCCACAACTGTAATGACAGACAGCTCAGCCACGGCTCTATGGAGTTCACTGGCACACTGGCCCATTGAATATCCACAGTACAACACTGTCTCAGCCCAGCCCCTTGGTGAAACAGTCCAAAGTGCTCTATGATATCTCACGTGGCAGTCAATAGTGTTTGTTAGTCATGGTTCAAGTGCTGAACAATGAGTACCTTTCAGGCCTGGCCTTCTCTGCCTTAACACTCTCCCAGCCACTCCAGGGCAGCACACTGTCAAATCTGGCACGGGCCAATCGTAATCCATTTGTGTGCAAAACTTGCACCGCGCACTCGTATACAAACTCACGCAAACGCACCCAGTTACTTCCCCTCTCCACACACAAACACAAACACATAAAAACATACAGCAAGACTGAGGCACACATACACATTGATTCAAATCCAATCTGTATAATCTGAAACCAATGCAGAGATTACAGCGTGCCTAATCCAGCGGGCTAAATCACTGATGGGTTTGGCTTTACCATTTGAGGCCCAGTGTTGGACAAGCAGCCAGCACGGACTCACATACATTAGGCCACATTCAGGTTTTAATCAGAGCTATTTCTGGACTTCTCTCTGTCTGATTGTCAACATTTTATAGTAAAGTAAGAGTTCACACACACACACACACACACACACACACACGCCGACAACTTTTTTCCCTCTTGCGATGAATGCTGGTTTTACAGCATGCCTCAACCTGGTCATTTGAAAACAGGCAGTAATGGCTGAAAGGCATTTACTTGCTTATTTACAAACAGGCCTTTGGGGAAACATGGGCTCACTGAGAGGTTGAAGATAATGGGAAAGTGAGTGAGAGTGCAAAATAGAGAGAGAGAGAGAGAGAGAGAGAGAGAGAGAGAGAGAGAGAGAGAGAGCAGGAAGTACCAGGCTTTGACTGTGAGGCTTGTGCTATAGTATGACGTTGACGTCCTGAACAAGTTCTGTGTGCGATTTATGAACTGTGATGGTGTCTTTGGTGGACACGCCCCTTGCCGTTTTTTTGTGAGCACCGTCTACACGCACAGGATCCATCATAATGTGTATATTTGAGTGTGGGTGTCTGCGTTTGTACTGCATGTATGTGTTTGTGTGGTTAGGAAGAAGGGCTTTTGGTAGAAGGGCCTATTCATTGAGGAAGCTGTGGATGTGGTTAAAGGTCTGGGATGAAACCTCTAGTGGCTTCCAGCACTGGATGCTTTCAAAAAAATGTTTTAAACCACATGAACTTAAAAGGGCAAACACACCCTTACCCACAAACCCACCAACCCAATTCCATCCTCATATTGTACACTGCCCCCCAACCGAGGATGTGCCACAGTCAGGTATAATTACAGCTTTCCACATGCACAGACACACCGACACAAAGCACACACGCCACGCACTTTGGGACCTTAGACACCAAGCCCACGCCAAGACCACACGCTAATTACAGATTACACACACACATCTAAATCCTTTCTGTGCTGTGTTGAATTAAAAGCACATCCCCCTGCCCCCCCCTGCCCCCCTCCTCCCCAAAAACCAATCTCTTTCATACATATGTTCGCCATTTCCAAAAAGCCCACCCCACACCCCCCCGCCCCGTAGGCCCACAGCCTAAATAGAGCATGTGGTTTTTCAGAGGCCTGGACCAAAGAAAATAGACCAGCAGCTGCAGGAGAGGAAACAGCTCTCACTGCTCATGAACGACTCCCATAGAGACCCCGCGTGAAAAGCCCAGCACTGTGCATTCATCGGGGCCGATTGTACACGACGCGCACAGTGCATAATGGTGGACTCAGTCTTTAAGTTTGCGAGTGTCTGAATATGGATATACAATATGTCTCGAGGCCTAATAACAGAGGCTCTTCTAAGAGGCCTGGGGTTAGTAGGAGTATTATTCAACTCAATTACCCTTATTTAACAGGACACCCCCAGGCACAGATCCGACCAGTCACAGAAAGGCAGTTAAAGGATGGCAACCCACAATTCTATGGTGGCACGGCGTTGTGTACCAGCCAGGGAATTGTAATGCCCACCATTCATACTGTAGCCCCCTAGATGGTAGTTGCTAGGATACCTTGTCCCACCATCTGCTGCCGTGGAGACAGGGCGGGAGGCCCAGGCACAATGGAGAGGCTGGTGATAACCAGTTGAGGCGTCCTCCCTTTCAGGTCATCCCATGTTCAAACAGTCAAACAGACGTTGATTTTAATGTAACATTTTTTTAAGTAAAACAGAGGTGAGAATGAATGACTCTCTTCATGATGATCCCTTAAAATAAAACCACATTTCAAGTAAAAAACAAAAAACATTATTAATGTGTTAAATGTCAGGATTAGTAAACATGGTTGTTGTTTCTGTTCAAGCCATCTATATTATTGGTTACATATGTGTTGTAAAGACATAACATTAGCTGATAAAACATGAACTGATAAAAAAACACAGAATTACTTGTCAGATCAATCAAATGAGAATCTTTATTGAGTCCCCATATTTTGCCATCATCCTCCCTTCCTTTACAAAAGACACTAAAATTGAACCATTTGAATAGTAAAAAAGTAGGAAATCTAACTGTCCCGCAAGGGGCCATAGACAGATAGCAGAGCATACACTAAAGTAATTATCAACTGAATAAATGAATAAATAAAACATGTAATATGGCTATTTACATTGTGTAATACAGTATCATCATATAATGTGTATGTTTCTAGTGAATATACAGGTATTTAACATTGTAATTGTCCAAAACTAAGCGTTATGTATCAGAGGACAGCCGACCTAGCGGCAGCTCTCGGTCGATCACGATCCTTCATTCAGTGACTTAAGTTACCTCGGCAGGAATATTGATTGGTCAACTTATTGCTGACTATGAGAGAGTCTTTGGTTTTTCTGCTGGGATGTTTGTTGGGTACTTCTACCGTTTGTCACATTATGGGGCTTTCAATTGGTTTCAGACTTCCGTGTTGGTGTCACACTTCAGTCTAAGCAACGAGAAATGACAGAAGTGTGGCGGAGACAGACATGGGTAAAATAGAAGCTCACAAGCAAATTGATTGTGATTGTTCAAAAAGATTAATTTAGTCACAGCCCCACTACCACTGATGTCCTACTGTCTGAATCTCCAAACTGGATACATTGTTCAATCATATGCTTGGACCTAGAAATTCCATCCAAGTCTTTTTTTTTATTGAAACCTATTGGTAAACTATTCCTTTATTCACTCTCAAAAAGACTGTCAAAAAGCCTCTTTTAAATCGAACGTTCACAATGTCAGCCGTGAGCTTTCGCGACAAGCTTCAAAAAGAACAAACATTGGATCAATATGCCGTCCCCACCTCCTAACCTTAACCATAAGAGAGGGTAAAAAAAATAGAACAAACTTCTTTAGATAAGTCTCGGAGCCCATTTCTGCTAGACTGAGTTGCTTTCTGAGGGAACTATGCAAACCTTTTACCCTTTTATTCAGATGAAATGTAAACCTTTCGTTCACCACACTGCTCCTTAGACACATCAACAATACTGTAAGACATTAAGAAAGGGTAACACCACGTTACGAAAGGCAAAATGACCACAAAACGTGACATCTCATTTGAAAGATTGCTACCATTTGAAGTGAGGGAGATCCCATCAATGCTGCTACCTTTTCACATAGAGTGGGGTGAAAGGGGGGGGGGTTCAATGGTGTACCAAAACTAGACCGAAAATAAATTAATAAATACATGAATTAACTTAAAAACACAAGCTTGAATAAATAGAAAAGAATATCTAAGAACAGCAAATATATTTTCTTTGTTTCTTTCCTGGTGGACAGTCAAGCTGTTTTAATCTCATTTAACAATTGGTAAAATGTAACAATCTCAACTATAAGGTGCTGATTCGGGGTGAGAGTTTTGAATGACTTGATCTCCAATGAAGTCTGGTGCTTTTCACTGGTTCGTCTTGGTTGTATAACAAGACTGTGTCATGAAATCCGGTGTACCAACCAAACTCAACTGGGAAGAGGGCAGAGGAACAAATGGAGACTTCTAGAAGGGATGGGCATCGTGGAACTGAGGTCCAGCCTGTTTCCTGTCCAGCGCTATGGTCCATGGCCACAAGACGATCCTTCTTCATCTCATTTATCACATAGAAACACATAGGGTGACCTCTGACCTTTGGGGGCTGTGTCCAGCATCAACATGCTACGTGGATACGCATGCCTCTCTGTGAGTGAAAGGGTATGAGTGTCTGAATGTGCAATAGTCTTGAAGGTTAGTCCTTTCATCCCCCCCAAAAAACGAGACCTCTCTCGTAAACTCTCTCCCGCCCACGCAATCACACACACACACAAACACACACACACACACACACACACACGTGTGCCAGGGACACTCATACAGACTTGTGTATGTGTGCATGTATGGGATGGTTAAGGTTCGTGGGGATGGGCTAGCAGTAAACTTTGTACGTGAGCCTAATATCAAGCCACACCCCTCTTTTGTTAAGCCACGCCTCAGTTGCCTGGGCCCCGCCCACTCAGTCCCAGCCATTGTCCTTGATCATGTGAGCCAGCTCGATGATGAACTTCCCTTCCTTATACTTCTGACTGCTCTCAAATGCATGCTCCTGCAGAGATAAAGTAAAAGAGAGACAGAGAGAGAAAGGATGAGAGAGAATTAGAATGAAAGAGAAGAATTGAGAGAGAGGGAGAGAGAGAGAGAGAGGGTCAGAAACAAGTAGCAAACATCGAATGGGCATCACTGGAGAATCTGGAGAAAACCGAGTACTCAAAGCAATTCAATCTGGGATCAAACATAATCTTCCACTTCCTTTGTTGATGTTCTTAATCCGGAATTTATCCAGTATTTGCGTGTCCATGTCGAAGAGAAAGGGCTTGTTTGGGTACTCCCATGCATCCATTTGTGCGCATATGTGGATCAGTGTGTATTTAAGTAGATGTGAGCGTGCGTGCGTGTGTGTGTTAGTGGGGTGTGTGTGTGTGTGCGTGTCTGTAAGACTGGGTCAGAAACACCTTTGGCAGTGTGACCATGTGAGCAAGGCATCAGGCCCGGCTGAGAGTATAAATAAACTCTCCCAGTTGGCAGTGCTATGAGACACTACAGGGCCGCGTGTTCAACGTGTGTCTTACACTGACCTCCACACACACACAAATACACACACACACAAATATACACACACACACAAATATACACACACACACAGCCCTTTATTGTAGCGACCAACATACACGATGTGGCTTAGCCTACATAGTTAGCCTAGAAATCGGGGCCAACGATGACAGGAATTTAGAACAGTCATTTGTCAAGTCAATACACGCGGTCCTTATGTCTATGGGTCAGGTCAGTCTGGAAATTTGTCCTTCTCAAGCTGTCAAAATTGTTGCTGTGACCTTAAACATACCCATGTCCAGGCAAATACCAGCATTCTATGTCCATCGTAATCCAGACAAAATACCCTCAAGAGGCCCTAAAAGTTGTTGTTGTGTGTGTGTGTGTGTGTGTGTGCACTTACATATTTCCAACCTAGCGTGGTTTTACAGTTCTCACAGTAGATGTCTGCCACAGCGTGTAGTCCTGTCAGCAGCACTCTCTCCTCTGCTGGCCCGCATCCCACGTTCACACTGAGCACAAGGGAGAGCAGAGGGGGGAAGGATGTTAGGAGAAAGTGGGGCCATGAGGCTGAAAAATCCAGTTTCAATGTCAGGATACTTACACAGAGTTGAAGAGGTAAGCTCTGCCTTGACTTCCTTGGAAAGACTGAAAACGAAAAGGGGGGAAAAAACGATTTTTACAAGGGCAGTGAAAGGACTAGGCAGATGATTGTTTGTTATCCCAACTCCAAAATACTCGTCTGTGACAATTCTATATCACTTAATCCTGTATTAACGCTATCAAATCCAGAGAAAACAGCATATGGTCAAATCAAACAAACTCAGGCTTTTGATTGGTGGAGCCCTAGCTTTGCTTTTCCATATGGCCGGAGAGAAAACCCCACCAATGGGAGAGAAATCCTTGCCCCCACGAAGGGCAGTATGGGTAGTGGGGTGAGTTAGTGTGCCATGGGGACTCATTCATGGGGTGTGAGGCAACAAAACGCACTGCACTGGGCAACTGTCACATCAAGTCCATATGGTGGACTTATAACGTTCATACGCATGTCGCGGTCACATTCAAAACCAAACAGAGTTCTTCTATTGTGGAACCCATCTCGACCGAGGGGCCTTCGAAATGTTTCCCAGAGATGTCTTTCACCCTCCGTCCCGTCCACCAGTCTGATTGGAAGGGATCTCTCTCGGTTCTTTTTTGGGGGGGGGACAAACTTTGTCGCACGGGGTGGGGGTGTTCCCTAAAGCACACGGCGTAAACCCTTCAATCATCAAAGGTGTGGACTTCAACTTAAAACCAAGCCCCCCGGGTCAATTCCGCCCCCAAAGAATCAGCGGTCTCCCCCTGCAGACGAGAGAGAGAGAGATGCCAGCTATAGAGATGACCTGCCGAGTGAACGACCCCAGCTTGAACATTCAGCCGTTTCTCTTCAGCGGGTACATTTGACGAGTCGTCTCTTTGAAGCGCTCCGTTCTATTCGGGCTTGATTTCCCTTTTTTTTCTATTCGGCTTGTGTGTGTGTGTGTGTGTGTGTGTGTGTGTTGGGTAGCTCTGCTGGGTAGTAGCAGATGGCTGGGACTCTGGGCTTTAGGGAATCCACTGCCTCCTTCCCAGGCACCGAGCTCTAGCCAATCAGGCCAGGCCCAGGGCCCAGATACAGGAAGTAGATTTGAATGGGACCCAGTGGAGCTCCTAACACCAGCAGGGCAGAAATGGACCACGGGGAAAACACATCGAATATTGATTGAGAAAAAGAAGCAGATGGATTCCTGGTGGAATCTTTACCATCTTTTATCTTTTCCATTTGTGTCGTGCAAACTTTGTTGTGACAAAGTTAAGATGCGTGGGAGAGTTTGTGTCTGATGTGTCTCCACACCGAGTCTAAGGTTTGCTTGAAAACATGCTTATTAGAGGCATCATGTAAGACATACTGTTACGTCGCCATACATTTCATTTCTTATGTTTGTGCTTCCTTGTGTCTCCACTCACATCTGGTCTCACAGGTTTCGATCCCCCCCCCCACCCCCCCGGTTGGTCCGTTCCGGTTCCCCCTTTTGGTCCAATCACCAACCATCCCTACACGGCCAATCAGCACCGCTGTCCCTCCCATAAAAGCCGTTCCCGTCTTACCGTGTAACACATATCTCTTTCCATTTCTCGTTCCCTCACGTACAAACCCCACGAAGCCCTTACCTCACCCGCCATACACCCACCCACACACGCGGCTTGTATGCATCGGCCGTCAACATTTGCTGCCTTGGCAACCGCATGACAGATGAAGACCAGCCATGTCTGTCTGAGGGACCAAGGCCGGCAGCGCGACGCTGTGTCGAGGAGCGTTTTTCCGACTTACAGATGCATAAGGGGGGGGTTGTATTCTCACCACTGGTCTATTTCCTTCTTCTTTTAAATAGCTCTTTGTTTTTCTGTCACTGTTGGGTTGGTGATACTAACACCTTGATGGGCTCAGGGGTTTTCTCTCAGCAAACACATGCTCCACATGTGTAGGGGTCGTGTGTCTGTTCTCAATTTCCCGTGCCCTCCCCATTACATATAACATACAATAGGCATTCGGCGGAGCGGCGCGAAGTGAACTCCAGTCAACTTGTCCAAAAAACAATGGCCAACTGATGTTATCAGGCATCCAGGAAGTACTGGAGACTGGGGGGCCGGGCGCTCCAATGGAGCAGAGCTACTTTAAAACGTGACAAACAGGAACTTTTGAAACCGCGTGCCAACCTTGTCCCACTTCCAAAAGCGAGGGCCCCAGCGGTTACCTTGGAGATGAGCTCGTCGTGGTTGGCCAGGTGGGCCCGGCAGTGGATGCAGCTGTAGGTGCGGTGGCAGTTGGGCAGGTAGGCCTGGAAGGTCTTGGAGCGCGTCATGACCACCGTCGAAGGGCCGGAGGCGGGGTTCGCCGGGGCGACGGTGTTGCTGTTGCTGGGCGGGGTAGGGGGGCGGTGCAGGAAGGGGCTGCCGGCCCAGGTAGGCTCGCAGGGGAAGCACCGCAACACGCAGGTGAGGGCCGTGGTGGGGCGTGGGGCGGGAGGCACACACCTGGGACACACACACACGTACACACACACACAGCATGGAACCATTAACAATCCATTCTTCTAAGCGTAGGAGGCATTGTCGCTGATCGACTTACTCATAGAGACTGATCATAGTTTGGATGATTCCAGAAAGCTTTCAAGCCGGTTCAGATCTAATGGATATGGGACTTGTGTTGTTTTATTTATAGGTTTCTTTGGATCTGTCAGAGTTCCGAATGGGTAACACACTTCATCATCCCCGACATCAAATAGCAAGCAAGAAACAACAGAAAAGCATGTCCAACATGGAACTGTTTATGCGTCACGGTTTGGACTGCGGCCCTTTATGGACTCTCCCGCCCGCGCTCACAGTCAATGGTGGAGATGAGCGGGGAGGCCATGAGGGACGACCTTGTCTCTGCTCGTCTGGATCAAGGCCAGCCGGGGCTCCAGAGGAGACACACTACAGACTGACTCACTGGATCTACATCTGTGATGACACACACACACACACACACTAACACTAACACACACACACAGAAGCAGTCTGTGTGGCAGATGAGTGGGAGGATGAGGCCAGCACTCTAGATATTCAGCTGTTCAAATACAGGATGGTAAAGACGTATGCGGTGGGTGGTGTTGGTTGTGTAAGAGTTGCTAATTGAAAGGAAGTTGAGTAGACTAGCATTAAAGGACAGTGCAGTGGAGTGCTCGGGAACATACAATGCCATGGTAACAGACATACATTTCACATTTCGTCATTTAGCAGACGCTCTTATCCAGATCGACTTGCAGTAAGTACACGGACGTTCCCCCGAGGCAAGTAGCCTGAAGTGCCTTGCCCAAGGACACAACGTCATTTGGCACGGCCAGGAATCGAACCGGAAAACTTCCGATTAATAGCTAGGTTGCTTCCTTAAAATGATACGGAAAACACAACATTTTGGTAAAGGAAGACACGTAAAGTAAGACGGACGGAAGATCCTCGAGACAAAAATGAACCCTCGTATCCCCGACTGCAGTGCACCCCATGATTGCACCCCAAATGACTTGCTCAAGCTAAGCCACATCCCCTAATCAAATGACGGGGTTAGATTCGCTGAGCTAATCAAATGTATGGCGAAGAGATTAGCAATGTGTTTGTCTACACACACACACACACACACACACACACACACACACACACGGGCAAACAGGAAAGGACGTGATTAGTGCCAGACTTCTAAGAGGGTTGTGACATCAGCACTGAGGAGGGTTAAGCAGCAAAGCCAGTTGCTCAGAGGAGGAGATGGAAAAACAGATCGAGACGTTGTTCACGGCCTCGACACTGAGTCGACGAAACATCTCAAGGCAACGCATCCCCCACGAGTTGGCAGATTCCAATCCTCTCATACATGTCTCAACCTCCCAACGAATATATCCAACATTAACATGTTCATATTCGTCTGTTTCTAAACCATTCCTGGTGGCTAGGTCTCAGTCCATTGGTTGAGGGACTGTTGACTCTGCCTTTCTGTATTCAACAGTTGGCTCTCTTTGTTCCGGCATTTTCCGCAACGGAGGCTTTACATTAGCTACATTTCGGTTGTAGGTTATTTATTTATTTTGTCTGGTAAGCAAGCCATACAGACTATACCTTTGTCTCATTCCCCCACACACACACACACGGTGTACATCGTAGAAACATAAGGAAAAGTTACGTTTTCATCCCAACAATCACAGATCCATCGATAAAACATTGAAAGGACAATATAGACCGGGCCCGCTCTTTAGGGGCCCTGGCGGTGACGGTGTCGTAACAGTAGGCTGCCAGAACACTCACCACCCCCCCCCACAGTCCCCCTTTCAGCAGTTCACACGAGGTAAGCGGCTCATGCCACGCACCGCCCTGCCGTGAAACGCGCTGACTCGGTCGCAGTGGCACGGACTGGCACAATACGGAGAGGGGGGTGGGGGGGCGGGGGGGCATCCACTGGGGGTATAATGGAAATGCTGAGGCGAGACCCTGTCCTGAGTGATAGGGGCAAGGGTCGCGCCCCTGGCCGGTCAGAGTGACAACTGCGACGCTATTAAGGGGACACCTTTATTTTGGGTCCACTTGTCCGTTTGTGTGTGTGTGTGTGTGTGTGTGTGGGGGGGGTTTCTGTGTGACTCGTTAGCCTTTTATCATGGTACACACACACACACACACACACACACAGTCAGCTTGAACAAACAATAGCGTCCCCTAATGACTCGAGACACTGAATTAGCCCAGTCTCGCTAAAAACAAACACTTCCCATCTTGACGCAATCAGTCACGTGATGAAAAACCCGCGTGGCGTAAGGACAGGAGCCGAGCACCCAGCTTTTGTCGTCTGCGATTCAGATCCATGAATCCATCACTTATTACTTGACCAAGTCGGGCGGGGGAAAACGGCAAAAATGACACCCCATGTGCTGACAAAGAGCTTGGCAAGGGCCGCTGAAGCCATTCATTGTAAGCTTTGTCTACGGGCAACAGCTGCAACACCTCATACAGCGTGTGTGTTTGTGTGTGTGTGTGTGTGTGTGTGTGGGGGGGGGATGTGTGCATGTGACACCCAGACATCATTTGCAAGCTCCAGCCTCTCATTTGAATGACAGACTCCATCCCAAAAAAAAGGCTCTCCCTGAGGGCAAAACCAACTCACTGGGAGACACGTGGCCCACTGTTCACACAGCAGCCAAGCTTAGATAACACCAGAAACGGCCCCAACATCACTGATAAGTCACAAAACAAACCCCCAAATTTAGCGTTATCACATCTTATCTTAACCGAGGGGGAGAATTCCATCAAAACAACCCTCAACTCAACAAGATAACAGACCAACGTCCAAACCGGGGGGGGTGTCAGGACGATATCAACCAAGTCTCGGAGCTGTTACAGTGGCTCTCCTACATCTCGAGCTTTCGCCTATCAAACTATGAATCCACGGAGAGATATCGCGACAATGTGATCAATGTGACGCAAGCCCATAAAAAGATGTCGGGGGCTTGGAATCGAAAAAAGGTTGGATTTGAGTTTGGAACGCAGTCACATTTCAATGAGCTGCGAAAGAAACCATTTCCAGTCCCACTGTACTGATGCCTCTTTATAGACCTAACCCAGGCCCTGGGACATGGAAGTCAAAAATAGAGACAGTAAACAGACCTAAGAGGATGACGGGGGGGGAGGAGGGTAACAAGGAGACCAGGGGCAAGCGTAAACAACCAAAAAGACTACAAGGGAGAAAGACCCAAATATCTGAGAAATATCTCCAAGAGGACAAGGAGAGAGAGAGAGAGAGAGGAGAGAGAGAGCATCCTAAATGAAGGCAAGCAACAGAGAGAGAGAGAGAGAGAGAGAGAAGCAGGTCAGACTGTGTCTGCTGCTCTACCGTCAGTGACAGTCCCAACAGCACGTCTACAGAGGCAGACTGGGCAGGCGTCAGTATGTAGGCCAGGGGCTGTCGCGTCACCAGGCTGCACAGATGGCTTCCACTAGCAACAGGGCTGCTACAGTAGGCTAGCATGCTAGGCTAACATCTCACTAGCCAATGGGGGGCCAACCAGTACACTGAGCCTGGCTAGAGGCCAGAGATGATAGGGGTTGTGTGATTGATATGCAGACAGATGTAGACATGCTGGCATAGTGACTCCCACAGACTAACAGAGATAATGACTCACACAAAAACACAGGGAAGCTTTTTTCAGATGTGTGTGTTCTATGCCAACTTCCCTTCTATTGCCATAAAAAAAAACATCTTTGATGGCGCCGCTTGTAGACACGTGCCATAAAAAGAGAACTTGAAGTATCACATGTTTCTAATTGTGTGAAGAGAACGCAACGTCATTTCAATGTCTTAGATGGCTTCCAATGAAAGGCAGTAAACAGGTTTGACCAAGTGGAAATGTGTTAAACATGTCTGGGCAAAGTGGTTTCATAACCCCCTCAGTGAAAAGTTTTATATGGTTGAACAAGGGTGGGGTGTCTGTCGTCTGCCTTTCTGTGGATGAATTCAAAGCCATATTCAGAGTCCACATCGACGTGCTTTATAAAACACAGGCCAGCACTCAGGTTAGTTCGCAGAATCTCAATAACCTTCTAATCAATGACAGTGAGGTGCTCATGTACTGTAGCCTGTACAGACATTATATGCATACAGAGTAGCAGACTGACTCAAATCCACCTACCCAGACTGCCCGAGGGTCTAAACAGCTCCCACGCAGGACTGTCCAGCACTGCCTGCCAACTTGGTTCACATTTCTACGCAAAAATCTATGGGGGTTATCCTTAAAAGCAACAGCTCTAAGGGCCGTTGATTTTCATTCAGATTTGAAGCGAGTACCAAAAAAGGTTACTGGCTAAGTCGTAGTGTGCATCCATTTGTGGCTCTTTAAAATGGGTAAACTCGTCAGAATCGTGACAATAAAAATACTAAATCTTCTAGGGTCAAACAGCCATAAGCAACACGACGTCTTGAGTCGATGGACCGTCATTAAAAACATTAAAATAACGAAGACATTAATTAGTCAAGCGCTAATCAGCTTGCCAGCTGTCACCCGTCATGATATCGTTTTATATTGCCTCCCTTAAAATAGAATTTTTAAATGATGTATGCACACGTCAGTGGATGAACTGACACATTGTTTATGTGCTGTGAAACAGACCACGACGTCGCTGTGAAATGATCACAGAACAGTGCCAATCGCGTTTATGTATCGCTTCGGTGCCAATGGTTTCCCTAAATGCAAACATATGACAAACATGCACATGGCCACAAAAAAACATAACTCCAGACCAAAACAATGTCATCACGCGGTTGCACTTCCTCTGCAACTTCCCATGTTACGGAGCGCATGCACCGCAGTCGTCCACTGTTCTGTTATGGATGTGCAGTGCAGCTGTGGTGCAGAATACGCCACTGCCAACTTTATGGAACGGACGCTGTGTAATTTAACCCCGTGCATCCAATGCCACTGTGAACAAGATAGTCCCTTCTCGCATCACAACCGCAAGTCACACTCCACGAAGCATGAGGTTAGACAACTGTCATTAGAATATATATATTCTTTTTTTGTCATTTGCTGTACTCTTCCAAGATCCGACATAATAACTTTCGATGCTTAGACATCTTTTCGGAGCAGTAGCCTACAAGTAAACAACAATTAAGGTATTATATTTACCTTTTGACAGAAAAACCCTCGTTGTCTTTTGTTGTTTCGGGTTTGCAACTTTATATGTTACAGTCTCGTTTCATTTCTGTCTAGACTTTTGTCGCTTCGCGTTGCGTTCAATGCACGGACACCAGCATAGGATGTTCATCGGATACTGTAGGTTACAGCGCACCGCTTGAGTTGATGTTATTGCGCATAGAAAATAACCTAGACTGGAGGTGAGTGACAGCCATTGCAACCAGTCAATGTAACATTACAGCATAGCAACATCCTACCCATTGGCCAGAGATGGCAAACTCTAACCAATCACGCACGCAGTATATAAATACTGTAAGCTACTGTTCTGCAGTTGTGTTGGAAACCAAAACATCAACACTGCCACACTATTCTGGTATAAAAAACGACTTAGTAAGCATAATTCGAAAAAACTAAAATAAGTATTATGTTTTGCAATAATAGTGGCACTGCTGTTCATGCATATTAATTCACTTTTAAATGGATTAAAAAGGAAAACTATATCACAATTTTACAGACATGGTTTGTTTTTGTCTGTTTTTCTGTTCCTCTGTGTCGTGATAAACTTAACTCCCCAGAGTTGCCAAGTGAACCCACTGGCATGGAGTTTCCTAGTGGCTTGACCAATAGTCACAAAGATCTTGACCAACAGTGTCACCTAGTGGATATAGCAATATCCCAGTTTGTAACATTAAACTGCTGTCAGTAGGTTCTGACCCAATTATGGAAAACCAGTTTGGCTTTTCTCCTGGACAGATGGCCTTCAGTGTGTGCAACAATTAGCTCACGAAATGAGGCTTGGTTCAGGTTATGCTAGTGTAGTCCACCAGTGTAGACTCGTACTTTGCACTTCAGCCGCCCAGGAATGAGGCTGATTTGGAAGGATTTATTGACAATAATGTATTTATTCCACTTTTTGTACAGAATCAGTAAACAGCAAGACATAATTTACTCTGCCCTTGGCACGTCATGAAGTTACAAAATAGGATGAACAAAGAAAAGTTACCTGTAAATAAAGTAGTACATTTGGGATAGGGAATCCCAAGGGAATGGGATTTACTATGAAGACCTACTTCATCTGTTGCTGGAGGTTACCAAGCAACTACAGCAGACATCACAGAGCACAGAGAGAGAACCAAACAGGAGACAAAAGACCTGTCCCACTCAACCTGTCAGACAGCGAGAGGGTTGCACACGGGGGGCTTAGCCAAGTTACTGTTGTGGGACGCTAGCCGTGTTAGCGCGCAGGATCCCCCGCAGCACCTTGTAGTTGGTGAGGGGCTGGTTCTCTTTCGGGGGATAGCAGGGGCCGCGCTCCGTGACGTACGAGAACGGGAACCGTAAGACCCACAGGCTATCTGGGGGGAGCACTAGTTCAGTGTGCTCAGGGTGGAACACAGGGCAGGGAGGAGGGCCTGGTTGCACCTAGAAGAGAAGAAGAAGGGACCACAAAGGGGAATTAGGATGCCGGCGGTCAAATGGACAAAACACCCAAGTTGACGACGTATTACTCAGCAGTTTGTTTGATTACTCAGCAGTCATTTAACGATGAGGTATGTCATGTGAGATCAAAACGGAACAGATTTGACATGCATATTTTCCTTGAGCGAATACTTGGTGCTCCATTCCAATGGTTCTCAACCCTGGTCCTCAATTACCCCCTGGCCTGCATGTTTGAGATGTTTCCCTGTTCCAACACACCTGATTCAAATGAAGTTTGGGCTGCTAACGACCATTCATTTGAATCAGGTGTGTTGAAGCAGGGAAACATCAAAAACATGCAGGACAGGGGGTCCCTGAGGAACCAGGGTTGAGAACCACTGCTCCATTCAGTGTGTTTTCGGTAGCCGTCCCCCCCGCTCACCTGTGGGTTGAGAGTGATCTCCAGAGGAGCGTCCGGCACCACGACAAAGAGTCGTGCCAGCTGGGCGTAGTGAGGTTTCAGCCCCCGGCCCTGGGCAGGAGAGGGTATATAGAGCGGCATGTCAGTATTCAATGTCCTCGTCGCTGGCTCCTTGGCTCCTCCCGGTCCCAGCACCTTCACGATCTTGTCAGGACCCGAGCTGAAGAAACGGCGCCCCCTGCTGTCCTCGTACTCGAAGCCCACAAAGGCTCGGGCCATGTCGTCTCGTCGTCTTCCCCGCCCCAGTCCACCGGCGCTTCCCCGTTTCCCAGACAGGGACTTATTGGGAGCGGGCCAGGAGGAGGAGCTACCGTCCAGGGGCTCGCCCAATCCCGTGTCCTCCTCAGACCGAGAGCGAATCACCACGTCCCAAGGTAGCAGGAAGGACGAGCCAGGCAGGAAGCCGGGTTGTTCGAGACCGGTGTGGCAGTTGTAGGCTTTCGCCGGGCCTAGTTTGACCAGGGACCAGCTGGAGAACTTGGGAAGCAGGCCCTTGGGGCAGCCTGAGTGGAGCATGCCTGGTAGGTACTCTACTGTGGAGGGCTGGCGGTCCACCAGGCTGGGTCTCTTCTGTGGGCCCTGGGCCTCGCTGCCCTCTCCATCCCCATACGGCCCAAGGCTATCTGTGGACTGGCCCTAGGCTGAGGGCCAAGCTGAGGCTGGTGCTTTCTCCTGGGGTATGGGAGTGGGTGGCAGTGGTGGTGGTGGTGGTCGTGGTGGTGGCGGCGGCAGCGGCGTCAGCAGTGGGCTCGCTCTCCTTCAGCTTTTCCACATCCATGGGTTCTGACGCCGGGCCAGAACCCTCAGAGGGCATGGGCGCATCGTCACATGCCGGGGCCGGGTCCAGGGTGCTTGGTTGGAAGATCGGGAACTCGATCCTCTCCAGCTTTCCACAGCATTTCTCCTCTAGCATCTGAGGTGGGGTTGACGAAATAACACAATGTTACACAACCAGTCCCAGGTCTCACAGTATGTCACCGTGTCTGCTGAGTTCCTTGAGGCATGAATACTCACCTGAAAGAAGTCATAGTTGGCAGCCTGGATGTCAAAGGGGTCCTCGCGAGGCGCTTGCTTCCGTCCGCAGTTGCAGGAGCTGGTAGATCGCCCCCTGCTGTTGTGGTGGAGTACGGGAGGGTTGCAGTCCATCTCAGGCTTCTCACCTGTAAAAATAAATACATAAATGAAAACAGTCACAAGATTCCAGAATAACTCTTAACAAACTGTCAATGAAACTTCCATAATCCCTAGTCACAATGCTGGAATGTCTGCATTAGTTTGCTCCCCCATAACTGTACTTCAATCAGAACTGATGTTTTGGTGTGTTTTTTGCTATGGAGAAGTATTAGAGCCTTTACCTGGCTGTGGAAGCAGATGAAACTTGTGGACACAGTGTTGGTCCGTGAGGCTGCGCTCCTCGCACAACTGGTGCCCGTTGCTCCAGAACTTGTAGCAGTCTTCGTGCAGCTGCAAGGCGTAGCGCTGGAAAGCGACCCCTCGCGCATGCTGGCTGTAGACCCTCAGGGCTAGAGCAAGCTGGTTTTTGTGGACTGTGGTGGTGTAATTGTGGGGGAGGTTGGACTGGTAGGCACTGTGGGCCAATGGCAATGCTTTTTGACACCTGTTCTCTGAAAACTTGGCGTCTGCATCGAGGAACCCCTCCAGCACTTTCAGCTGAGCCTGCACTTTGATTGCGAGCTCTGCGGTTTCTTCTTCCGAGTTGTCGATCATGACCTGGTACAGCCTGGAAGCTACTTCTGCCCATTTGGAGTAGGTTGGCAGTTCAAAGTGCGAAGGCTGTGGGTTGCGACCAACACTGTCATCAAAGCCTTTCTTGGTAAGTACAAGCTCTACATGTTGCCATAGGAACTCTTTTAAAGTGCAGTCTACTAACTGACCACCCGATGATATACTGCTGCTTTCCACATTGAAAGACGGGTTGTCTTGCTGAATGACGCATCTGTTGATAGCGTCTTGGCCCAGATAGAGAGGTGTTGGTGTCATTTTCACGCAGGGCACAGTTGGAACGCAATTGACTCAGCAAATTACCCACTGGGTCCTCATCTGCTCCTGGTATCACATAAACAAACGCCTGATTTGCAGGTACGGTGAACAAGCAGTTGCTGCTTTGGTTTGTGAGAACTCGACTTTTTCGGAAAATGCGGTAGATTTGGTCCTCCAGAGCGTGTTGAAGACGTCTACGTGGGGAGTGCTTCTTCGGCTTGTCTGGGTTTCCACCTGCATCCATGCCGTTTCCACCGGAACCACTAACTCTCATAGCTCCGTTCATTTGAAATACAAAGAGCAGACGTGGGGGACATGGGCGGCAGTTTAACTTCCATTCTTTCGATATGGAAGAGTCCTTGATGGCAGCGCGCAGTAGTGGTAAAGCTTTTTGACGAAACGCATCTAGTGCACGGAACAATCTGTCATAAGAAACATCGAACGAACACGTAGGGTGGACAAGAAGAAGAACATGGCAAAGAGAGAACAGATAGAGCAGATGCAGACAGTGCTGTTTGTCTGCTCCTTTCCAGAACTCGTGCGCTTCCGAGTGTCCAATTCCTGCACTAAGTGACTCACAAGCTCGCAGAAGCTGTTGGTTGTCACATACTGATGTCATTATTAAATACAATACGCGATTTTCCTGGCTGTAGTATGCCTGTATAAGACTTCCACCGCTCTGGATTTCCGTCTCGTCGATCCCACCAAAGAGAGGGAAAATGTGCTTGTCCGCCAGCGTGTTAATAAGGGATTCTTTCGGTGACCCGGGTTGCATTGCGCTTTTACCAAATACACCCAGGACACAAAGGCCTTCGTCTTTATACAGTGCATCTTCAATAACCTCCGATTGTAAGAGCGAAGCGACACTCACAGGGGCAGCCATGTTCATGCCTCCAGTAAATGTAACAGCAAGCAACACGGACAATTGACAGCTGCGCACATCCAAAACTTCCGGTAACGTCAGATATAATTTTCCGTGCAGTTATGATAGCCATTCTGTGTTCCACTGTTATGACAGTCTCAGAAAAACCAATATATATTTATATACATTATTTATACAAAATAACATGACAAGAATGCACGATGATATAAAAAATATTTCATTTAATTCAGAAGTACAAGGAAACAGACATTGTAACAGACATTTTATTATGTTGTAAAAAAGGCACAATAGTAGTTATGAGACTTTAAAAAGGAAAATACATTTAGATGTAAACAGTTTTCTTTGGTTACAGTAACATGAGAAATACTGCAATAAGCTTTTCAGGGTACAGGACAAATAAAAGCCGCACATAACAATCGTATAAAATGGCTCACAAGATGATTTCAACAAGATCCCACACACACCGTTTATAATGATTACCTCACAAAATATCCCCAACACTTAATAAATGAAATAGTGCATTCTTTAATTCACTCAATTATGAGTTGAGTTAACTCAACAACCAAGTTTTACCACAACATGGGAATGGTTCTGTCAGCCCTTTAAACCAGATATTTTGAAGACCTATATTTAATTGCGACAACAAATGTATTAAAAAAGCAGTCGTCATCGAAACTCTGCTTGGCTGAAACATTTGGCAAAGATGCAAGCCACTATCCAGTGCTCATATTTCATCCTCCCCATATTGCACAATTCTGCAGTGTAAAAGCAAGCAAGCGTAAGGAAATTGTGCAAATGCATTGTGCAAGTGTCAAGAAGACAATTCTCAAGACACACCCTTTCCTCTTTCAACGACACAGTTGCTTTTAACCATTCACACACCGCCTTCCCACCTTATCCAAATTGCCAGCCACGTCTATTGAGAAAACCTCTATTCAATCGTCATCAAAGCTTTCATTTATATTTGTAGACGTTGGAGAGGGTCCTCTTGGCAAAGCACTCTAAAAGGCAAAATAAAATCAAACAAACGTGTTACCTCACAACATACATGTGGGCTATGTGTTCTATACAGAGGTGGTTCATGTTAGAATGAGTGACGAACCTTGAACTTGCGCCTCAGAGCCTGGGTCATCATGGGCGTGAGGCCAGTCCCTGTCTCCATGTTTTCCTTATTGTGCAGTGGAGTTCCACCAGGGCTCCTAGAGAGGGGGAAAACAATTTTCAACGAAGAAAACATTTTAATTCATTTGTTACGGTTTGTAAACTGTACTATACAGGGGAGAAGCCTACTGTGGAGCGTACAATCATTTATGACCAAGCTTATTACTGACCTTTTGATAAAAATGCTCTTCAAGGGTGGGCGCAAATTCATAGGGCTTCGATTTTGTGTTCTACAGTGAAAAACAAGGAATCTGAATTCTAGTAATATCTTGAGATACGTATACAACATATAACGTTTTCCGTTATACGATCATTAACTCAGTGGTTCTCAATCCTGGTCCTCGGGCCCCCCTGCCCTGCACACAATCCTGCTCCAAAACACCTGATTCAAATATATGGGTCATTATCAAGCTCAACAGAAGCCTGATAACGA
Source organism: Mallotus villosus (assembly GCA_903064625.1). Lineage (NCBI taxonomy): Eukaryota > Metazoa > Chordata > Actinopteri > Osmeriformes > Salangidae > Mallotus > Mallotus villosus. Next base: position 91,602 of record CAEFZP010005682.1, read on the forward strand.
CCCATTCATTTGAATCAGGTGTGTTGGAGCAGGGAAATATCTCAAACATGCAAAGTAGGGGGGCATAAGGACCAGGATTGAGAACCACTGACTTAACTATCTTTAGGAAACAAACATACACAAAAGCAGTATGTACAATGTAGAACAATCTGAGAGTATATTAATGAACAAGAGTAGCATGTAAAGGGTGTAGTACCTGCTGATGCTGAAACAGACTTTTGGGAGCAGGTTAACGCGAGAGCGTTTCAGACGCACCGTCTGCAGGTCTGCTAAAGTGACCATAGGGGTTCGCATATTCTCTGGAGACTTAAGTAGAAAACATGACTCAGTATAGGCACACTATCAAATGAGTTACCATCAGAGCAATCCCCAGGGTTTCCCGCAGCACTTTGCAGTTAAGGCGGCCGCCTAAGCAACACACGCCTGCCGCCTTAACTACGTTGTAAAAAATAAGAAGCAAATCTCACCCTACCACCTTACCTAACACATATTCTGTGGGAAACCCTGAATCCCATACAAGCTATCTTTCAAATTTACCTCAGGGCCACAAAGGTTAAAACTAATAAGTATTGGCTAGAGTGGTATCCAACCCTGGTCCTCAGGGACTCCCTGTCCTGCATGTTTTAGATATCTCCCTGCTCCAACACACCTGATTAAAATTAATGGTCATAAGCAGGCTTCTGCAGAGCTGGATAACGACCCATCCATTTGAATCAGGTGTGTTGGAGCAGGGAAACATTAAAACATGCAAGACAGGGGGGGTCCCTGAGGACCAGGGTTGGGAACCACTGCGCTAGACATCACATACATTTGAGATGACCTCATAAACTAGGAAGGGCATGACAATGGGTGACAAAGGAATTGTAAAATAACGCCTACCTTTACTTTTCGGCTGTTGCGTGGGACGACTTTTTTTAGTTTGACAGCCTGCAAGTCCCTGACAGTCACAGTAACAAGTGCGTCCTGCTTTTCCTTAGCAATCTGGGAGGTAAACAACAAAGTTGTACTATATGCGGATTACAGGTACGGTAAATACAAATGATCAGTAGCAGTCAGCAATCGACCAGCATGATCTGTGAGAACGTTTGATCAGGTATTATAATAAAATGTATTTTTGGTAGAAGTGTAGGGAACTACCTGTAGACTATTGGAGGACACTGTCCTTTTGACAACAAAGGGTTGCAGGACAGTGATGGATGGAGGAGGAAGAGGCGGTGGTGGTGGAGGTGGTGGTGGTGGAGGAGGTGGTGGGGGGGGAGCCGGCGGTGTAAGAACGGGATCCACACTGGATCCATAGGCCAACATCAGAGATGATGGAGGAGGAGGGTGGGATGAGAACTTTAAAGGAAGTGGACCACCAACCAATGTGCTGTGGCACTGACAAACAGTCTGGGCAGCACCTTTATCCTTTTGACAAAAAGGGATTCATGAAGACAAACACGGTATTGTTATTTCTCTTGTGCTTTGTGTAAGGTCAACATTAAGTGGACCTGTGTATAATTCCTAGTGTGCATGGAAATATAACAATTCCAACCTGGAGAGTAGAATGCAAGGCTCCCATCTCCTTCTGCATTTCCGCCATTTGATTTTGAAGAGTCTTTATTTGTCGAGTGTAATTTCTCCAAAAGAATATGGCATTCATAAATCCAGTAAACACCTGCAGTCAAAGTAAAATACATAAATAATTTAAAAAAAGGTTCATTCAACACATCCCCATCTGTGTATTAACATCACTGTAATGTGTACTTCTTTTCAAGGGACCTTGTCTTTAAACGGACACAGGCAGATTATAAATCAAGCACCAGGGTCATGACTCAATCATAACAGTGAGAACATACACGACACAGTTGGTTCTTGGAGACTTTATATGCACAGCATACCGCACGCAGCAGCCACCGCACATCCAGTAAAGGAACCCATTTGTGTGCGGTCTTTAAATGGGCAATCTGGGCTGGGCTGGTTTCCCTAATCGATTCCCACTTGTCATATCTAAAGAAAAACGAACCACATTGATCCAAAATTGGTTATTCTATAGTTTCTTCTTGATGTAGTATTGTACACTAGAAAACCACAACAAACTCACGATGTGCTTAGTTACACTCACTGTATCGCTGTGTTTGGTTCTGGAATGGTCTGTGTTCGTTTACTCAATAACGCCCATCGTCTACTGCTGTTCCTCTTTTTCCTCCGTCGTATGAAGGCTTTGCTTGGTCCCTGTAGTACACAACATGGACAACTATCAAGGTGACATGTACTTTCACTGGCTCGCTGTAGGACGGGCGTGAAAGACAGAGCTAACGGAAGGTTAAATAAACACCCCTCATGAAATGATAGACCAAAACTGAAAAGTGAATAGCAGGCTACCAGACTACTTTAACAGTTATTAACTGACACCTATAAGAAAGAATGGTTCTGCTTAGCATCCATGGACTCGATAACTTTGATCACTGCAGTACTGAGTAAGACACTTGGCAGTACGACACGTTAACGGAAGTAGGCTAGTTTAGTGTTTGGTACAATTAAAAACGTTCAAAAACACGATGATTATAAAAAAGTTATTTCATTGCATTATAGTTCATATGTTATGCAATTCCAAAATCCCCCCAGGAATAACCGTTAAACAGGCATTTCAGGAATTCGATTTAACTGATTATCCTCGCTAGGTTACCTCTAGTCTAGTACTAGTACAGTAGTTAGCTGTTTGTTAGCCAAAGTTAGCTAGAGCTAGTAGCCTACCTAGCTAGCAGTAGGATATATTCGCACCTTCAAATAGGCTAGCTGTCTTTATAAACTGGTTTCCACCTCTGCGTATGCAAAATATATCTCTATATATATCCCACGGTGACATACGGTGACATACCCATGATCCAGCCATAAATCGATGTAGATAATCAGCGAAAGAAAGTATAATTTGCTAGCTGCAGCTTGCAATTTAGCAAATGGATTTCAAATTTAGTACTGAATATTTGTCCACCAACCGGACAGAGTTTAACGAACGACTGGAAAAGTACACCATTTGATAGGCTACCAGGAATAGGAGGAGGAACTAAAATAACCAATCACAGATGTTACATTGTTGCCAAGCAACACAACCTATACAAACACGTGCCTTTCCACAAACGTAACTTGCTAGCCTAATAACAAAAACTAGCATTCATAGTCTTCTTTCCTTGAGGATGCTTTCTAAATAACGAGGAAGTGTGCCTAAACAGATGTGTCTAAAGTGAGAACATATAGCAACTCCACACGTCTATTTTGTTGATTCCCACAATGGCTGGGACTATTTTTTGTGAGCCTTCTGACCTATACAACCTTCTCAACCAATACAACCGCCTCTCAAGACTTGCAGAGTTCAACTACCTCTGTTTGATCGGTAAGAATCAGGGATAGGTAGGATCGTTCAGTAGCCTATATAATTGCATAAATTAAGTAAGGTTGATCAAGAAGAGTTCAAGAGATGGACATCTCACTATAAAAAAACAACATGTTCCCTCTAGATGCCCGTGCTAAAGGACAATACAATGCAAGCCACATCATTGCTGCAAGAAACGCACACTGGGTAGCTACCGATGTCACATCGCACTTTGTTCAATCAAGGATCATTTATTGACAAAAGTGTACATGTGGTCATCACGTTGTTTGTATCGACGCTGATTAATAATTGAAATACTTGACATTTACTCTACAGGATACAAATGGTACATTTGTTATGCCTGAAGGAGTGGAGGTGGAGAGCATGCGGTATATTGTGGTCTATGACAGCAATACCAGTTATTTGCCAGGTTCAGGTGAGATGACAGTTTAGAGTTCCAATGATTAAATCCACAGTGACAACTCGTTAGTTTTAATGATTCAAATGAATTTCCATTTTGTATTGTAAAGGAAAACACATCTTATTTTCAACTTAATTAACATATCACTTGTTTTTATAGGACAATCCTATGGGCATAGGCCCTACATTAAGGCAATTGGTGGAGTGAAATCAACCACTGATATTATATTTGTCTGAGATTTCAGGCGAAGCTATTGCATGTGCAGAGGCTTTGACAAAAGCAAGCCAATATCCTGTACAAATCCTGAATGGAGGTTTTCAACGCTTCTCAGCCTCTTATCCTTTCTTCAGAACACAGAAGATCCTTTATACTGTTAAGGTAATCATTCCTCTGAATATTACTTGCAAAAGTGTTAAGTCACTAGAAAATCGAAACTGGCCACCTCAGTGTGCTGACACTCTCTGTGTGCAATTATGTGAACAAGGTGTAGAATCAAAAGTTTCAAAAGTAAAAAGATTTATGGCAAAACCCTGCAAGGATTTAACCACACGACAGTCAGAGGGCTTTGCTGAGGCAGCATGTGGTATAGGGGGCAGATGGCTGGTTGCTGTTTACTCCCATGATCCTCTGCACTGCTTTCACAGCCCCTGGATAGCCTTCATTGTATAAATGATTCTTTATTCTCTTAATCAGTTCTGTGTGTGGTTGCCTTAGAATGCGAAACGGCATCAGCTAACCATTGCAGGCTGTTATGAGCATAGACATATGTATATATGTCTATGGTTATGAGCAGTTCCTTGCAGCAGTTGACATCATTCTGATTCTAATTTTGATTCATTTTGTCATTCTTTACCCTGTCCACATCTTCAGATTTTTTTGCACACTACTGTATGTTTAAAATGTGTCAATTTTGTAATGTTGTAGGAGTTGGAGAGCCTGAAGCCTTATCCAGTGGAGATCTTGCAAGGCCAACTCTATATGGGAGATTTCAAACAGGCCATAAACCCTCACATCCTCAAAGACCTGAAAATAAACGCCCTGGTCAATGTCTCGGAGGACAACAGTCTTTTGTGAGCGAAAATGTGTACATGAACACATCTGTACAGTCCATATGTACAAACCTCACTGTCGTATGGATGATTGGATCATTCTAGTTCACATTTTTAATTAACAGTTTCTGTCTTTTTTTCAGGTTTGAGAAAGGAAACCATACCATCCTTCACATATGTGTGAGCGATTCAGTCGAGGATAATTTGTACTCAAGTTTTGAGCGGATATGTGTTTTCATCGGTAGGCATCCATCGTTCAGGTCGAGCTTATCATCTTGGGCTGCAAGGGATCCATTAGTTGTGACTGTGGTTGAGCACCTCGAAACAAGAAATACAATATTATTTTAATACATTTTATGTAATTGATGTGGTGGATATTCAACTAACTTTAGGCACATACTGTGTAAAACCGTCTCTGATAAGGTGCATTTTTTGCCTTCTTGTGATTAATTAATGTATAATTAATGTACCATATTTCTTATACTACTTTCCTTAGGGACCCGTATCAAGTCAGGGTACGCTGTCTTGATATTTTCGAGTCATGGCATTAGCCGCTGTAGTACCGTGGTTATGGCCTTCCTAATGCACCACTTAAAGTACACTTTAAAGGCAAGTTAACTGTATCATTTATGAATGTGGCATGTGAAATGATGCCTGGCAATATCAGCTGTAGTTATATTGATATCTTCATTGCAGGAGGCCTGGCATCATGTTCTTCAATGTAGAACCAACATGAGGCCAAACCGGGGCTTTGTGGAGCAGCTCTCTGATTGGGAGCTACAGACACTGGGAGGAAGAATAACAGACGTGGCTGAACCTCACTTTTAAGGAATCGCATGATGTATCAATGACTTCTGACGGGAAAATAAACATGCAATACACGATATATTAAACATAACTGTTTCAAAGATAGAAAATAATAGTTCATAATAGAAAATCTGTAATTTGTAATACACTCAGTAGGCTTTCATCTATGTACTTCTCATAAAATACACACACGTTTTAACCATATGGAATAAACATGCACTAAATGCAGTGGATCTTATGACATTTTTACCATTTACGTTTATACTTTTACTCAATATTACATATCTTCGAGATCCATGTGGACAGTAGCAGAATAAGTTGTAGCTCTAAAAATACGTAATGCAGGCACCGCCCCCCCAAACAGCTGTTCTATTGTTCGAATGTGCTCATTGGTTCAGACCACAGCCCGGGGAGGGCGGGGAAAACAAGATCGTTATTACGTTACCTCATTGGCTGAAATAGTTAAACTAGAAGCAGACTACGTCGCAGAGGTGTAAAAAGTGTCCTGTCTCTTAAACGTCAATAGCAAAATGTTATTTAGTCCATCGGGTATATCTGAATGTGTTCAGGAGTGGAACGATCTTGAAAAGGACTATCAACATGTCCAGGTAAGACGTTGTGTGCCTTCATACTTCAATATAAGTTATGAAAATACAGAAGCAGTTGGTCCAACTTCCTGTCAATCATTTGCCAGACCAGGCTAACAAATCTGTTGTTGCTAGTGCTACAGTTAGTGTGCACCAAACTAGGGTTTTAAATGTACATTTTTACACTCTGGAATTGAGGACTGTGTATGCAAGCAGTTTTAACAGCTTAATTGGATTATCTGAAAGCCATTAAGTGAAGCTAACATTTCACACGTCTAAATACGACAATAAACTTGACATCTTTATAAGCTTTCCTCTTCGTGTAAAGTGTAGGCCAACATGCCAGAATGGACACGTGTTGAGAATAGCTTCACCATTCTATAGCAAGACCATACAAGTCTGTACAATTTCTCAAAATGGATTGCGAGATTACAAAGGGCATGCTTCCAAGTATTGCTACCTGAAATGACTACCTGTTCCCTAGTGTGAAATCCAATAGGCAATCGTTTGTTTTGTGGTGCAATATCCCTTAAAGAGTAAACATGTCTGGTCTAAAAGCATTTCTGCTCATTCAAACGGACATCGATTGTATTGAATGCTCTGTGTCAGCAGGGAAGCTTGAAACCTTTTCCTTTTTGACCCCTTAAGGAGACTCACCGTTTGTATAAACAGAAGCTGGAGGAGGTGTCAAAACTACAACAAAGCTGCTCAACTGCTATTACACGGCAAAGGAAGAAATTAAAGGAGCTGACAGTGTCAATAAAAAAGTGGGTTTTAAGCCATTTCATTTATGATTTGACTAGCATGTTAAAATCAATTCTTTAGCTCCACTCTTGGGGGGGAAAGTGTCTTGCATGTAGTTATAAGCATGATGTTAAGTGATTAAACTGTTACTGAGGTAACATCACTTTATCACGTGTTGTCTTTCTATGTAATGATCTATTTTACTCAATGTTTACGTCTAGATGCAAGGGGAAACTGACTCCAGAAGAAATGAATGTGATAGATGGGATCCAGGAATCTATCAGGGATAGGCCAGATGTGTTCTTTGAGATGGAGTCTTTCCTGCCTAAGAAGAATGGGTAAAATAGATAAGAACCTCAAACATGTTTTGCATGGCAGTTCAAGATTACATTGTAGTTTGGAAATTCCATACTGTCAGTATTGCATTTCAACATCCTTATAAGTGGATCAAATTTGAAATGACTAACTACTTTCGTTTCCTGTTCAGACTATACCTCAGTCTGGTTTTAGGAAATGTGAACGTAACGCTACTCAACAAACAATCCAAGTTGGTGAATGTATTTACTTATTTATTTTTGCCAAATAGTGTAACATCAATCCTTTCCTGTGTGTATACAAAACAAATGTATTTCCTCTCTTTTCTCTCTACCAGATTTGCCTACAAAGATGAATATGAGAAATTTAAATTGATCCTGACAGTAATCCTCTTCGTCTTCTCATTTACATGTCGCTTTGTGGTCAGCTACAGGTAAGTCAGTTGTGTGTTTCGGTTCTATTCCAGGTATTTTATTCGCAATACAGTCTTTTTATTCACAACATTTCGTTTCTCCGACGACAGTTGATATTACTCTCTCCGTCAATGACCCTTTTCTTTTTTCCAGAGCCCTAGATGCTCTCTTCAACTTCCTGTTGGTCTGGTATTACTGTACTCTGACCATCAGGGAGAGCATCCTCATCAGCAATGGCTCCAGGTCGGTATCTGACGACCTAATGAGAACTGGCAGGCAGACATTGCTCTAGCTTGTCAAATGAGCTGTAGATTTTGCAACTGACCAGCCTTCTGATAAGGTGCTGCAACGTCAGTCAACACACCAAACAAATCACTCCCTTTCAAGGCTTTTTCTCGCTGCAAACTTAATGGAACTCTGTGACTTTTACCACACAGTCTCTTTACTCTGTTTTCGGAGAGCTTCCTTTATTAGTCTGGCATGATCACTTTATAACTTTTACAATTTCCGATTGTGACGAAAACAAAAGTAAGACCTTGTGGTTGTCTCACTATCTCAAGCTGACTGACCAATCACACACCTTACATATATCAAACATTATTCATGTTACAGATATTCAATGGGAAAATAGTATGGTCATATTGAATTCGATAGCAAACATTCTATAATATTACCAAGGTTGTCAGCCCTAATAGAAATAAGCATGCAAATAAACTATGAAGAAGTGTTATAAAGCTATTCTGTACTCAATGTTATTGAAAGCAACACTTCTAACTTTACAATGCTTCCCCTGCAATGTACTATTTACTTTCTACACGTGGTCCAGCGAGACAGAGAGCTTCTGTCACCATCTCGTGACACAAGTCTTGTGTAGAGGCTGCTTTGTTTTGCAGAGTGTGGTAGTCCTTGTGTGTCAACACACAAGTCTCCTTGTCCTTCCATTGGACAGAGTTGTGTGTGTTACTCTGTGTTACTATGTGCAGTGTATACCTGCATTCCTGCATTCATACAATACCATTAGCATTATGAATGCAGTCATTGATGCGTGGAAATGCATGTTTTTGTATTCTACCCTATGTGGTACATTTGACATGTGTAGGTTGCCCTGTCAACTCATTTATGTTGTACTTCAGAATCAAGGGCTGGTGGGTGTTTCATCACTATGTGTCTACTTTTCTCTCCGGGGTCATGCTGACGTGGTGAGTATACAGTCCCCGGCCTTCTACATCCCGGGTCCGGTGGGATGGCCCGCAGTCGCGACTAACTGTCCACTGTCTCTCTCCAGGCCCGAAGGCACACTGTACCAGATGTTTCGAAGTCAGTTCCTCACCTACTGCTTGTATCAAAGTAAGAGAAAAGATGCAAAGTGAGAAATATAATGACTGTGTGAATCCTTTTGTGACCACATGCTTCATATTTGCGTTCAAAGGGAGTCAATCTTGATGTTACCCATTGATTATTGCTAGGTCATATAGGTCATAAAAAATATTGACATTAGGCATTTGAGATTCAGCATGGTTTTGTTCTGTGTCGTTCAAAGTAGGATTTGTGCAGTTCCTCCAATACTACTACCAAAGTGGCTGTCTGTACAGACTTCGAGCTCTCGGAGAACGACACAACATGGACTTGACAGTTGGTGAGCGAGAAAAGGACCACATTACAAATGCAGTACATATCTGTACAATGTTTTCATTTGCTTGTTACTAATATGATCTTAGCTCTACATTAGAGGGTTTCCAGTCTTGGATGTGGCGAGGCCTGACCTTCCTCCTTCCCTTCCTGTTCTTCGGTCATGTGAGTGTCACGTTCCCCCCCCGTAGTGCACACCTAAGACCTTTTGTATCCACTCTCAAGCACACACAGCTACACCACATGACACTCGAAAGGTCAAAGAGTCATTATTATACCTTGGTCTTACTTTCAGTCTGCTGAGCTGTTAAAAACAAAACAAAAAGTAATCTAGCAATTTTTTGGAAGGGTACATGACATCTGTTGTTTGTCTTGTGGCTTTGGCAATAGTGGCAGGGTTAATACTGGACACTGGTGCTGCGTGTACCCGTTGAGCCTGTGTGTGACACCCATGCTCTGTGTGTTGTAGTTCTGGCAGCTCTATAATGGAGTCACACTCTTCCGAATGGCCCAGCTCCCAGAGTGTAAAGAGTGGCAGGTCAGTGAAAACATTCCAAAAGCCACGGCTGTTCTACTATCAGTTTCATCATTTCGACTTACTAAGTATTCAACCCATTATGGTGTCGATGCGTAACCTTTACCTACACTTTGTGTGTGTGCGTGTGTGTGTGTGTGTGTGCGTGTGTGTGCGTGTGTGTGTGTTTGACCCCCAGGTTGTCATGTGTGGCTGCTCATACCTGGCTCTGTTCATGGGGAACTTCTTCACCACGCTCGGAGTGGTTTACCAGAAGTACATGGACAACCAGGACAAACCCAAAAGCCTCTAAGACTGGAACCAGAAACCGACGCCGAGACATTGATACAATGAATAGAGACGACGCGTGCAATTGGGTGTTTTACCGTAGGCTACTAATTAGCTATTTATTTGTTTATTTGACTAGTTCTTCTTTCTCTGTTTACATTACCCCTGGCATATTTATATGCATATTTTGTTGTATTCACTATTCTGTTATCTGTTACATTAAAGAGGCTTGTCTCAAGTGTTTGGTACACCCTGAGGATGTTTGATGATTTGTACATGTGGAACAGGAAAAACATATAGGCCATGAAGTGTACTGGAAATCACTTAAATGTTATAAATACAAACATGTGGGAACATTTGGGGTCGTTTTATGACTTTGAAATAAAAGCATCTTTGAAATCCACCCACTAAATGTTGGATCAAACACATCAAAGTATAAATTGTTCACATAACAAACATGATCTGTAACGTGCTGCACTGTCACATTTTCGGATGGAATTGTGTTAATTATCAATGAGATTCGACATTACGAGTCTAAAAGTCTTATCAATGTGCCAGTCTGAAATCTGTCATTATGTTGAATGTACTCTCCCACAAGCCACAGAGTGTCTGCAGATTGTCTATAAAAAATGCTCATGTATCATTAGCAAGTTACTTGTTTGAAACACCCATCTTAACAGTTTTTGTGAATTGTCCAATGGGATCTGAATATGGATTATTGGCCATTTAGCTACACTTTAAATAGAGACAGATCAAATGTCAAATATTACTGTTAATTGTTATATATGAATTCACAATTAGTCCATTCAAATATTACATATATTTAATACAATATGTTGTTTGGTGAAATATTTTGTACTTTAGTCCAATCAGACTGAACTTACCTCACATACCATACCAGTGTAGATAATTTAACTACGATGGTGTTGGATGCTTTTCTCAGGACTAGCTCACACACATTCTGTCAATGTTTAGGCTACACTCTTGACTATTTTTAGATAAGGTTAGGTCATTATTATAAAGGATCCAGTTAAATATTGATTTCTTTCAGACAGTTAGACCCGCCATTTTCTTGCAAGCGTCAAGTCCATTTAAACCCAGCAGGGGGAGGTGATGTAAAACAGACCATAGACTTCCTCTGTGGAACTCAACGGGAACGTGCAAGGGAGGGAGTGAGAAAACAAGAATTGCATGGAAGAAGGGAAGGGGTATTTGGATTCGAACAGAAGTCAAAACTCTGGGTTCGTATATTCTTTGTCTAAATAAACAAACAAACTTCAGTTTTATTAACGATCTGAAGTCGCGGGTGTGGGCTGCGCGTGTCATCTGGATACACGAGAGACGTAGCCTATCGTCTAATTTGCTTCCTCTGTCTTGTGTCAGGTGGAGAATCCGTGGAACCGAGGACAATAGCGATTCCGCTGGATTTGAAACATTGTATCTCATTCATTGTGCAAATCTACAAGAATGTCTGGGCAAAGCATAACGGATAGGATAACCGCGGCACAGCATAGTGTCACCGGTTCTGCGGTGTCTAAAACTGTGTGCAAAGCCACCACGCACGAGATAATGGGGCCAAAGAAGAAACATTTGGATTGTGAGTATTATCGTCTGTAAATTGTGACATTGTTGCCTTTCATTCGATTTGGTAGGATATCCATGATAAGGACCATGTTTAGACAGTGACCGAGGCCTGTATGTAAAGACACTAGAGGCTAGTTTTAAGCCATTTTTGTCCGGCGTTTCCTACTCTTATAACAATGCACTGTTTCCTACAATTGTGAGTAAGCAAGACATTGGTTTCCATTAAAAACTACGCTGGAAACTTTACGTTTATTTGCCACATGCCGGGGTCATGTATAAACAACGTGATAACTGGGATAAAACTAGCCCACCCTCGTAGACTTATAGCATACCATGTAGCCTAACTTTATGAGATATAACCACTGTGCCAGACTCCCTTAGTCAAACAGTGATATGATCAAAGATGACATGCCAACAGTAAACGTTTACACAGCGTCTGAACTTCCTGACATTTGACCACGGATTTGAGGCAGTCGCATACCTCGGTTGGAGAACAGTAGTCTTTTTTAACCCCCTTATCTTCTCCCAAATAAACCAACGAATATCAAAAGGCTTGCTTTTTTATTTAGATCTTTGTAAAAGATGTAGACGATGTAGTTGTAAGTGGAGCTAAATTAGTTCACCGTTTCACTTTCACAAATACTTTAATTCTGACTTCAAGGTTTTTTTGGACAACACACTACCTGTTGCAGTTGAATAGTCATGCTATGTTAAACACAAACTATATTTCCTGTCAGACATATAAGGGATAATGTTCTATTTCTACAAGAATCACAGTGCTTCAAGGTAGCCACTCTGCACAAAATTGGTATTCTTAAATGTTAGTCACTATGCAGTGATTTGAATTTACAGCTCTGTATTCTTTTGTACAGTGTGGGACAACATTGGGGTTGTTTGCATTAGGTGGCTATCACTGAGGGTTAGTAATTTGCAATAACAGTTGGTCAACCTTTTGGATGACAGCAGGCATTAGTTTTACCCTTTGCTCTATTAGGTTGTGTCCAGGTTTATGGTGGGTGTAAAGTGAGTTCAGGTACAATGCTGGTTAATCTTGATGTGTGCATTCTTCCTGTTGTTTTTGCCCTTGTCATGCTAGTCCTGATAATGTCAATTTATTGTACGGATGAGCCCCAGATCTCAGATGACAATGTCCAAAGACTGAGGTCCTGACTATATGCCCCAAAGATTCCAAGATTCCCATTGTATTGCTGCAGTAGTATTATCAACCCCCAAGGATAAATGGTGACCAACCCCCCCCTTTTTGGACACCCATTACATCCATGTCCCTGGCTCCTTCAATCTATAGTCTCAGAGAAATTCTGTCTCTGGTTCTTGCTCAAAAACATAATGTTTTGTCCCACTCCCCACCGTGGGAAGTAAGGCCAAGGCCACAGTAAGCATGGGAATAGCTTTCCTCTTTTCGGTCCCACATTGGAACAGTTTAGTGACGGAGCCTCACATCGGCAAGTGTTCGCACATGATGCATACGGATCTTTGGTTTGAGCGGTGACACCGACCAATTTCCTGTCGACTGCTAATTATAGTATTGGCTTTCTAAAATAAGCAGGAGGTCACGTGCGATGCCAGTAGGTGTTTTGAAGGGTACGTCTGCGACCGCCAGCCCACGGCGTGTGAGGCGGAGGGGGCCCCCGGTGGCCGTTACCCCTCTGACCCTGCCGGGGCAGCCGATTGGTGCGTCCCGAGAGTGACGGGCGAAGTGGGGCCCCCCCCTCTCCACAAGCTCTGCTCCTTTTGACCAGAGCCGACAGGGGAGAAGGAGTTAGCAGGAATGTCACAAAGGTTGGAGGTATTTCAGGAGGGCTGGGTACACTGGCGTTGGAGGTATTTCAGGAGGGCTGGGTACACTGGTGTTGGAGTTTCCTCTCAGACAGAAATAGCAGTGACGCACCTCTCCCCCCTCTTCCTCCGCCCGTCTGATTTTTACGCAAGATACGTCCCTTTCCTCCTGCTCCTTTTTGATTCGGGTTGGGTTTCCGGCCAGTGTGCACATTCTTTAGCACTGCCCTGTTAGGCCTAAATAAACTTAACCAAATACTGTACACTGAGGAGAACAAGGGTAGTTAAAGGTTGAACACTAATAATATCTCAAAACCAAATCAAGTTTTCGATTCAAATGAGCCCTGAGAGAGAGGGTTTAGAACATTCTGCTCCACCTCAGTTCCAAAACTGTACAAGTTTGTCTGTTGAAAACAAGCTGTACAAATAGAAAACAAAGTCTATGGTACCTTGAGTGCCTGTTTGTCATTTGCATGGTTTAAATAGCTCTTGCGTAACGTTTATTACTCGGCTCTCAAAGTGCAAGGTTCAAATATGTAAGTGTTTCATGAGTAGTTTGGACTACTGTGGAAGTTCATTATATAATGTATTCATATTGCTTATGCCTGTGTGTGTGCATCTAAAACATGATGTATAAAGGATGGTGATAAAGCAATGAAAATGTAAGCGATGCACATGACAAAATAATTGGTTAAATAATGATTGCATAATTTGTTGACTGGAATGATTCCTCCAGAAGACCTCCGTATTCAATTGATCAGTTTTGTGTACCTAGTTTGATATATTGATTCGGTTTATCATCAGGCAAGTTTTTAAACTTGAAACATATATAAATTAGTTTGCTGTGCTGTTTGGATTATCATTTAATCCTAATGTACATAAAAGTCTAAAAATAGTTGTTGATAACCAGCAGGGCTGTCGTTTTGAGCCAAATCTAAACGGGCACCCTTCACGATGCCCAACATGAAGTAATGTCGCCGGCCTAATCGAGTGTAAACGAGGAGGTGGACTTCTCCGATAGGTCATACCCCCTTGAAGCTTCGAGGCGTCCGTCGAGTGGTGGGGCAATGCCCGCCGCCGGCCCAAGAGACACGTTTCGCTGCTGTGTGTGCCCACAGGTTCACCCTGAACCCCCCCCCCTACACATGCCGAGCGCAGCCCACTAGGAGCATGTGACTGCAGCCGTATCGAGTGACCGTCCCTTTATAAAGAGTGCTGACACACCCCGCGCCCGCTCAGCTAAATGGAGACCACTGTACCTCCTGAAAGGGCTTTGAGATTCAATATCACGACGCAAAGCTCCCGTCAAAAGAATACCAGCGCCATCGTTCAGGGCTCGAGGGGAGTGTTGGGGAGTCGCCATGTAACCTATATATTTCTTTTTCTCCCCCCACCCCCACCCCTCTCCAATTCTCACTTGTTTAGCTAAGGGAAGTGCACAGCGAACATAGCTGTGTTTCTTGACCCGGAGCTGCAGTCACTGCTCTCTAGGAAACTCTGCTAATGCGCTACTATTCCCATTGAGTCGGGACGCATGTTTCTGCTTTGGGAGTCTGACGTGGGACTCGGGCCCTTTCTGTCCTCGCTTCGTTTCCGTTTGAGCTTCCGCGGGTCGCTTTTTGAAAAGGGGGCCGAGGCTCATTTCCGATCTGCATTCCGCACGGGTGGCGTCTGCTGCCTTGTCTGGAATATTCCGTGTTCTGAGAGACTGTTTGAGGAGATATGGCAGGCTTCAAAGCCGTCTCGTGGCCTGGGTGTGCGGGGCCTGTCGAGAGGCCCTTTCATCAGTTCCTCTGGTCGTAATATTGCTGCTGTCGAAACGCCCAAGAGGAAATCGTTGTGTTGAATTATGTAAATCCACAAAATGTTGCTGATCATGTGTGAGACGTGTGTGTGTGTGTGTGTGTGTCAGGGTGTGTGAACTTGCATGGCCCCACATGACGATAATAAAAGGAAAGCTTCCACATCACTGATTGACCCAACAAGACATTGAACTAACAACTACTTGGTAGAAATGCCTTTAGACCAAATCATGTGTCTCCAATGTGCTAACCTACACTACCAATAAAATAGTCTACTCCTTTGGCAGCATATGTAGCCCAGTAATTTGCGTATGTGTTCCCCATGCTGTCAGGCAATTAGTTTGACCACAAATTGCTGGTAATTAGAAGCGACCCCGGTGGCCTCCTAACCCATGTTTATAGATGTGTTTTCCAAAGGAATGGCTTGTAATGTAACATGGGAACTTGATTTTAAAAGTTCCCTAGGCCATCTCTTCTGTATACTGTACACTTCATGTTGTTTACAGCGCGGGATGATGATGATTCCACTGCAAACAGTTTTTTGAAACTCGCCCATTGTGACTAGTAGCAAAAGCCTTCGTGTTTTTGTTGTGTGTGCTTGGTCTGTACTGGAAATGTGTGTGTGTGTATTGATAAGCTGCTCCCAAGAGAATGGGAAGGAAATGCTTCTGTCAGTGTTCTGACGACTTCCTGGTGGTGTTACCATGGCGAGAGGTCAGCTTGAAGGCCCGTGTGTTTAACCTACCATGTTTACTTTATTCGAATTTGGCTAATTCGTGTCAGCTGGTTCATCCTTAGCTCGTCATGGCTAGACAGTCCCTAGTTGTATTAAGGAACTTAACTCTACAAAACATTGAGAAGCAATTAGGCCATGTCAAATGAACCATTTCATGGTCGCCAACGATGCAATTAAATCAATAAAAGACCGCAGTGGGAATTGTGCAATGTAGCACTCTTGTGGGTTACTTTCGTTTCGTCTAAAAGTAGGACTTGATATTTCCTGGTTTACGCTCGTCTGTATTTACAGCTGTTTCTATCGAAGCAGGCCCTCTCTGCCTCGAACCAGCGCAAGCCCCGTCTTTGTGCGTCGGGATTCTGACTCTTCTAGACACAAACCGCAGACTCTTCTGCACGGTTTGACGATGTACCTCGAGCTCTTGTTTGATTCCCACCAGCTGCCTGGCTTTCTTCTGACTTCCCCTTCGCCTGCTTCAGATTCTAACCCTGCGCACTGTCAGCTTACATTCCTATACTCAAATCTGGCACGCCGCTGTCCTGGCTCATGTAAAAAGTTCCAAGACTTGGTACATTTGATATGGCATTTATCCTGTCATGTACTCCCCTAAGGACCGGTTCTCTCCCTCCGTATTCTTGCCTGTCCTATATTCGTGCTACGTGTGTACTTTACGTTTTACGCACTATCGTTTTTCAGAGACAACAATGAATCATTAAAAGCGTCACACGAAACCAGTGTCCTAGGTTTTGACTCGGGCGATACTCGTAGTCGAACTTGGATGTTCTGTAAGATCTCTCCCATGCTTCTTGCTCGATTCGAAAAAACGACAGAAGACGCCGCTAGACAAGGACCCCTCGCTAATGGGCTTTCGGAAGGGCAGATTGATTTCAATGTGGTTTCCGGTCTCGAAATGCAGGAAGTGAAAAGCATCCTGCAGCGGAGGCGAGAGTTCTTCTCTTGCTTTCTCGCAGCGATGATAGGTCATCCGCGCGGTGTGACGTTCACACATCCCATTTCACAAGCCGTGTCGTGAAATATATGTCCCAATGAAGGAACCCATGTTTCAGGGAAGCGGTTGTGTTCATTTTGACCGTATTTGGTTGAGCTTCATTGGACATCGAGGCTAATGGGGTGTGGTGTGTGTGTGTGTGTGTGTGTGTGTAAGGCCTTCTTAAAATAGGAATTCAGCTTGACCTGTTGGGAACTTGTTCCTCTTTTTTTTTCTTTCCTGAGATAAAAAATGCTCAAATATTTATTGATGTTGCCCGCCAAGCTTCCATTTGGCATGTGTTGATTTTAAATATTATATTACTGGCACAGCACCCTACAGTCATCACGTGGTTTGCCTGTAACTGGGCAAGAAACTGGGTGAACGAGCCAATATTACCGCACAACAGGGTTTGAGGAAATTAAGTGTTGCTTGCTAGTCTGCACAATATGTCCTGAATTCGCCTAGAGAGACGTGACCTACTTTCACCAGTTCATAGTACTGTGTCACGGCTTCAGGTTGGACTAGCGTGTGTGTGTGTGTGTGTGTGTGTGAGAGCCCCCCCCCCTGAGCTCTGCCTGCCACTTGTGGACTCGTGTTGTGATTCTGGCTGGAGGCATATTGAACAGGAAGTTGGATCACTAATTCACCTGTGCCTCTCCTGTCTCTGCTCTGCTTAAGACGTTTCGTCTGTGAATGTCCCGATGACACTGGAGAACCCAGGAGGGATCCAGGCGGCCTGTTGGTGTGTGACGATCTGGGCAGAGGGGGGGTAGTAGTGGGCGGTACGAATGTGGTCATACCGGTGGATATGGATTTAGCCATTTTGCGGATATCAAAGTAAACAAGTGTCAGTCGAATGAGAGCATAGTGGACTGGTGTTTTCCTCATGTTAGTTCATATCGTGCACCCTTAGTGCAGCGCAGAACAGCTGCTGAAGTCTACCATATTAAGAAACGTCCCTTTTTTTCATCAAATGAAATCCCTAAATACGAAATGAAATTGCCGGTGCCCAATTAGATCAGAGAAATCATCATTGCCACGTATTCCAACGTACGTCAAGTTCATTTCCATTTTGTTGCCGTTTGCCCTTGATGCAGAGGACGGATGAATGGAACCCCCTGACCCCGACATTGTCATTTGTCAGGTCTGAAAAGCCCTTTTGTTGTCACATGGCTGGCCTATTGTCCGCGCAAAAATGGCCACTGCAGTCGAGGAAGATGTTTTGTGGGCCGTCACATGTCACAAACAAGCCCGGAGAACAACAGCGCTTCGACAGTGCGAGCACAAAATCCAACATATTCCCGTCTTTCCACGAAATCTCACCTTGGGCGCCTCGGCGAGACCTTTCTAGAAGTCGTGCCGTGTGAAACCACACCGTCTAATCTCTGTAAATACAGTCTTAGAATGATTTGACGTACGTATTGATGGGAGAGACCAGGCAGCCGCGGGGACCACCAACAGCCGTGAGCCCCGTCGCTGCGTGTTCTGGCACGCACGCTCGCCACGTAACTGTGTGTGTGGTTTTTTGAAAAAAGCAAGATTGTTAAAGGGGACCTTATTCGAGGGTGTGTGGATGGCCTGATGAGATCTGGCGTGCGAGCACAGTCTCATGGCACCGACGGGAGAGAGAGAGGGGACACAAGGACTCCACTTTCACTATAGGCCAGATGGCAGTGGAGCCGTGCCAAAGGCAAAGGTCTAGGATGGAGGTCTTGTCCTCAGACATTTGTAACCACTGCTCTGATAACCCCGTTGCCCCCAGTGCTACCGTACCTGAATTGTTTTCCGATTTCGGACATAAAAGGTTGTTGCCTCTGTGAACCTGCGCTGGGGACAAAAAAATCCAGCTAACCTGTAGTACCGGGAAGTTTGTTATTGATTCATTGGGCTTCGCTGTGTGGAAATGTTTACCCACGCCACCGAGTTCTCTCGCAAATCGACAGAGAGAGAGAGAGAGAAAGCACACACAATGATATGTCTGTGGCACACACACACACACACACACAATGACCTATTTATCCTTCCCTCCACTTCCTCCAGACCTGATCCAGTGCACCAATGAGATGAACGTCAACATACCCCAGCTGGCCGACACCTTGTTCGAGAGGACCGCGAGCACCAGCTGGGTGGTGGTCTTCAAGTCGCTCACGGCAACACACCACCTCATGGTCTACGGCAACGAGGTCAGCACGGCTCCTCTTCAAACGCCCAGTGAACCCCAAACCGAAACCCTGGGTTTTTATGTCATGAAATGAACTAATGAAATGCAACTTAATAGCTACAAGGAGTGTGTGTTAGCAGTAATTGCTGGTGAAAAGTGCTTCAGTTCAGCATGCCGGACGGCAAAGTGGTTTTCTTATGAGATGTCGTATACAGCTTCATCCACTATAGCTGGCAAAGGCACACGCTGGGCGTTTTATATTTAATGTCATCTCAGGTGTGATTACACAGCCAACACAAAGTCAATGTTTTGGAAAGGAATGACCCTTATGACAATAGACGACCGCAAAGGTTTTAATTCCTACCTTCATGGTGAATTGAAATTCAATTCAAATTAAGTTAATGAGCATAAGTTTCTTTCGTACGTTACTTTTTTGAGAAAATGTCTGGTTTTTATATCATCATAATCATATTATGCTTGATGTAAATGACTGAAAGCAGTGGCTGATTGTCTGGAACAAGGGAACAAGCGTTCGTGTCAAACACATTGTGGCCAACACGAGGTGTAACGCATGACATGTTTGCGTTCTAAATGGCAGGACCTTTAATCTCGTGGTGATGTCATCTCCAGACCTGAACTTTGTTTACCTTCGGTTCTGTTTTGCATGTAGTCTTTTCCCTTTGTCCTCACGGCATGCATTAAACGCAAATAACACGCCGCCAGCAGACGTTATTGCGAGATGGGCGCCAGGATGAATTGGTTGTGTGGTCATTGGTTGTATTTAAAATGTCAAAAGATAAGACTTTTAAGTACGTTATCCCATGACGACATGAGGAGAATTCTTTTTCATTTGAACTAATAATAATTCTCACATCCGAAGGCCTTCTGCAGTGTTTCTTGATACCAGCAATATATGTTACAAATAATCCTACAAAGATTATTTTAATTTACCTGAGCTCTGTGTCACTAAACAATAAGTAAATGGTTGATGGTAGGTCATGTGACACTTGCATTTTGCCCAGTTTGTTTGCTTTGCAAAATGGTGCTACAAAAGTGTAGAGCAAGATACCAATGTTAGAAGCAGTAGTTTTTTGGAAGATGTTCAATGTTTTTGTTCCCAAATTGTAATAAGATGGTGGCTTTCTGTCATACTGGTTTGTCTTCAAATGTGTTTGTGGAACTTTTAACGCTTTACTTTTTTGTGTTGCAGAGATTTATACAGTACTTGGCTTCCAGGAATACTCTATTCAACCTGAGTAATTTCCTTGACAAAAGTGGCTTACAAGGTAAGTAAATGCTATCGGCACCCACTGTGCTGTCCCACTTGCATTAAGGAGGACACATTTCTTAATGCCAGTGCCGGGCCAGTGCCGTCAGTCTCAGTGGCACATGACGCTCAACCTGAGGTGTGTGTGTGTTTTCGTGAAAGCCAAACTCTGACCTCAGTGTTTTCAGTTGGCGTGTGGTTTTCAGAATGACTTTTGTCGTCTCATCCATCGTTCAGATAAAATGTCAACCTTTCCGTTGACATTTCTCTCTCTTCCCCCTCAGGATATGACATGTCCACATTCATAAGGAGGTACAGCCGCTACCTCAACGAGAAAGCCGTGTCTTACCGACAAGTCGCATTCGACTTCACAAAAGTAAAAAGAGGGTAAGGAGACCTATTCCGCACGTTTCAGACGGATCCCAGCATGGGGGTATCTAGCCCTGTTTTGGGGGGGCTGGAGCTAAAACCCACTAGAGGACACTATTTAAAAGGATATTTTCTCAAATGTATTCTAGGGGAACATGCCCCCAGACCCCCCTAGTTTTGCTGGGTCAAAGGAAAAATAATATGTTTTATCTAGGGGTTTAGCCCCCCCAGTTCCCTCCCCCCAAAAGTGGGAACCTAGATTCGCCCCTGGATCCCAGATAGAAGATAATTATAATTGGGCATCACCTGAGAAACTGGGCTATCATTTTGAATTTGGCCCCCCCCGTCTTTTGATTGTGCGTTTCTGTAGTTCGGATGGCGTGATGAGAACCATGAACACAGAGAAACTCCTCAAAACCATACCCATCATCCAAAACCAGATGGACGCGCTGCTTGATTTCAACGTGAGTTTCAGTCGACCTTAACACTTCCTTGTTGTTTTGTTCTGTACGCACTGCGATACCAACGTCATTTCCTTATATCCCTCTGTTCTGCTTTGAAGACAGGTGACTTGTGACCAATCCCAGATTCACATTCAATATCCCTTTTTTTTGTTGTCGTTTAGGTCAATGCCAATGAACTGACCAATGGTGTGATCAACGCAGCTTTCATGCTGCTTTTCAAAGACGCCATTCGACTGTTTGCGGCCTACAACGAGGGCATCATCAACCTTCTGGGTGAGAGCTTCCAGCACCCACCAAAGATGACTTTATTAAGTTTACCGCCCCCCCCAACCCCCACACTGCCTGTTTGGTTTCTGAAAGAAATAATCATTTTCTACTACAGAAAAGTATTTTGACATGAAGAAAACCCAGTGCAAAGAAGGCCTCGACATCTACAAGAAATTCCTAACTCGAATGACGAGAATCTCGGAGTTCCTCAAAGTAGCCGAGGTAATCCAATCGCCACCTTTCGTCAGTTTATCAATGTAAACATAGAAAAAAAGGATAATTGTAGCCTTCGCTTTAGGCCCATGTCTGATTCTCTCTTCTGCCCCCTATCTGTAGCAAGTAGGCATAGACCGAGGGGACATCCCAGATCTCTCCCAGGTAAGATCACCGCTTTTGCTCCTTCTGGCTCCTCCTAATCCAATATGGCCGACGCTCGTTCGGAATCTTGTTCTGCAGCACCCCCATTAGCGTGACCTGCCTCGACAGGCCTCGATTTGCCCCCGACCAGCCTCTCTCCACGCTGCTGTCCCCCCCAAAAGTCTTCCACCACGTCAATAGCCCCATACATAGACGACCTCCCTCTCTTCCCTTGACATGGCCGTAGAGCTCCGCTCACCAGGCCTGACGCGGGGCACTTTGCTCCCGTTCCTGTCAGAGGAAACTAGACTCCTGCACTCCTGCCGCTAACCTTGCACGACATACAGTCAAATAAAGGTGTGGAATCGAGGCCTAGTCAGGGGATGGATGCAAGCAGGGCCCAGTTGAGAAGCGGGGGTGGGCTTTTGTGTCTTGCATAAAAAATTGTATAAATGACTCGAATTAGCTTGGACGACTCCCTGTTTCTCTGGTATAACACCTTTTTCTTATTTGAACTCTTACGATATAGTTGCTGCTTCTCGCCAAATGGTGCATTAACCATACCAAATATATGTTCTATCATTCATTTGGACTGTATTGGGACCTGAAGGCTAAATGGCTAGCTTCTCCAATATTAGCGATGTTTCTCCCAAAACCTCTCCTTTTTATCTCTGACAATTACCACCTTTTATATTCTGCATCTTTCCATTTCCAGCACACTGTTTGTGTAAGTATCTGTATCTAACTCTTTCTCTGTGTTAAAAGCGTAGCACGTTTCCCTTCATTTGTCTTTCGTTCTCGTTCGAATGCAACATTTGTTTTTATTGTGTTTGGAATTTCTGCCTTCGAACTGACTGCATTGGTTGTTTCCATGACTCCAGGCCCCCTCCAGTCTTTTAGATGCACTGGAGCAACACCTCGCCTCTTTAGAGGGCAAGAAAGTCAAAGATTCCACAGCAGCCAGCAGGTACAAAGGTTTTCCCCTTATTTTTAACTACTTGCCCAAGGCAATGCGCTCCTGCCAGACCAAGGCTGGGAGCCATGCCTACACTATGTGTGTGTATACAGGAGGTTATATAATAATAATAATAATAATGGATTGCATTTATATAGCGCTTTTCTACCTTAGCGGCACTCAAAGCACTGTTCATTGTCCTACAGTCTTAAGTACGGTACCAGAATGTCTTGGAGATGTTTGTCCATTTCACAGAAAATGTGAAGGCTCATTTGCAGAAACAGTTGTTTAGTGCTTTACAGTGTGCAAACGTGGCCAGATATTGTTGATGAAGACCTATGGCGACTCGAGGCCCAATTCCTTTGTCAATCCGCATTGCAGGTCCACGTTTCTGTTGCGGGAAGGACAGTTGGAAGGCAAACTTGTCTGTCTTTAACACGAATCCTTCCTTTGTCTGCCAACATTCTGTCAAGAGTTGTTGTACCTCTGCACACTGCGAAAGTTTTTACCGATCTTGTGAAACTGTTCTTTTACCAGTGCAGCATCTTTTTTAAATGGTCAGTAAATAGTTCCCCCCCCCTCCCTCCCTCCTCCGCCCCCCCAAACTCACCCCCTCTTTTTCTCTTCCAGGGCCAGCACTCTCTCCAACGCCGTCTCCTCTCTGGCCAACACTGGCATCTCTTTCACCAAGGTGGACGAGAGGGAAAAACAGGTCGCTCTGGAGGAGGAGCAGGCTCGCCTGCAAGCTCTGAAGGTACATCTTCCCTTCTCCTTTGACCCCGTGTCCACATTGCTCCGTGTCTCTGACCTGGACACGCCCAGTCTAGGATGTTCCTCCAGCTGCTCGTCCAGCCATGCAACCCCAAACACCCCCACAAGTGTATTTATTGTTCGTTTTTTTTATATAAGTATGAACATTCAAAATATATAAAAATTATATGTTTATATTTTCATGGTCCATTGGACAAATCCTCTGTCAAGTGCAGAACTCCAGAGGTCGTTTAGCTCTTTTTTCCTCCCTACCTGATCAAAAGCCTGCTAATTGTGTTGGTTGGAGTCGAGGAGGTGGAGTAGAGGTCGCTTTTAAGGGGGAAAACTCATCTTGCCCGAGACTAGTTTCTGCAGCTCTCGCGTCTCGTCGGTTTGAATATCTCTGGTTTGACATGGAATGTGTAAATGGGCTCTGGCTGGAACGCTGGGCTTGGAGGCTCGTGGCTAACTTGGACTGGTTCCACCCAGGATCAGCGTCTGAAGGAGCTCCAGAAGAACCCCAACACCACCGTGTCGCCCGTGTCCACGGGGGAGGGCACCGTCCACGCGGCTCCCGCCATCGACCTCTTCTCCACGCCCAGCTCTACAAATAGGTAAAGACTCTGTCTCTGTCTCTCTCTCTCTCTCTCTCTCTCCTCTCCTCTCTCTCTCTCTCTCTCTGGCATTCCTCGTCGTCTCTGCTCCTCGAGGTGACTGTTGACGTGCCGTTATCGGACGTTTGGAATACCTCTGATATCTTTTAGTGTGGTAAAGATGTTGAGGCATGGATTCGACGGTCTCTTTCGCAAACTCGTGTGACAGGTGCAAAACGTCACATCAGGGTTATTCATACAGTGTTTTGGAATTTTCATCAAGCGTTATCGTCCTCCTTAAGTGGTTCTCGAGCTTGTTCAGTCAGGCCCTATTTCCGAATGTTTTAATAACATTACCCCCCCCCCACACACACACACACTCCTCCTTATCTCCCAATTCACTACGACTCAGTCGCTCGCTACTCACTTTTGGAATTTGCAATTAGTAGCCAAAATGTATTCCGTGTAAGAAACAAACTACCTTTTAAAATGTGTTTTTTGAAGCCATTAGTAGTGACACCGTGGCTTCATAACTGTCGCTTCCTTACCTATTGTTTAGACCAGCATAGGCAACAACAAATGTGGTATAAGACTTTCGCACAGTATGTCAAACAAGAACACTGCTCCACATTCTGTTGTGTTAGAAGTCCCTGGGTGTTGCTGTCTGAAATGGTCTTGTTCGCATAACATTTTGGCCTTTGTGTGTCCTTCCCTCCCTCCCGCCGCTTCACCACAGCACTTCCAAGGCAGCGAGCGACCTGCTGGACCTCCAGCCGGCCTTCCAGCAGGCCCTGCCTCTCTCCTCTGGCCTGCCTGCTGCCAGCACATGGGCAGGTGAGATCTCCTGGCCAGTCCTCGGAAGCAATTAGTCACAGCCGATCCTGGGACATCTCAGACACGCGCACAGCTACAGCCTTATGTAGTGCACTCTGTGTGCACATTTGCTGTATGAACTGATCTGGCATGAAATATCTATAAGCTGGGAAGTGGATCTCCTCTATATTTATCTAGAGCTGTTAAATATTGGACACACTGTGGCGATGGAGTGCCCCCCAGCCCAGGCAGGTGTGGGACTCTACACAGAGCCGGTTCTTCGACGTAACCGTTACAAATGGTCGTTCGTTTGAAATGTGAATCCAGTGTATGAATAATGTTAAACTGTTTGCAGGGACAATACAAGTATTTGTACCCTGTGCTACTACGATCTTCAGCGGTTGCGATAACCACGCTCCGTCTGAACTGCCTTGACAATCACCCACCCAGAGCAGCCAATCATGTCTGCACAATCACCACCCAGGAGCAGCCAATCATGTCTTCACAATCACCACCCAGGAGCAGCCAATCATGTCTCTCGAATGAGGGTTGACAGACACCCGAGTCGCCAAACCAAAGGGTTTGACCAGAATTGCAGAAGTCCAGTCAAATGAGGTGGCCCCTTTTTAAATGTGTACACGGCCTGTAACGTGTGCTTTAGAAATCACTCATGTCAAACGGGAAGTAAACACAGATAAGAATAACATGATTAGATGCAGCACACACTCATTCTCTCACCTTTGGCCCACAAACGATATAATACTGGGTAGCACAGCTTTTCCTCTTGACCTACTAGTGGACTTAGTAGTTTCATCTTGAGCTCCTTCGCCTCAAACTGAGAAACGATGGCTTACGTGATTGGATTTTGGTGTGTAATTAAACTGCACCAGGAGCATGGAGCGTCGTTTTGTCGCTTTTGAGTTGGGTGTTTTCATACGTCCAGGATCGGTTCAGCCGCTTGTTTCACTCTACACCTGAGTAGGAAGTCCTGTGTCCTCATGGTGTCATGTGATCCGGGCCTGCATACCGTCTGGTGTGACATGCTGTGTTTTTTCACTGTGATTCATCCTTTTCTAACATCTCCCTGTTTTCTCTCTCTCGCTCTATCTCACTTTTTCCCCCCTTCACTGTTCTCTGTCTGCATCTAGATCCTTTCACTTCTCCCGATGCCGTCGACGACTCCTCCATTCCAAACTTAAATCCTTTCCTCACCCTTCCCGTTGTCGCCGCCGTCCACCTACCCGTTGTCTCCCCCGACGCTGTTAGTTTGTCCTCTAGGACGCCGATACACGAAGTGTTTGGTGGTAAACATTCCTAACCATTCGTCTTCCATGGCGTGTGTTTGTGTGTCGTCGTCGATGTTCGTACTTGGCGTTTGCGCCTCATGTCGGATGTGTCCATCACCAGACAAGGCCAGCGTGTAAATGTGGATGTGTGTGACACTGTACTGTAGAGAACCAACTGACCTGTAGATTTAATTAGTTTCAGGGGCAGGGAGAGGGGAGGTAGGGGAGGGGTGGGGGGAGGGAGAGGGGAAGGGAGGACACTGGACATTCTGGATGCTTGTTGTGTGAGTGGAACGAGAGTTGCTCAATTGTTCTCCCAACTCTAAATCAACCTCCACATTCTTTCTCGTTTACACCCTAGAGCTAGACCTATTGACACTGGTTGGTTTGCAGTTGGGAAGTTGTATTTTATTTGTTTTATAATAGAAAACAATACAGAGATGCTGGATATAGAATCTTAAAGGGGTAGGGTGCGAGGGCTGGATTATTAATTGACAATCAAGGGACAGAAATGTTCAGTGTTTACCTTTGTGTTTTCATAACGCCAGTAGGTTTATCGTTCATTTTCAAAGGCATGACTCATCGTCTCGCCTCATCTTCTGACTTTTGATTCTCCAGATCATTACAATCCTTTTCTCGATCCCTGCTCTCCCATCTCGTCTGATCTTGATTCCACAGTGCAGATAGAGCAGTTTATCTCAGGTACTTCGGAGGAGAACCGTCTTGGCTGTGTGCGCTGGGACGTAGGGAACGCTTAAGGGCCCTGCATGCAGCGAATGCATGGTTTACTGCAGGCCCCAGTAGCCTCCTCCCCAGAGTGCTGTTTGCCTTCTAATAATCTTAGTGTAGTTTTGTTTTGGCTTTGTCATGAAATAAGTTCTTCTAATCTTCTTTAAAAAAATACTGTGTTTTCTTTTTTCATACCTGCGTTGTAGATTCAGACTTGATTTACTCGCGTGCTCTGCTTGGCTCTGTTTCGTTTCTCTTCTCCTTTAATCTGCTCTCGTTCCTCCTGTGCCTTCTAAACCCCCCCCCTCCACTCTTTGCCTTCCTCTCCACCTCCTGCTCCCCTCCCCCTGGCGGCGTGTCAGACTCCTTCTGTGGGCCCTCACCTTACCCCACCACCCCTCTCTTCCAATCCGAGTCCCCCGCCATAGCTGGTCTATTTGGAGGTAGGTATTACACTCCCATCATCTCGCTACGGAAATAGGCTGAACGCGGCTCCCTCGCCTACCCCGTTTGTCCACACACCTGTCAGACCTGCTGTGTGACCGTTTTAACAGAAGCTCTGCAGAAGCCTGATAACCGCCCGTTCGTTTGAGTCGGGCGTGTTGGAAGAGGGGGAAACGTCTAGAACTCGCGGGGTCTCCCAGGGACCAGGGGTTGAGAGAGGCTGGTGGGGAGAGTGTGTAGATGTGTCGGTCTCGTTTGACCGCATCCCCGGCCTCTCCCCGGCCTCCTGGAAGCACTGATCCGGGGGTTAAACTGTGAAGCGCTTTGTGTGACTTGGCTTGTAAAAAGGGCCGCACAAATAAAAGGAAGATAAGCTGTCTGAATTCAATCTAAATAATGGATGTTTGGGTTGTCAGTCAGAAAATATCTGGTTCAGAGAAGTAGAGCGTTGAGAGGCACGCATGGAAATTGTTTAGAGAACTTAGACTAAAACGGTATAATGGTTCCAATTCTGGGCCAATTCTAGTTCACGCGATCCGACTAATTCAAGTCAGATTCAAGAAGTCAAGATATACATTTTTCAGTTTGGGTGGTTCGAAATAGACTACGCTCCACCGCTAATTGGATAAAGGAGCATTTGGTCGGAATAGCTTCTCGATCTTGCGGAATTTCTTTGGGATTCTTCACACACACACTATGTGCTGTGTGGGTGTGTGGATATGCTGTAACTAAGGCTGCAGGCATTGTCAGGCAGGCTTGTGAGGAAGTCCACACTGACCAGCTGCTTTCCAGTGCTCAAGGTTACGAGCTTTCTCAGTTTGGGAAGCCAGTCTCCCGCTCACGGTGTAAAACATTTTAGGTTGGCCCTATTTGTAGTACAGGCTTTGTGTGTATATATATATGTGTGTGTGTGTGTGTGTCAGACTGTCTCAACTGTGTCAAATTGTCTAAAGTGCCGTGTCAGGCTCCTAACCTCCTCTCCTTCTTCCTCGTTGGTCTTGCAGGGTTCTCTGGCTCTCCCAGCCCCCAGCAGCAGCCCCCCCCAACGCCTCAACGTCGACTTTGACTCCGTGTTCGGCAACAACGGCAACATCATCAACGACATGGACCCTTCTGGTAAGGGTCCCCCGTGTCCTCCTCCTCCTCCTCCCTCCTCCTCCTCCATCGCTGTGCTAATGTACACTTCCCGTTTGAAGCCACGGGGGCAAGCGAGCCTCGCTCGCTCTGCTGGCCCCCCAGAGGACTGGGGAGGCGGGTCACTGCTGTGCGTCGGGGCTCGATGTCTCCATGCGATATGGTGGAACGGCATGCTGTTGCCGACGGGCCATCTTGATGTGGACTTCCTGTGTTGTTGCTGATTGATTATGCCTATGCACGGCACACAAAGTGTTTTGGTGCTTTGAGGAAAATGTTTTGTCTGGTTTTTGCATTTTTACGTCAAGTGTTCCTGAATTGAGCGTCAGTGTGCATGTCATGAAACATGTGTGTGTGTGTGTGTGCGCACAGTGTACTTTGGGTGCTCGGCTCACAATCTCACAGTCCTTTTTGTTTTTTTCCTCCCTTGTCCCGGGGGTAAATCCCCCTTTTGGGCCCTCTTGGCTTTGCATGGCAAACGCATGACTTGGGTGAGTTGACTTTATCCCTTTAGACAGTCGATCTTCCGTCTCACGTGTCACTTCCTGCTTCGCCCACGTTAAACATCCTCTTCCTGTCTCGTCTGTGGCGTTACGTGTTTGTGTTCGTTTTTGGTTCGTCCCCCCATGTGTGTGTGTTTGTTCCATGTCTTCACCCCCACCCCTTGCTTGTGTCCCCTCTCCCCCCCCCTCCCCTCCTCGCCCTGCCCCCTTTCTTTAAGACGATGTTTTAGGTGGCATCCTCAAACCAACAGTGGCCTCTTCACCCAGCCAGGGGCTTAACCTCAGCACTCAGCTGTCGGGCAAGCTGGTGTCGGACGACCTGGACTCTTCCCTGGCCAACCTCGTGGGCAGTACGTACCGCCCGCCGTGCACCTCAGTACTCACAACATCTATAGCCTGTGTTTTAAAACGCCGCGTTCGGTGGTTCAAGTTCGAGTCTTTGGGAATGACCCCCCGCTGTCTTTGTAGGCTGTAGACCGTTTCGAGCGTTTCTCGACTCGCGCTCACTTCTTCTGCTCGATTGTTTTTGATTCCTTTCCAGATCTAGGAATTGGAAACGGCACGGCGAAAAAGTGAGTGTTTTTTCAAGTCCTTTATCTGCTCGTTTTTTTTCTGCTGATTTTGAGTTGTCAGTGACGGCTGTGTTTTTGGTGATGTCCTGTAGTGATATTCACTGGAGTCAGCCCGGGGAGAAGAAGTTGACCGGTGGAACCAACTGGCAGCCAAAGTCCGCTCCCTCAACCACATGGAACCCGGCTGCCATGGTACGCCCACGCACACGACTTCATCCTCATATCCGAGCAGTTCGAATGTCGGTTTGAACAGAAATCGATTGTGTTCGTGAGGCGACCATACTATGGATTGAGTCAACAACAAACAACCTAAAACCTAAAAAAAAATGTTCTCTCGACTGAAACCAAACCATAGCCATAAAAGCCAGTGTTTTTTGAAATGTTGTTGTTGCGGTGTCTCAACGTTGTGGATAACGATATCATCTCGTTCCTGTACCTGGTGCGTTTGTATAACTCCCCGGGGGGGCCAACAAACACACAGAGGCCCGTGCGTTTCCCACAATACGTAAGTCCCGACCAGTTGAATCGCGTCCCGCTCTTTGGTTCCCATTAACCCCTCGTCTCCACCTCCCACCACGCTCTCTCACGCTTGACCCCCCCCCAAGAGGCTTGTTTCACTTACCACCCACAATGCACCTCTGGTCTGCACAGCGAGCAGAGCTAACACTGCCGTCACACGATGGGCAGGCTTTGGGCCCAGTCCCGACTCAAATCTCTTGTTCCCGAGAGCTAACCACCCATATACAATTTAGCTGCCTTGAGAGCAAGAAGGGCGCATTACAAACAATACGTATGATTTATAATTGATTTAATTGATGTGATGGGCCTGAGCGATTATAGAAAAATATCTGAGTTTTGTAGTTCACCTTAGCAGTGGTTATCTGTGTGAGGTGCGAGGGGATAGGCTAATGGTTGTTTGTGGATTCCGAAATGTTAAGTTGCTTTGGGAAAGATGTTATGGGTGGGCAAGACTGCGTGTGCTTACGTCAACACTTGATTGCTGTTTTGCTCAGCCACTTGGGCTCTGTCGGATCTAGCTAACTGGGGCATGAAGTCGCATGTCCGCGAAGCGAACTGGTTTGAGACCCAGACGGGGTTTTGAAGTGCAAGGTCGAGTGTAAACGTTTCGTTTCTTGCGAGTAAAGGACCACGTCGTTAATTAGCGGTGGTCTGTAATCACCTCGTATCCTTTAACCTCCTTGTGTGTTTCCTCGTGCTGAGAACCGTTCATTATCGGGGCGGGGACGTTTGAGCGGAAAAGGTCCTGGGTCTTGGCATTAGGAACAAGTGCGGTCTGTGGAGAGGGCAGGAGTGTGGCACCGCACATGTCCAGTCAGCAGCCTAATGACTGGACAGCTAGTAAATGATTTCCTTACCTTGAGAAGAAGAAAAAAAAACAGGGATGTTGGAACAAATCTGGGTCTGTTAGCCCCGGGGCCTGAAAGAGGGGGCCCCTTAAAGACTTGTGTGTTGTTTAGCAGACCTCTGCACCTGCCATCGACCGCTACTCCGTCTTTTGAGGCACGCTACTACTTTAACTCTTCACTTTCTCTCTTTTTTTTCTCTCTTTCAAATGTCTCTCTGCCCTCTCGCGTAAACGTTAAAATACTTGCTAGTCTTGACAAAGTAGGGTTGCGTCAAATGTTTTCCCCGTGTGGTGTGTGTGTGTGTGTGTGTGTGTGTCGTGTCGTGTGTGTGTGTGCGCGGTGTGTTAGTCGGAGGAAGCGTGATGGCACTGAGACGGGAGAGCGGCATGCGAAGGGTTAAAGTGGCGGCGGAGGGGATGAACAGTGACACCTCTGTTCTGGCGACTCGTCCCTGGAAAGGGAAGTGACATCGAGGCCAAAAAAGCTCGCCGAGTGTTTGCACCTGCAGGAAAAATTGCACCTGTCTACTTTTCGGAAGCCAAATGGCGCGGCTCGCGACAAAGCTTTCGACTGTCTTCATTAGTCGAATTGGGCAAAGTGTGAGATGACGACGCGCATTCTCAACGGATTCTCCTCGAGTGAAGGCCAAATGATGAACATATCATGCTTGTGCTGGGTCTGAGGAGAACAGTGCAACAAAGTGTCTCGCGTTGACTTAACAATGAATCAGAAGACAAGTTCCTTGGAACAAGTGCCTTGTAAAAAAAAATGCAAACCTTCTCTACCAAGTGAAGTCACTTTTGCGCTACTGTTGTTTCAGACTCGACACATTCAAAAACCCGGAGCAGCCAAGATTATTTAAAAAAATGGGAGCCATGAACATAGGGCATAATATGCTCGTCTGCAATCGTCCTCAAATTATAACAAGATATGAGGGGTATCGGGAAATTGTTCCCATGAATTGTGACTAATGACCTTGTCATGAGATGATGCAGTTCAGTGTGTGTGTGTGTGTGTGAGAGACTTCAAGTCGTCAGTCCTGCTCTGTGAGTGATCGTCTCTGCTTGTCATCTCAGGCACCATCTGTCATGGCGTTCCCGGCAACCACACCGACGGGTATGATGGCATATGGAATGGTAAGTCATTTGGGATGTCTTCCGGCTATCGAGAAACTCATTTCCTGTCTCGCGAAACACAAGAACAAAAATCAGTCGGACGAGAAGAGAATGGTGTCAAAAATGAATGTCAGTGATTCCATAAAGCACTTCAGGGATTTGATATCTGTAATTCCTTGGAAGCAACTTCATTGATATATAAATATGTGAATGTTATCATTTTCTGTGACGGACAGGGCAAGTCGAGGGGAAGGTGTTAGGACGGGCAGTAGGACCCAGGGGAGCCCCCTGGTGGCTGGGGCTGCTAATGGCACCAGCTCTCCTCCTGAAACTAGCAAACTGATTATGTAGAAAAGGTTGATGTTTATGACCCTGACTAACCCAGTTCCCCTTGAGGCAGGTGGAATTAATCCAACGGTTCTCGCCTCCCTTCCTCTTAAAACGACGTTAACATAACCGCGAGGGACACATCTGTTATGTCTGAAGCATTTCAGGAGAATAATCCCAGGAAGTTTGCCCAGGAACTGAAACGGTGACTCATGCTGTTCTGTTCACGTTATCAGTAGTCTTTACTCCCACACACACACACAAAGGGAGACCATTCGATAGAAACACGAGCGAGGTTGACATATCACGGTGCTGTTTTTAGCATTGACGACGTCAGGTGCTAGTCACGCCAGATGGACAGATGGATCACGTAAGATTGGCTCAGAGGCTAACAGCTTCATTGTGAAAAGCCGGAAGAGTTGTCGCTAACCAGAGTCAAATTAGGGACTCCACCGAACGTTGTCGCATGTGAAACCACTGTCTGAAACTGTGACGCGTCGTCTGAAACCCGAAGTGGAGGGCCGGGAAACTCTCGGTCTCGACACAAAGCGGACGCCGCCTGCATTTTCTCAGGTCATTGTTGGGTGACATTTGTGTGTGTGTGTCTTCAGCCTCCTCAGGTGGGCTCCATGTCGATGATGACCCAGCCCACGATGATGTACACGCAGCCCTGTCATGAGACCGGCCAACCCGTTCGGCCAGGCCCCGGGAGCGCAGGTACGTCTGCTCTGCTGAGGGAAGAGGGGAACCAGGAACAGGGGACCGGCAAGGATATCCCAACTTCAGCCATTCTGTCTCAACTCATGATTCACAAATGTGCCATTGGAATACACTTCCATTCGCTTTGAAGTGACTCGAGACCCGTCGAGTTCCATTCCGAACGGCGCCAGGAATCCTGCGCAACGGGAACTGCTTTCACCTCATGTCTCACTTCCCCCTCCTGTGGTGTTTAGAGCACGTCACGTTCACTGCGCACAAGGATTTCCTGTACGCCCGCTCTAAAAACAGCGTGGGGGCGTGCCCCAGGTGGAGGGATATTGGCACGTTTGACCGTTGCCTACTACGTCATACAAGAACTACAAACTAGCATGTCACCATTTCTCTTTTGACGATTGAGGAAGTCTTACGGGAACCCCCTCCCTCCCCCCTTCCTCCGCCTGTAGTCTTTCCCTCATCTGCTAACATGTCTGCTGGTACAGTAGGACCTCTGTGCCTGGACAAGTGACCAGTAGGTACTGCTAACATGTCTGCTGGTACAGTAGGACCTCTGTACCTGGACAAGTGACCAGTAGGTACTGCTAACATGTCTTCTGGTACAGTAAGTGTGCCTGGACAAGTGACCAGTAGGTAGGCCCCTCCCACATCTCTCTGAGGGGTTTCCCCTTCTGTCCCTTCTGTCTGACCTAGCCCTGTGCAGCCTCTAGCTCGTCCAGTCACAGTCCTCTCCCGGCTCCAGGGAAGGACCCCCTTGCGCAGCTCTCGCTCAAGGATTTCTTGTAGAACATCGTTTTTAGGTACAGCATGTGTGTGTTGTGTGTGTGCGTGCACCCCCCGCTTCGATCTGCACCCCCCGCTTCGATCTGCAACCCCCGCTGTCTCGTCGGCAGCCCGTTTCCGCTGGCTGGTTGATCTTCACAGACACGCACGTCAGGCTTCTCGTAAATAGCTCGACATGAGTCATCTGATCATGATTCACCTATCGAATGGAAGAAGCCACCTCGGTCTCTCTCTAGGCATACGTTCACACAGGGCATTGTTTCTAGATTTGCAATGCAAGAATATTGGTTATTTTACTGTTTGAGTTGATGAATTTGCAAAAACACTTGTTGCACGTGGGTCAGTTAGCTTACGTCATGAATTGTAGGATGTTTTATGAGTAAAATGGACTTCTGAAGCCTTACTTGAGTTGGCTTGATCCTGCTGCAATGCAAGCCCTCAAACCTTATCGGCTTTGCCTACTTTATAAGCTTGCTATTGCCGTCTTCATTTTCATAACTTCACTTACAGCACATTCATATTTGGTTTGACGTCATAAAGGTTGAGCGTGTGTGTGTGTGGCCACAGTGCAACTTGGTCGCCAACTACAGGAAGCTGGGTGAATTACAGTTGTGGTGCCATGTTTTGTGGAGTGAATCTCAGCAATGTCATATTTCTCTTCCCAGATGCAGTTCATGTAATCCTGAAGGACACTTGACCCTCTGAAGTTGAGCCATGCGGTTGGCAAAAAACCTTCAAGCAAAACCCAAATTAGCAGATTTCCAATCTTCTGAGAATGTTGGGCCTCCGATAGGGAATCCTCTGTGGAACCTTCCGGGAGTCTCCATGTTTTGAGAATGACTGTTGCCAATTTAGTCATTTGTCTGAGGAGGAAACGGTTCTTGCTACCCCTCCCTCCCCTCCTCCCTCCCCTCCTCCCCTCCTCCCCTCCCTCCAGTGACTACTCACCCCATGGAACACAGAAAGGGATATATTTAAACTTTGCTAATGGTTTATCAAGAGATGGTGGGGTTGGCACGCACACAGGGTCGATGTTGACTCTGGAGGGGGATTCGCGTGGGTGGGAGTATTGCTTCGTATATAATTATCAATCATGATTACTTAATTTAACCATCACAGATTCAAGACGCTAACCTCTGTTTATACCATGATTTATATTTTTTATTTTCATTATATTTTTTAATGTATTACGTTTGCAGTAGACATTCCTTGTGTATTGTTTGTATTTATTACCAAGTGAGGACGTGAGAGAGAAGTAATTCATTGAACTTGAACTCTTCCTTGGGGGAGGTATTCAGGGTTATACATGGGTATGATTGATTGTATAATTGGATTTTGAGAGTGACTGAGTTAAAAGTTAATATAAAGACGAATAAAAAGATGAGACTTGTTCACTGACTGACGAGGCACTAAATATTCTACGGACTGGCGTAACGTCTCGTGCAGTTTCCGTGGCAACAACGTAACCCTCCTGTTCGTGGGGTCAATATGGACAAACGCATTAATCCACGTGGCAAATTCTATGAGTTTGGGTTTGGCGGAAGCATTTTCACTACATTTGTGATTTGGTGGCATTAAAAACTGGGAAGGATACACATTTATGCTTTACGCTTGGCATGTCATTTATTACACATTGACTATTCTTACTGCTGCCTTTCCACCCTGAATGTGCAGAGTCTCCTTCATGCTCGGACCATCTCTCTGTTTTAGTACTATAGACCAACACCGAGGTTGAGGTTGTCATTGATCAGATTGTAAGGTGTGGCCCTGGTCCTAAAGCAGGTGGCCAATTAAAACAAGTTCTGTCTTTGTAAATTGGCTATTGGGCCAATCGGAGCCAGGAGAAAAAGGGCACTGTTGATCGGTGCTTTGTTGTACATATAAACCAGATCCTGCCTATCTGTTAGTACAAGGGATGGTCAGAACGTGAAGGTGATTCTTTTCATGAATTAAGCATATTTGCAGCATTGTCCCTACAGATTATATTTTTGTTTATATATATATATATATATATATAAAATAAAAATATATATATATATAAAAAGAAATGTATGTCTGCAGACTTTGGTTGATTTTCCAATAAAGTGCAGCTTCCACACAATTCTTGTCCTGAGAGTTTGTTGAACATGGGACTGATTAATATGTCCAGATGTGGGTTTAGTCACAAGTACAAGCTTGTGCCACCTTGCCTACGTATTCATTTTATTGTGTCATAATCTATTCAACAATATATCAAAATCCACAATCTGTAACTAACAGTTGGGGTAGGCTGCCCGGGCAGGCTACTTGAATCTGTTGTGAATGATCTTGGCTGTGAGGGGCCATTCCTCCGCGGCCAGGGGCAGTCCTGGGGCGTAGGAGCCCGAGGAGGAGGGCTCTTCAGGGGGGGAGAGGGTGCAGGGGCATGGCCTGGCCCACTACACTCAGGAGCTTCAGCTCCAGAGGGCCCAAGTGCCGGGCTTCCTCCTGCCCAATGGAAAGTCACAAAGGGAGTCACACGGGCGCAGCGCATCCTGTTTTGTCTACATGCAGGTCCTCACATCTCTGCTACCCTCCTAAAATAACCCTCCTTAAATGGCGTGTGTGTTCGGAACAAAAATAGAAGGCTCCTTCATATATCTTAAGACAATCGACATGCTTTTCTGCACTCAAATTTTAAGTTAAAAATAATAATATATATAAATAAATTATATACACACACACATATAGGTCAGCCTTTTTGTGATGGGGCTAATGTGATTCATGATCGTGCCTGGAGTTGTTTTGTGACTGTACCCAGAGAGGGCCTTCTACCTGCAGGTGCGTCTGACTCCCGTACAGAAGAACGCCCAGGTCCCGAGGGGGCTCGTCTGCTGGCTGGGGGGCCGCAGCGTCGCAGCTGCCTTCTGGTCCCTCCTCCTCCAGACGTCTGCCTTGCCCCTCAGACCCCCTGGCGTCCAGCCCTGAAAGATAAGTGCACGCGATGCCCGACGTTCAGGAAAAGGAGGGAAAATATAGACGACAGATCTCGCTGGCCGCTGTTTTTGTATTTTCAGGGGTCAAAGCCTAAGGCAGGGACGAGAGGAGGTGACCACGCTGCGACATGAACCTAAGAAGAAGAAGAAAGATGTGACATGCCTTTCCCCAAAGGCAAAAGGGACGACCAAGAGGTCTTGTATCCCATTTAGAGACACTCGAGGGCAGCGCAGTGCCCACTCAAAAGCTGAAGCCACAGTAACAACACAGTAACAACATGTCTATCTCTGTCTCTTCCCCATCCGGCTGAGTTCCCTGTGAGTTATTTGAGGCGAGAGATACACTCTGATCAGATGACCATTGTGACCTTTAGCCCCTTAGGATGAAGTATCATGGTGCTGTTTTTATGTCAGGCCATCAACCAAAATCTGATTTTTGCTCCCCTAACTCGACCAACAAAACCGAAAGTGTTGATCGATGGAGCCATTCCACACAATACGGAATATTGCCCCACTATGATCAATTCGGATGATCTGCCCTGTGTGCGCACTCATTCACTCCCCCTTGTGGATTTACACAATTAATTCAGGTGCTGGAATGGCGTCTAAAGGATATTTCTCCAAAATGTGAACATCCTAAAGTCCACAAGACA
Organism: Mallotus villosus; assembly: GCA_903064625.1. Taxonomy (NCBI): domain Eukaryota; kingdom Metazoa; phylum Chordata; class Actinopteri; order Osmeriformes; family Salangidae; genus Mallotus; species Mallotus villosus. The sequence goes on from CAEFZP010005682.1 coordinate 129,208, forward strand.
ATCATTTAATTAAAATTTGCAAATAAGCCTTAAAAAAGAAAATGACCTCAGATTACTGACTGCTGTTTTGACTTCTAGTTTACCCCCTTTCTCACAGACAACTTATCCAGTTCCATTTCAGCTCAAACCCAGGAGTGTGTTCGATGAATCAAGTTCCCTTTTGCACAAATACCAGTTAAACAAATATCTTCTACTGACAGGTAGCTGGGCTGCTACAATCCGTCATACCTGTGTCCGTTGAGTCATAAGCTCCCAGTCCAGCTGCCTGAGTGAGGAAGATGTTTCTGGAAAGAAGCAAACACAAAGCGGAGGGCCATGAGTACAACAAGCTCGTAACCCGGCAACCGCCACTTGAACAGGGTTCACGGATTGACCTCGGCGACATTTAGTATTGTATTCGGTCGTCTTTTCTCTGAGGCCAGACCGACTGAGATACGGCGACACGGGCCACCTGGAGATCTGCAGGTCGTCCAGGCGCTGATCGAACAACAGGCCCATGTGCTCCAGGTTCTCTGCTTCCAGACTCTGGACGGCCTCTTCGGTTATAGACACCTCTCTCTTGTAAATGGCGAGCTGGAACACATCATAGTTACGTGTACAGGCTTGACGTGCGGCATATATGAAGCGGGACGCCATTTTGAATTCTAAATATGCTTCTGTCTTTTTAGAAATATGGCGTGCTGGATTAGGGACATCAGTACTGTGTCGAGGAACACATCTTCTACCTATTCAGTTGTCTTAGATATGAGATGATCTCAACACCAGGGAGTAGGAAGGAGGGATATTGCTTTTGAAGTATTTCAACTGGGCCTAGTGATCACTGGATTCATGTCCGTCACGCGTCCCGACTGCCCCGATTCCATACCTCTCTTTGCAGCCACGCGCTCTCTCTGACCTCCTGCCTGCTGTTCTTGTTGAGGTGTTTGATCGCTTTCTACGGAGAGATGTCGACGTCAGCCGAACGGCGAGGGGAAACGCGAGGATGACGCGTGTGTGTGAGGATGACAGAGCCGTGCGGTAGACGCGTCACTTCTCCTACCTCCGTGGCCTGATGCTGCTTCTCCTCGATCAGCTCCACGGTCTTCTTGTCTATTTCGTTGAACGTCACCTCGAGAGAACGTTTGATATTGTCTGGGGGAAAAACCGTACGAGGAGACAGTCCGTTAACAGACATAGAAATACCCTTGCTGCCGTTGTCCTGGATTAATCATTTATTCTTACGTTACATCCTTATATCATTCGCTCTATGCCCGTTTTGGATAATGAGGCTTTCGGGATTGGTCCACTTTCACGAAATCAAGGGATACGTTTTGAGACGGCTATGGGCGCGGCAGAGAGCAGATCTCGGATCAGCAATCGTGAAATCCGACCTACTGACCTGCCATGTTCTGGAAGCCTCTCTGCACGTGTGCGAGCTCGGCCTCCTGGTGCTTGATGGCCTGCTGGTGCTCATGGCTCCCCACGTTCTTGTACTCCAGCCAGACCTGCCTCTCAGCCAGCAGGACCTGCACCTTTTCCTCCACGCACTTCAGCTCACTCTGCAGCTCTCTCGGGCACACACACGACACACATTTGATACAACGAACGTAGAAGCGAACGCTCATACGTAAACATGCATTCGCACGTTTTAAGATTGTATTATGGCTGACGGCGGAGCGGTTAGGGAATCGGGCTATTAATCAGAAGGTTGCCAGTTCAATTCCCAGACGTGCAAAAATGACGTGTCTGCGGGCAAGGCACTTCACCCTACTTGCCTCGGGGGGGGAATGCCCCTGTACTTACTGTAAGTCGCTCTGGATAATAGCGTCTGCTAAATGACTACATGTCAATGTAATTATCTCTCGGTATGTAACTACATCTAGCCGAAATCAACGTGAGATCGTGAAAAGATGTATACGAACCACGTGGCTTTTACCTGCCAGCTCTCCCTCCTGGTTGCGGACCGTCTCCAGGTTCTGCTGGAGGGCTTGCTCCACCTGCTCCTTGTTGACTGCCTCTCTCTGTTTCAACTTTGTCTCCTGCTCCTTGGCCTGCTTCCTTAACAACCTGATGTGACCCGTCTGTTCCTCCTTCAGCTGCTCCCTCTGAGAAGGCACGTTAACAGCCGTTCGTCATCAACACGGTCACAGTTTTCACACATGATTGTCTGGTATTGTAAAAACAGATGGCAGATTCAGTGACATAGTTGGCCCGGTCAGGCGAAACTCCTCACCAGCTCTGTCAGTCTGCGTTTCTCTGTTTCCAACTGAGTGATTTCTTCCTGAAACTCTTGTATTTCCTTTGTTTTCAATTCAATCCTAAAAAATATAAGAAAATACTACTGGAACCCAAATTACACTGCACTGAAGGGTGGTTAAAGATATGGACACGTTATACCATAAGTCCTAGTCTATATGTCTTGAGACTATCGTAACGTTATATGATCATTATGTCAAGTTTGATCGTTATGATCTATCCATTTGACTTACTGGAAATTGGTATACGCCTCAGCCAGTGTAATTTTGTCTTCATCAGATGATTTCTTACCCATGCTGACAGGTTGATTGTTGATACCTTGTTAGCTAGCTAGGTTAGGCTAACTTATTTGTTAGTATCATCTTATTTCCATGGAAACATCAAGTCAGCAGACCCAGTGCCAGTGAGCGCCATGTGAGCAGCCCAACGTGAGTTTCAAACTACATAGGATAGGAAGGCTAATTTTACAATACATATGCACAAGTTTTCCCAAATCAAAAATTATGAATATTTTATTAATTGCAAAACTTTGCGTCTGCCAATATCACTTTGATCTGACTGAGTCTCTGGTTTTTGGACGTATGATTTGAACAGCGCTTTCGCACGCTAGTTGTGGCCATTCTTCTCATACTGCAGACTGGGGAAAAGGTACACACTGAGCGTGCGCAGCGCTGAAACGTACGTACGTACGTGTGGTTCGCTAGCTAGCTGCGAAGTTTCAGGATTTGTCTTACAATAACGCATCCTTTCTTTACCAATTCAGGTAAATTACCAATTCATGAAACAATTCCAACTGCAAGTTCACGTGTGGCTAGAATTCGCCTCGTCAGATGAATTACAGCTAGATAACGATACATGAATAAATATTGCAATTTTGCTGACCCTGATTTGGCCATAGACGGTGAAGGCAGCCAAGCTAGGCTAACTGGCTTTGCAGTGCCGACTATTAGCTAACCTAGCTAACCCTGGCTAGCTAAGTTGTTATCCGCGGGACTATGTTGATGTGAACGATACTTGTTTTGTGCGGCTTACCAATTGGTTGAGTGTTGCATTTGTATAATTATACTTGCTACCAATTCGATGTAAGCGGTCTAGCTCTACATATTTCCAACGCGTTCCGCTTTTAGTTAAACTGTTATCGGACGGTGGTTTCGGTAGTGCTAGCTTGTTTGCTGCACTGGCTGTAGCAGACATTATAGCGTCTGTCTGTATGGCATTCTGGCATTGTTTGCATGACTCAAACTGAAGACAAACGCGGGTGGACTGGAAGATGCCGTCACAACAATGTACAGTCGTGATGCACGACTGCAAGACTTGTAGCTCATTAGAGTCGCCAACTACCAAATGTAAACGAGTTGGCCACTGAGTGGCCCCATGTGCACACTCCTGCACAAGCACATGACGCTGTAGTTACCTGTTAATTTGGATGTGCATGCGAAACTACGTCTTGGCATCCACGTATAGAAAGTACATTCTCCTAATTGATCATGCTGCAAATAAGAAATAATTAAAGTCAGACGATTTGGGGCAGATTTATGTTTTTGTCTTCTTCTAACTACATTCATTAAAAGTGCATGTTTGTTTACCAACAGGTTGTAAAGACGAGCAGAGACTGGTGGCAGAAGCTGATAACCAGTTGCAGTCAACAATAAGATGTCTTCTCCACTGTACTACAATCAAGACAGTGTGACTCGTTTCAAGAAGAGAAAAGCCCGCTTCACCTTCAGTGAGGTTCACATCCTCTTGGATGAAGTGAGGAAGAATCGTCATGTTGTCGTTGGTATGTAACTAGGGCCTCAGTCGTAGTCATTCATGCTCATACTATTTGATCAGGGAATATACATATATTCCTGCCTGAACGCTTGACATTGGGCTTTTCAATAGTAATAATTAAATTTGATTCTACATACCTGTCCCCTTAGTATTAGTTAGACTTTGCACCTTTTGTATAGTATAGTATAGTTAGACTTGTTCAAACTTACACCACTTAAGATGTAGTCCTATATGTTGAATGTATGCACCTTCCTGCCAAAGTCAATTCCTTGTCTGTGCAAACTTTCATGGCGATTAAAACCCTTTCTGATAACATCTCTTTTATGTTTCGTAACCCTCCAGGCAAGTTTAACCGCGGCGTGCCGACAGACATAAAGAAGCACACGTGGGCTGAGATCACAGCCCGCGTCAACGAGATCGGGGACTGTCAGCGCGAGGTCATCGAGGTCATCAAGAAATGGTCCGACCTCAAGTGCGACACCAAGCGCAAGGTGGCCGCCATGCGCTCGGGCCCCGGGAGCCAGAAGAGTCTGAACTCTCGCGGGCTGCGCGAACTGACCCCCACCGAGAGCATCGTGCACCAGATCCTGGAGATGGACGCCAAGCGGGACGCGGGCGAGCCATCCTACGATCACCTGAGGCTGCTGGGAGACAACGGCGAGGGGATGGACGAGGAAGAGGAGGAGGACGACGAGGACATGGTCGGAATGCGCCGGTCCCCGAACGGAGGAATGGACATGGCCTCGATGGCACCCCCGCACTCCATGGGGGTCCCGATGCTCGGTTCCATGCCTGGATTAATGCCCCCCGCTCCCTTCGCATAACACAGATCAGCTGATGGCCGGTTACAGTGGCTCGTCACGTGAGTGATGAGTGGACGAGACAGTCAAAATGGAACGAGCTAAACTGTAAACTTTGTGTTTCATTTCTCTGTTTCTTTGCTTGCAGGCGACGCATCACAGTCCTCTTACGAAATGCAGTATGAGATTCCTCCAATGGAAGGTGAGGACTCGACGTTGAAGAAACCCTCAGTTTTACTGACTTGTGAGATGTGAAGCTCAGGCAAAAGTTTTAACCCGTTTCCCCCCCCTCACCCAGACACCGACGCCGCTTTCGTGGACTCCGACGACGACCTCCTCCCCTCCGCCAACCTGTCGTCCACCCTCCCGGAGGACCGCCCGGGGAACACCAGCGCCCACAAGGACTCCAGCAGCAGCGGCGCCACCAAACCAGCCCCCTCTCCCTCCTCCTCCTCTGCACCCGCTCCCCTTCCTTCCCCCCTCGCCGCTCCAACCCCCCAGAGCTCGCGGGACACCCTGCTTCAGAACGCCACCCTCAGCGTCCAGGAGCAGCACGCCACCAACGTCATCCTGGAGACGGTGTCTCGCTCCCTGGAGCTGCTGTCCGAGTCGGTGCAGCAGCTGGCCGAGACGCAGCAGGAGTTTGTGCGCGACTCCCTGCAGCTCCAGAGGGAGACCGTCCAGGTGCTCAGAGACTTCACCAGCGGGGCCCTGGCACTCATGCACGACAAACTCAACGGGCGCCCGGCGCTATAGCAACCGAGAGGCAACACCCCCCCCCCACACCACCCCCTCCTTCCAATGACTAAATCTTGCCACGGTTGGGGGAGGGACTTTGATTCGATTGGTTGACCCTTCCTGGGAGTTTTTCCACTCCGGGATTGTCCAGTGCTGTGAGATTATGCTACTGTACTTCCAAGATGTTTGCCTGATAGAATGACTGTTTAATACACAAATTAATTTGACAGGTAATATATTTCTTTTGCCTAAAAGAATCAAGCTCGTTTGGTGAAATCAAGCATAGGGTTTGATAGAGCTGCAACCAACTTCTCACATACAGAAATGGATCATGTATCCTCAAGCTGTGCTTACATTTGAAAGCATCAAGACAAATTCTACTGGGTTTTAGTGACCAAATAATGTTTGCATCAGGCCTTGACAGTTTTTATATTTGACCCTGTTCTACCATTACTGTATGATATAGTATGCTACATGTGAGAAAAGGTAGATTGTGTTTAGTTTTGATTCACTTTAGGGACTTGCAACCACAGCTCTGAGAATTGTATATTGACATCTATGGAGTGACTCATGTTCTTGATTTAAACACTGTAAATTACTGTTCCCTTTGTTGTAGTCCCTGTATTAGAACAGTATATACATTTTTTTTTCCTGAACTTTAATAAGATTATTGAACAATGGAATATAAACCAAACATTTCCCAGAAAGTGTGTGAGGGTGTTCTTTGAACTTGTTTACTAACACAAAAGAAAGTGAATGTTTTTGTCACGCAACCATGAAAACATTGTTCATATGAACATAAAGTCAAGCTTGGAACACCCACTCAATACCCTCCCCTGAAGCGACCTCTCAACGGTCCCCGTGCCCCTCTGCTCCAGCACACCTGATTCAAATAAATGGGTGATTATCAGTCCTCTGCTAAGCTTCTTAACGACCCATTCATTTGAATCAGGTGTGCTGGAAGAGGGAAACATCTCAAACGTGCAGGGCAGGGGGAGGTCTTGAGGACCAGGTTTGAGAGAGGCTGCTCCACACGGCTCAGCTTCCTGGCTCAGTGACTGAAGCAGTCCACCAGGTGTTTTCGAATTCCAGGGCCCCGTGTTATTGGACTGAAACTGCTGGCTAACAACAGTCTTGGCATTCTGGTACAGGCTGGACTTCACCTGGAACACAAGAGGGGAAAGAATCAGGATAGAAGTCTTCAAAAAATGTGTTGAGTAAGCATTGCCAGAACGTCCATCACCTGGGCGTAAGGCGTTCCTCTCAAAAATACAAGGTTTGTTTGTTTTTTCTTAAATCCCTCAAATAACACACCTTGGCACTGTGGCATGTGGGAAGATCCAGTAGGCATTGGTGTCCTGCCAGCTTTGCAACTTTGCGGAAGTAGCTGTAGAGAGCTCTCTTGCACAGTCTGCTGGTGAGACCAGGTCCGCTCACAAACGGGGACCTAGGGGGGGGGGATTGTAGAACAATGAGACTGCAGGCTACTACTGCCTCTGACGGCAACAGCAGACTCCCCTTTACCACGTGCCATTGTGGCTCTACACACCAGAAGCTACTACAGTCAGATGTATCAGTTCAGTGCCAAGTTTTTCATTGAACGCCTCAGGTTGAGTGAGAAAGATAAAACACTTTGTTGTAGACACTGCCAGAAATACCCCGCCCCCCCCACCCCCATTTTGGTCCACAAAAGTGTGTGTACGCTCGCTGGAACGTACCCTTCGACAACGAGGCCCTTTGTGCCGTCCATGACCTCGACGCTGGCGTCCCCCAGGCACCAGTTGACGCTGAGGTCTCTGCAGTACAGGCCGCCGACGGGAGGCCCCAGCCCAGCGCCGCTGAGGAAGAAGATCTTCTGGCTCCTGAAGGGCGCCGCCAGCTGCTCCTCCCAGCCCTCGCCCAGGCGCGTGTTGATGGTGTCCGACACTTTCTCACAGTAGTGGCTGGAGTCCCCTTTTGACGCACAGATCCGGATCGTTAAGACTCGACACACGTCGCTTGTCGTCGTGGTTACGTATGACGACGCGACCAGGGGCGTCGCTATACGCCTGGACGTGCCCATGCACGACGGCTATAGTGACAAAAGGGTTGAAAGCAGATCGGAAACTCTTCCTCTTGTAGGTCACAGATGTGTCCAAGTCTACTATACACAGAACAGCGCTCTAAGGATACACGACATGATGCAAATTGCTAGTGAGACAAGAACATTAAGGCAAGGTTTCAGTTGACTAAAAGTACCTAAAAGGCCCTGGGGAAGTTCTGGAACACAGTTCTATGAACGGATACATGATTACGTACATAAAACGTTTATCCAATCTGAAAATATCCTTAAAGTAAAAATGCCTGTGCTATAACTTAACGGCCATTATAAGACGTCAAGTAACGATACATGTCACACTGTCCGATGTGTTCTGGTTTCCGACTGGCCACGCAAATGAGACGCTCCCTTACCCAGCACCACGCTGGTGATGTAGAGCGGTTGGAGGAAATGGCTCAAGAGCGCCCCCTGGACCCCGGTGACGGTCCAGCGGCAGAGCTTGTCACTGTCCGACATGCAGCAGACCCGGGACCCCCACACGCTGGGCTGGAGGACGGACGCGGGGATCAGGGAGCCCTTGGCATGGCACTGCAGCTTCAGGGAGCTGTAGCTGCTGTTGAGGGACTTCCTGTAATCAGAATAGTGTTCGTTTAACAGATGCTTTTGACATATGGGAAGGGGAATGGAGCCTGTGACCTCTTGCAGTCCAACACTGAGCTATGCCCATCGCCTATTAGATAACAGGAAGCAAACAAAAAGTGCCACTGCCCGACTGCACCAAGCACATCCAAGCAGACATTGACAGAGTATCATGTGTTTGCTAGTCAATATTGTTTATTCCCTCTCTTTCCCACACTAGGGTAATTCCTGGCTCCCAAAACAACGACCGCTTCTCATAACCACAGTTTCGGCCAGCGATGCCACCAAAAAATCTGAGTTGAACCAACCCGGTCACATGAGCATAGCGTAGCCCCCCCCCACACACACACACACACAGACATATCCAAAAGACGCTTACATGAGAACGCACTGCGCGGCTCCTTTGGGGGTCTGGCTGGTGTACAGGTGGAGGTAGATCCTGGGGCTTGAGTTGGAGGAGGTGGCCTTCGGAGGCGTTCTGGTAGATGGAGCTCTCCCGACACCCCGCCTCCTGGCTGAAGAACAGCAGGAGCTGCTTGAACAGGAACCTGTGACGGAAGACGAGAGTCCGTCGTGAGACACCCCGGAAAGCGAGAGAGGGGCCAGAGGATTCGGGTCTCGGTTTACCTTTTGAGGGCACGTCTTGCGGTGACGATGGCGTGGCAGTCGTGCACCACGGTGCCGTTGAAGCGCTGCCAGCCGCTGCGGCTCCACTGGCCCGTTCCCATGGCGACCACCTCGTAGCGTTCACAGGGCTGGCCACGAGTGTCACACACCTCTGGGATGGGATGGATGGATTAATGAGCGACGGATGCAGAAACGGCAGATGACACTTAGCTGTAGCTTAAATGCCCGGCTCTGTTAAGTTTTTCACATCCTAACTATACTTGTTTGTGTGAAATAGAATCAGAATAATAGAATAACAGGGGTCTCAGAGCCCGTTCCTGGATAGCTACCTTCCTGAAGTTTATTTTCTGCTCCCACCTCTGTTGTAACTAACCCAACACACACGAGTCAAACCGATCGTAAGAATCAACTGTGCTACATTAGGGTTTGAGCAAAAACAGACAGGAAGCTAGCTCTCCGAGACCAGGGTTTAAAGCATGGAATGAAACACCCGGTCGAACGCGGCGCCCCCTACCTTTCTCCAGGACGAAGGCTGCCAGGAAGCTCTTACAGTCTTGGAATTCCGGATTCTTCTTCATGAGGTCGTCAAACCTCATGCTGCACACTGCTGAAACCCGATGTTTGTGCCAGTCTGACAAACCCACTGGAGGAAACAAAAAACGATTTACGTTACGTCTACAGACTTATTTCGAGTACGATAGAAAAGCCCCACTGTGGCCGTCTTTGTGTTCTCTCCCCGCTCTTCACCTCCATCTAGTTTCCCTCTCTTGGGGCTGCTGTAAGGGTCGTCTGACTCAAGCTCCTGTTCAAGTAAGTTCATGTCCTGGTTGGGGGCCATGTCAGGTAGGGATAAGCCATCGTTGGAGTCGTCCTCGTTCTCTGAATAGTCCACCAGCATGGGGTCAGGCACCAGGCTGGGGCTCTCCAGGACAGGTTCAGGGGAGGACGATGTCTGGAATGGCCCCGAATCTACCGTCAACACCTCCCCTGGAAGGTCTGGGGTTTTAGGCCTTCCTAAACCCCCATCACCATCGCTGGAGTCTTGTCTGTGGAGCCCACTTTTGCCCCTGAGAATTCTTAGGCATGGCTCTCGATCTGAAGGGAATCTCATTTGAAGGCATGCTGCAATTCTGGGCAGTCGTTTGTTCACAACCTCCTGGTCCGCCATGTTATTAATCGATATGTATGTACCTGCAACAGTTGTGATTTTCATTAATGAACCATAGGCTTTGCTAGCTAGTGTTTTGTTGAACTCTATTGTCCATGTTTGCTATACTGACTAGCATTTAACGTGTGTGGCGTCAACCAGGGTCGAACCCCGAATTAGCAAATAAAGTATTTTGTAAGTTTGCAACAAGTTACAAGTTATCAACGTTTCGAAACTAGACAGCTAGCGTTAGCTATCTTCTGAGATTCACCTAGGAAATGCTATAGTTAAGAGTATGCAACATGTGTAACATGTTCAAGCTAGGAAATAACCACGATAAGGCACCATGCAAGATTTTTAACTAACAAATAATAACTAGGCTTAGTTAGTAGGCTACAACATGGCCAGAGCGACTTCAAGCAAGGAAGCAACGTACGCACCTCAAAACAAGGTTTTTCTAATGGTAAAGAACACGTATTTTCTAATTTAGTTTAAAGTTTTCATCTAATACGTTAGCTAACTCTAACTCACCTAGTCGGGAGGTCAATCAACGGGTGTCGGAAAAACTGGCTAATGTAAGTTAGACCACGTGATGGCAGTAAAGCGCGTGCTGAGCAGGGCCCGGTGTACGATTTTGTCCCAAGTCAATTTCTGCAGGTCAATCCCCTCTCTCTCCCCTACCCTTCCCCTGACTCCATATCGTTAAAAATAAGTCTTGACACTCAAAATATATAATTTACCAACGCGTATTAACTATTGTATGTGTTCTGTTCATTTACCTCAAGTAATGTTTTGAAAGTGACTAATTTTAACAATTGAGTTTATCTGATAAGATTTGAAAACTCCCATCTGCTCAATTTAGTATCATAATAGGCCTATTTTCTATTTTTAACAGACATTGTTGGTAAAAAGCTGCACCTATTATGGCCCTTATGTTACAGTTTAATTGAAATGATATGAATCCCTAAATGTGACATGATATCATGACATTGTGAAAACCAATGTTATACGAATGCTATAGGTAATGTTACACTTATTCTGGTTGTAAATAACCCTGCTATTCTCCTAGCATTCTCCTGTTCTCCTTGACCTAAACAATCTCCCTCTGCCTAACAATAATCAAGCAGCATGGAGTCATTTTTAGGAAGAATATAACTATTACCCCTCATCCCAACCCCGACGCAATCACACACAAACACACACAAACACACACGAGTGGCAGTTAGCCAGAAGTGCATTGTTCCTCGGTCCTTTCTGTCTGAGTGGGCTGGTTAAACAGCTGCCAAGGGCTAGTGTGTGGAGGGGGAGGGAGGACTGTGATGGGTGAACAGTCTGGAAGTGGTGGGGGCTCCTTGGAAGACAACAGACTGCAGGGGATATGGTGTGGGGGGGCTGCAGGCCTATGAATAGGCAGCTGTATTCCCATTTTTTTTAGAACACTTCTAGCCTACTCTACCTTTAGTTTAGAGTAGGCTACTCCAACCCAAGTGGTTGAACTGTCTATTCTGACAAGTATACTGCTTCTTACAACGTCTCCACTAAGAGTGTTGACATTAGTGAATCCATTCGTTTAAGTTTCCTAGCTCATGTTCCAGCTATCTTCGGTTTCTATCTCTGGGTGGAAATTCTGATACTGCTTCTGTAATGTAATGTTATGTCATTGCATTTACATGACATGTACATGTACATGCCATGACCCATTGCTGTTGAAATTCCTCCCATCAGTTGAGGAATTGTATCAACGTTTATTGAATTCCTTAAAGTCTGCGTTAAAACATTTCACCGCGGAGACCCTGCTGAGACTCTGCATTAGGCTAGGGGCCCGGTCTCATTCAAATGAGGGGATTAAATGATTCTCAACTCGTCCAACTCAAACACACTGCAGGCAGTAGATCTGCATCAGCATAACAGAACCCAACAATCACATTACACATGAAATACAGATATGAGTAACCTATACACTTTGTCACTTGACGTTGCTAACAGTTCATGGCAATTGGAACATGTAGATATGCGTTTTAGTCTTTTTTTTATATACAAATACGTGTGCCCTTACAGTCGTGGGCGCTGTTGTTTTGGTCGTAGATTTCCAGTTGACCCCCAGCAGAGGCCTGCCACAGCGCTATAGAGTTGCCTGACATCTGGTGAAAAAGAGAACGGGGCGGCCGAGAAAGGCGAGAGAAAAGAAAAACCTGTGCATCGATCTCTCCCTCTGCTCGGAGAAGTTAGACTTCGCTCCCTCCCCTTCTGCAGCAGCCCGCGTTGACCTCTCTGCCCCTTTCCATTCTTCTCTTTCTACCCCCACCTGTTCTCCTTCTCTTCTCCCTCCTGCTCCCCCTTTCATCTCCCATCTGCCAGGGCAGATTCAGGAGGACAGAGAGAAGGATGGGGGGGGGCAGGGTGAGGTTAGAGTATAGACAGGCAGATATGTGCCTCGCCTCCACGCCTATATCAAATCATCATCATGCCACCACATGTTACCAGACAAAGGAATTGCAACCGTCTAATTTAGCTTCTGTCACCAAAGTCAAATATGTAATGTTATTTTGTTTACCATTTGGTCCAGTAATTAGTTGGTGCTAGGCAGCTAATTGGTCGCGTGACTGCAAAGTTGATAGGAATGAATTTGTGTAGCAATTTTCGTTCTTCAAAATGAGATCACCTATATTGTTCAGTCCTGTTTCCCTTACCGGAGCAGCTGCCACCAGAAAGAGCATGGATCTTATCTACGTTTAGCCTCAGCGCAGAAACACGACTCGCGCACATGCAGGAGTTTATCGTATGTCTGGACCGGTCCAGACAAGAGATGTAGCCTGAGTAATGTGACATCTAGAAATGCAGACGCACACTTAACCTTACTCACTCACACATGCACAAGTGTTGCATATCAATGACCCCCTCCTCCACCACACACACACACACACACCAATCCACCTTGCCACATGCCCCAGTACACACTCCAACTCCTCCTCCTGTTCCCCCTCCTCCCTTTGTCCTGTCCCAGAGCCAGTGTGCAGGCTGGGGGCTGGAGCGCTGGCAGTAGCAGCCTGGCCTTCCCCTGAGGGCCCATGGGCTTGATTTGCAGCAGCTCCCCCTCTTTCCCCCTGGGGGAGAAGGGCCTGAGCGACGATATTGTCCACAAAAAAAAGGCAGATGCTGGTCACTCTAATGGGAGGGCCGGGGCGAGGACCTGACTCTCGGCCCGGGTTCCCATGCCCTGTGGCACACTTGTGTCACCGTTCTCCAGGGGATACACATGACACAGCATAGAAGCTCAGGCACTGTCCATCTGCTCCTCTGGCCCAAAGGCACCCATATCGGTCACAGTATAGATGTCCACCATATACCCGCAGCCCATAGGTATTGGGATACGCAGTGCCTTGTTGAATTACGATGTCTTTGATGCCGGTCTTTTGCAAGACAAATAGACACACTAAGCAGTATTTTTGTCAGGTTTCGAAACCGATAAAGCTTAAATATAGCCTAACTGTTTGGTTGGATTGAAGGGATGACTAAGCATGATGACTAGACAAACACAACGTGGATTTATTGTTGATGCAGCATGAAATACTGTAACAGCTAACATGCCTATTTTTCATGTCATTTCACAGAAATGGGTTGACTTTCTCATTTATTTGATTGAAAACATGAATTGTTGCATAGTCAAAATTTGTCATCATGATCCTTTACAAGTACTTGTATTTAGCCTAGTCTTAAAATACAGTAAGGCATTGTACCAGCTACATTTATTAAACACAGGCTCTGTCTCAAATACCAAGTTGGAAGTTAGCAAATAGGGAATGCACAGCCACCAAAAGGAAGACTGTTAGAATGATCCCATGCAGTTTCCTTTGAGTGCATTAAGACAGCAAGTTACTACTGTCCTAACTATTCTTTAAGTACCATAGTAGGCCTATCCTATAATGATTACATTATTGTTAAAACTAAAGCCTTAGTCATAAAAAGAAAAAAGAAAACACCGCTAACATCAAGGCAGAAAACATAGAAGGGGTTGAGACATATTCCGAATGTCTGTGTTACACATTAATTATTTCACTTCTGTTGACACAACTGTCGCCAGAGAAGTGTGCCAGGGATGGAGCGTGGGTCAGTGACGGCACGCGCCGCCCTCATTAGAATATCAATAGGCTACCCCAGCGAACAGCAGTGGCCCTTCCCCCTAACACACACATGGACACACACTTTGAGCAATCCAAAATTCTTTGGATGATTACAAATCCAAAATTATTTGGATTATTAAGAGCTCTACGTTCTCAATGCGAAATAATGTCCATATTTATTTGGTAAACGTTCACGAGAAAGTGTCAACAACTGAAGATGAAGGAATGAACGTTGGCCGCATGCTGCATCAACTGGAAGTTGGTGGTTGCAGTTATACTTGCTTTCCTTCGACATCGAATGTCAGTGTGGCCACTTTGGCATGTTCTATGTGTCTGTGTCATATAAATCACCAGTAGCATATATCTCTATAGAGTTTAGTTTGTTGATTGACTACTTTCCAGGCCTACACACTGATAGGAAAATGTAATGTTGAACCTCGACAGATGCTAGAAATGATAGGATACCACCACGGTGACTTATAAATCAATATATGGTGCGCGCAGTTGGTTGTGGACTATACGCGAAGACAATAGGACACACCGCACGGTAGACCATGTGCCACTCATTACCATACAGCTGTTCGCATGGAGTGCGCACAAAAGCCATGATATTCCAAACTCTTGAACGTTGAGTCCTGCATTGGTGGCCCCTCCCGAGCACCCCCCTTCTCGGCCCCAGACAACACAACAAAGAGCCTCCTGAATACCCGAGGCGTACAATGAAAGGTCTTATCCGTAACCTGCCCACTTTTGTTGGCTCGCACGCGTCTGAGCAATTACAATTTCTGGTCTGAGGAAAGAAAAGGCGGAACATGTTTTTCTTTTCCACTTCCTTTCTGATCGACACATACCCAAAACAAAATAGGTAAAAAGTTGTCAAGATCTGAAGCTCTGAAGTGCATTGTCTTGACCTTCACAGTTTATAAGACGAATATTTTTAAGAAAAAATATTTTTGTTTGTTTGTTTGTTTTTCCTCATCAGATTATTGTAATAAATACAAACAAACATGTGAAGGTGAAGGTATAGGATCATTATGGAAAAGGCATAGGTATTATTTCACATGCACAAGCGATTTAAATACATATCTAATCAGGTGATCTTATTCTGAATGATTTTTTAAAACAAATATAACACATTACATTATGTTAAAATATGTTGTAAATAAAATAGCCACAATCTTTGGTCTGCCTGTGCAAGTTCATTGCATCCATTCAACGTTCTGCTAATACTTTTCCTTGGGTAGGCCATTTAATACAAAATATGGAAGACAAATGTTTTTTCCTTAGATGGAGGCATTTTTTTATGTATACATTCTGGAGATCTATCTTTTACAACACCAATAGGGTAATACATGTATTGTCCATAGATTATTCTGCCTATACCCTTTTCGTTTTTGGTATTTTAACATTAAAATAATCAGATGTGTTCCTACATTTAATTCCAGTGTGTGGACTTCATCGCAATATAGGATTTAGTATAAGCCCAGTCTGATCAGACTGTCACGATTAAGATAATTGCACCTGATCTTAATCACTCTCATTTTACTGAGGTCCCACATGTCCCTATAGCTTGTCCCCTGTGGCCTCCCTGCCCCGCCCCAGGCGCGTGACGGGGTCGCATCAGGAGTATAAAACGGCACACTCTCATTACACACCAGAACCTTAAAAAGTGAACAAGAGGATCAGCAAACGGACGGAATCTAGGACTTTAAGAACTAGTTAGTCATCTTGTCGGTATGAATGGTGTAGCAGGAAGTTTATATTAAGTTTATGCTGTGGATTTTCGGAAGACGCGCACATCTTATTTATTGGATACAACGAATGCATACACCTGCGGATTATTGTGAAGCTGAACACCAAACACCTGGGAAAAATGGCCTGTCTACCCCTTAGATGCCTCTTGGCTTTGACCCTCATGCAAATGGTAAGTAGGCCTATCTACTGTAAGATGCCTGTTCAACAGTGGCATTCATATTTTACGCACAGTCACTAATGCCACCGTCTCTTCACATTTAAGGTCTTGTCGTCTGGAGTGTTTGAGTTGAAAGTCCACTCATTTAACACTGCCCATCGCATATGCAGACGGCATCGAGATTGCCATATATTTTTCCGAATTTGCCTCAAACATTCCGAGGACCATATCTCTGCTGAGCCACCCTGCACTTTTGGAACGGGACACACCAACGTCATACGTGCCGATCAAACTTCAATCTCAAGCAGCGCACCAATCCGGGTGCCATTCCATTTCAAGTGGCCGGTAAATATATATATATCAATACCATGGCTACTTCAGAAAGTTATTTCGAAATTAAAATAGGAATCTAAGTCGTTTGGAATCTAAATCAAGATTTCCCCTCTTGTTTCAGGGTACCTTTTCCCTTATAATTGAAGCTTGGAACGCAGAATCTCCTACGGAATATACCGGTAGGTTTATACATCTGAGACATGCATAATCTTGATTGATCATATTTAAGCTTTTTTTCAGGAGTTGTCTAAAAAGAGGGCCCAAGTCAATAAAAACATTGCTTTTTTTTAGACAACCAGAACAATCTAGTCAGCCGGTTGGCGACAAGAAGGAGACTGGCCATCGGTGAAGACTGGTCTCAAGATGTTCACTTTGGAGAGCAGAGCGAACTCCGTTACTCCTACCATGTCTTCTGTGATGAATACTACTTCGGCGACAGCTGTTCTGACTACTGCAGACCCCGTGACGACACACTGGGCCACTACACCTGCGACGAAGAGGGCAACCGAAACTGTCTGGAGGGCTGGAAGGGAAATTACTGCTCTGAACGTAAGTGAAAAACCATCATGTTTGTTTGTCCTATGCATTGTTGTTTGTTTAATTACAGGCAGCACACTTTCCAGGTAAAGTTTTCAAAACGGGCTGCATGATTAGGCAATTTGGCAAAGTTCCGTTAGAAAACTATTGATTCTAGCTAGTAAAAAGTTACTTGTACACTCAGTGGTTTACATAAATTCATACGGGCTGTGACACTTCCATCCCTTAAAACAATACCTCTTTGCAGCTCCTTTAAGCGTTTTACTCCGACCTCAGGAGGCTTTAGCAATGTTACTTTATCCAGCATAGTTGTGAACCTTGTGGAGTTGAATTTGTCTTTTGTTCCCTGTAACAATGGGAGGTGAAGCCTTGACTCCCGAAAGACACATGTTGGAGGTGGTGTGTGTGCTGGCGGAGGGAGGGGTGTGTGTGTGTGTATGGGGAGGGGGGAGGGCAGGGGCAAAGAAAGGCCTCGCGTTCGTCTGTGCGGTGTGCACACCAGCTGCTTGATTTGATAGTTAACAAACAGTGAAGTCTGAGCCGGGGGGAGGGGGGGTGGGGGGGGTCAGACAGGGTGCCCTGCGTCTGTGTGTGTGTGTGTGTGATGCATGAGAGGGCGTGACCAGTGCAATCACACACCCTCCTCTCTCTCTCCCTCCCCCCCCCCGCCCCCCTCCAGCCATCTGCTCGGCGGACTGCAGCGAGAAGCACGGCTACTGCGAGGCCCCCGGGGACTGCAAGTGTCGCATGGGCTGGCAGGGCCCCTCCTGCACCAACTGCGTGCGCTACCCAGGGTGCCTCCACGGCACCTGCAGCCAGCCGTGGCAATGCAACTGCCAGGAGGGCTGGGGTGGCCTCTTCTGCGACCAGGACCTCAACTACTGCACCAACCACCGTCCCTGCGCCAACGGTGCCACCTGCACCAACACGGGCCAGGGAAGCTACACCTGCACGTGCAAGCCCGGCTACGGGGGAACCAACTGCGAGCTGGAGACGAATGAGTGCGACAGCAACCCTTGCAAAAATGGAGGCAGCTGCAACGTACGTTTTTTTGACATATTTTTGGATGTTATTTTTTTGTTCTAGTAAAAGTGCACTACTATTAAATATGTATACTTGTTAAACATAGAGATGACATAGAGAAAACATAATCTGAAAAGCATGTTAAAATATTTAAGCGCGTTACCAAAATTATATGGTAGTCGTAGTGAATCATGCCTAGTCATGGTGTCTCTCTAACAACCACCCTCTCTCTCTCTCTCTCTCTCTCTCTCTCTCGTCTCTCTGTCTCCCTCCCCTCTCTCTCCTTCTCTCTCTGTCTCTATCACTCTCTCTCTCTCTTTCTCCAATAGGACCTGGAGAATGACTATTCCTGCACCTGCCCACAGGGCTTCTACGGGAAAAACTGCGAGATCATCGCCATGACATGCGCCGACGGGCCCTGCTTCAACGGGGGCACCTGTGTGGAGACTCCGACGGGAGGCTACACCTGCCGCTGCCCCCCCAGCTACACCGGCTCCAACTGTGAGAAGAAGCTGGATCGCTGCAGCAACAGCCCCTGTCTGAACGGTGAGTCTAAACGCGAAGCCCCGTAGCGGTTTTGAGGCTGCCAAATCGGGGAGGGAATGGACAGAGGGTAGTCAGTGATGACATCTAGTGGTTGAGATAGGCAACTGCAGCACCCATTTCAGATGGGTTATCGGATAGATTATTTCAAAACATTATGATAAAAGGTTACGGTTTAGGATAGAGACAAATACCACGTATCTTGAGAGGTTGGATTTCAGCAGAGTTCGTTGTAATCCCATTGAAACCTTTGAGGCTGTGGCGAGAGCAAAGTGTGACCCAGAATCTTGTGTGTTCTCCAGGTGGCGAGTGTCTGGACTTGGGCCAGAGCGTTTTATGTCGCTGTCGCTCCGGCTACACCGGCGCCAACTGCCAGGTGAACATCGACGACTGCGCCTCGGTGCCCTGCCAGAACGCCGGCACCTGCCAAGACGGCGTCGACGGCTACACCTGCTCCTGCACGCTGGGCTACACGGGCCACAACTGCACGGTGCGCTCCGACGCCTGCGGGCTCCACCCCTGTCAGAACGGGGGCACCTGCTTCACCCACTTCACCGGGCCCGTGTGCCAGTGCCCCGCCGGATTCATGGGGCCCAGCTGCGAGTTCACCCTCCAGCCCAGCTTCAAGCCCGCCCTGCGGCAGACCCAGCAGCCCGTCCTCGGCCGCCCTCACCACCTCCTGCGTCCTGGCGCTCCTGGCGCTGGCCCTGGCGGCGGGCATCGTGGCGCTGAGGCGGCGGCGCATGCGAGGCAGGAAGCCGCTGAGCGACACGGCGGTCTACAACGACCTGGAGGCCATCAGCAGCCTGGCGAGTCAGTTCCCCAGCGAGAGGGAGGCGTTCCTGGGCTCCGGCGGGCTCTACAAGATCAGTAACAGTGACCCACGCCTCAGCCTCACGCTCCCCGCCGAGGACAGGGCGGGCTACAGGCAGTCCCCCATGGAGGGAAGCCAAGGGCGAGGGGAGCGCCACTCCCTTTCTCCAGGGCAAGACTACCTGTGGAGGGGGGAGGCTGGCTCGGGGGCTGGGGGGCTGAGATGAGACCTGAGGTTCGGGCCCAGGAGATGGACAGCCAGATGCCTGGGTGTGGGGTGGTGGTGGGGTTGGGGTGGGGGGCAAGAGATATGCTAGCACTTCTTTTCTCTCTCTTTCTGAACCCCAAATTGAGTGATGAAAGAGAGGAAACTGAAATGAGTCGATAACGGCTCAGTTCGTTTGATAGGTTTGCGGATATGTCGCGAAAACAAAAGGAAACAAGGTGTCGGAAATTAACTGTTTATTGTGCTAAAGATTTTTGTTGACAAACGATGTAAGTTACCACTCTTGAAGAATGGGAAAATATCCTTAGATAGAAGTCTTCCAAGTTTCAAAAACCCAAAGACAATAGCTTATACAACATGACTGTTCATAAGTCATTGACCACTCATACTGAAGTACTGTTCCGAAAACCAAATACAGGAAGTCCTGGTATTTATGTAGCCTATCTTTGGAAGGCGGGCCCATGATAAAGTGTATTTGTATCAGCCCTCAAGGGGATGAATCTTTTATGTATTTACCTTATCTACTCAATGTTTGTTTACATTTTTTCATTTCAAGATACCATTGATTTCAAAAGACTAAAGAGTTATTTTCTACAAAAAAATCTTTAATTTCTTCAAACATTAATTTCCTTTTTTGTACGTACGATCATTTTTAATTAATTATATTATTTATTTATTTGAAATGTTTTACCTTTATTGTCACAAATTCAGAGATATATTTATATGATGCTAAGTGGGTACCTGTAGGCAGTGTGATGATCTAGATCTGCATTGTTTATGAATTCAGTGTACAACGAAAATGTTCAGGGGAAGAAAAGAAACAAACTATTTCATGAAATCAACGAATGTACCTGGGATCTCTAATATTGCTGTTTCTGACAAATAGTCATTTTTATGTTCAATGCCAAAGTTTTTGTTTTGTCAGGCATGTGCTACCATATTTAATTTGACCATTTTGTATGTGTGCTGTGGAATAAATAATACAAATTTCTCAGCGACGGATAAGAGTGATATATATACAACACAATAGGGCATCAGCAACGCTTTTGGCCTTTTCTCCAAGACAACTCGTGCAAAAGAGTTAACTAGACTAAATATTCTTCGGTAATCTCGGCAGGGATCTTCATAAACGCTCTTTCCACAGGGTGGAGATGTAACAACAGGAATCAGATAAAGGGCCGCCTGTGCGTCCACTGTTTGCTCTCAAGCGTCTTCAGCTTCAGCCGACACTGAGTGCAAGCCTCAAAAATAACTTGAGAAAACAGTTTGACGAGATGGCAGCCCATCGAATCGGGAAGACGCAAGAAGATGGGGTTCATTCATCAGAAATGGGAACGTCTCGGGAACATGGGCTTGGTCTCCAGAAGAGACATGCTCGAGTCACCGTGAAATATAACCGGAAAGAGCTTCAGAAGCGGATAGACGTGGAGAAATGGATAGATGAATGCTTGGATAAGTTGTACTTAGGAAAGGTGAGATCCTGATTCTCAGTTTGATTCTATTACCACGTTTGAACTCATGTAATTATGTCATAGGCCGGTTAAGGTTTCAAGGTTAACTGACTTTAAACATGTTTTGGAAATTACTCGTGGACCACAACTTCTACTTTGAAACTACTATCAATGTACAAGAATGCAACCTTTGAAGAGATTCAGAAATATTTGAGCTGAATAGGCCTACTTGAAAACGTGAAAGCTGAAAACTTGAATGTTTAAATATCATATTAATTATCAATGTAAAAATGTTTCAACCTAAAATATTGATGCTGTGAGCTGTGCCGACTCCGTAAGGTTGGTGTGGGCCTACTATGAGAACTGGCCTAATTCAGATGTTACGTTCTCATATTGGTGGTTAGAGACCTGCTTTCACTGTGTTTATGAAATAATTGGCTATAATTCCTCATATACCCGTACGCACACAGGTTTAGAGGAGCCTAAATGGTCTTCTTCTACAACCGTGGGCAATGTTTGAGTTTAGACGACTTCATCAGGGACACATAAAGAATAAGAATTGTTTTTTAGTAACCAACCCAATACCTGCAGGCCTAGCCTTTTAAGCTCCAGGGGTGTTTCAGTGTAAATCGATCATGTGTTTCATTTGAGTGCGTGTGGAATGTCTGGTGTCCTTAAAAGGCTAGGAGAGAGTCCTGGGGATCTAAGCATAAGGGGACCACCGCGCGCCCCGGATTGTCGAGATAGCTGCTACAGATGTAGTCAGGCAGAGATGCTTATTGCCCTACATGGGCAGGCAGTGCCTGGAGCAGCAGGGATGAGAAACAGGACGAGGGGATTGTTGTAAGGGGAAAGTCGTTTGGCCCCCATCCCCCCCCCCATTCATCCCTTTGGGGTTTTGGGAGGATAAAGGTTGGGGGGTTCAAGTATTCTGGAAAAAGGGTTCAATTTTGGGCAGATGGCTCAGTGGAATCACACCCAGGAGTTTTTAAACCTCCGAGGACCGATGAGGTTCTGGCGCTACGCCCTACGCAAAACATAGCGAGTCGTCGGAAAAGGCAGCAAAGGTTCTCGACCCTACAAATACACTGTGTTGGCCGGCCTGCCTTCTGAAAGCTCTGTGGCTATTAAAATCCTCCGAGAGCAAATATTTTGACTGCAGCGACGTTTACCGTCCACATCTCGAGGATGCCCATTTCTGGTCATTCGAGGTCATTTTAAATGAAGATATGAAATATATCATCCGGATGTAATTCCAAGGAATGTACTGCAAGCAACTACAGAGAACAAATCTGTGTCAGGCAGTGTCATGACTCAAACAGTAAGGTTGTGTCGGGTTGGCTGGATGAGGAGGGTCCTAGTCTGTGCTTCCACTGAACTATGGGTACAATGGATGTTTGTTCTTTTGGACCAGGACAGTAGAACAGCTTGTTCATCAACATGGGCACAATCCCACACGGTTATTCCGATGCCAACCTTCAGCTAACTTGTAAACCAAAATGATGGCATTTCCAAGGTTGTTGAACGTGTGTACTGTTTCAAGTCAGGGGAGTCAGATGGCTATGTGGTTAGGGAGTCGGGCTATTAATCAGAAGGTTGCCGGTTCGATTCCTGACCAAGTAATGACGTTGGGTCCTTGGGCAAGGTACTTCACCCTACTTGCTTTGGGGGGAATGTCCTGGTACAGTAAGTTGCTTTGGATAAGAGCATCTGCTAAATGACTAAATGTAAATGGAAGTTGGTAATCAACCTGTGTCCAAGTGTAATACAATATGAAAGGAATTCAAAACCGCAGTCGAATGATAGACACAGTCCAATGCTGAGTGTGTGGATTCACTCTGGCTCGCGTACCTGCGCGTGCGTGTGTCTGTGCGTTCGCAGGAAGACGACGCGCCCGATGAGATCAACATAGACGAGCTGCTCGACCTGCCCACCGACGAGGAACGAGCGAAAAGATTACAGGTGCGAGAGTCCTAATTGGTCGAGCTGTTTTCCTCTCGTCATACACACCGCACTGGGGAGCCCTGTACACAAACAAGACTCTGAGGTACCTGTATAACACAGCAATAAAACGCTTGTCTTTTTCTCTCTGTTTAAGGAGATCCTTCAGACCTGCAGCAACGATACAGAGGTTTGTTCTGACGTCCGGGTTTTATGATCAACTGGAGTGATAATGCATTCAGTGTGCTGTCTCTCAATCCTGTATAGTGACAAACACACGTCATGGAGATGGCACACACACACACATAGACACACACGAAACAAACACAGATTACTATGCATGGGGGGATCAGCAGTATCTGACACCTCCTACCGCAAATATTTAAATATCCTGACAATAGGTGTCTTGTTCTGGGGTCCTCTCTCTCTCTCTCTCTCTCTCTCTCTCTCTGTCTCTCTGTCTCTCTCTGTCTGTCTTTGTCTCTCTCTCTCTCTCTCTCTCTCTCTCTGTCTCTCTCTCTCTCTCACCCTCCTTTGTCTCTTGGCCTGTTCCCTTGTAACAAAGACTTTTGTTTAGCTCCAGAAAACAGACAAACGGGTTGTACAGCTATGTGTGTGTGTATGTGTGTCTGTGTGTGTATCTGTCTGCCTGTGTGTGTGTGTGTGTGTGCGTCTGCTGGGAAGGGCCACCTCCTCTGAGCGTTTTTATTGTCACACAGGCACAAGCTGGTTACCCCCCCAAAAATCGTAAAAGTATTTAATAATGCTATTTCTGACTGTTTGCGGGGATTAGAACTGTTTTCCTGGCCCGACCCCCATGTCCGTGTAGGTGTGAGTCATCAACTCACATGAAGAACTGCAACCGTGTTTTATGCAGTCTAGAAATTAAAACCATTTCTAACACACCCCAGGAAAATGTGACCCATTTGATTAGTGTTGAATATGAGTGCGTCGCGTGCACCCAACGATGTTGGCGCCGGCCCGACGTGGGGGCACGATCTCTAAAGTTGTCCGTGTTTTCAGGCGTTCATCCGCGACCTCTTGGGGATGCTGGAGGGCCTCCACAAGCAGGAAGAGCTCCAGAGCGAAGGCATCGAGCACCCCGCGCCCCACTGCCACGGTCACCCCCGTCACGAGCCCTACCACTTCAACGGCCCCAACCACTGCAGCCAGCACCACCCCACCATCTGAGCTCTCACCCCTGTCTCACACCCCCGGCTCGGCCGTGATGAAGGACCGTGGGATAGCAAGACATGGAAGGAAGAAGAAGAAAAATCTCCAAAGCGGTTGATGCTAAGACCACTGCCTGGTAAGGGTAGCACTCGACACACTGTCACCAGACTAACGTATCGTTTCGTGGTGAATACCCACCTGCTCGACTCGGCCACACTCTTATCTCTGCTCCCTGTCCTGACAACGCCCTCCCTCGACGAACGCCTGAACACTGCTAGCCACGGCATTACGGATACACCCAATCAAGTCACTGAAATGTTTGGAGTCATCCAAACATGATATAGCTTTAGAGTTACTCCGGTCATTCATTGTACCATGGTAGGACCGTGAATGAAGGACGATGGACAGGATAGTTCCCATTTTGTGAACAGGTGTAACACTGAAAGTATTCACATTACACAGCAACTAGATTTGTTTGTTTTCATCCTTAGTTCATTGCTTTAATCCTAAGAAATCGATGTGTTCACTACACGTTCTGCAGTATAATATCTGGTCAAACTTATTCTCTAATGCCTACAGTGTTTTGCATTTCTGGCTCATTGTTGTAACACGTTTGAGTGATTTCCATTCGCTTTATCGTATTCAAATGGAAATGAAGACAAATAAAACATATGTCTATCACATGAATCCCCCCCCCCACAGTTCTGGTTTGTTCTGGATGAAGACATGATGAAACCAGAGCCACTGATACAGTTACACCAAATCTGTTGACACAACTCCAGCTTTGCTTCCTGACAGGGAGTAGTCGTAGAGATGTGACATCATCTAAGACTGTCAGAATGACTCATCAAGGCGGTGACAGAAGAATGTCACGGGTTGTTAGTGAACCGTGAGGTCACAGCACAGGGCAAGTTATTCGACATTCTTTCAACAAATCACGATTTAGTATGTGAGGCTACCGTCATGGAATATGTATGTGTTTATGTAGGCTAGCTTTATAGTGTCGACGTGTTTATGAGAAGGGCCGACCATTCTTATAAATGACAGAAGTCTTTGTTTGATTCTTTGACTGTCGTTGTACACTAGAGGGCACCGGAGGAGAGAGATGAGACATTGATCCCAGCAGGAAACGTTCACCTCTGTTAAAGGGATAGTTCAAGATTTCTTTGACTAAAGAATCCATGCTACCATTGCTATTTCATGCTAGCTATGGCTATGCTAATGAGACGGGGCGCAATAGCATAGCCCATGTCACAAAAACATGTCAAAATGTCAATGGAAGCATTCAAAAAGTTCATTGCTATTTCATGACCTCGCCAAAACTTCATGACATCAACTGACATTGTTATTCTGCCATGGTGTTAGTGGTAAAGGCTAAACATTCACTGAGCAATTCAGGAAAATACAACAAATGTTGTTTTCTATCAATGTAAGAACATCCGCAAAATGTCTACGCTTTTGCTCTTGATGAAATTGTAGTTTGGGTTCCTGGAACCTTTACATGTATGTTACTCACGTGCTACTTAATTTTGATCTTAAGGTAAACAGTTCTTTAACTCTGATCTGATCATTCTGACACGCTTCTGTATAATGATTATGGGAACAGTTGGACAGTTTATCAGGCATTTGCGTGCGTACCCTGTCACTCAGACTGTGATCACACACACACACACACACACACACACACCAGAATCTGTCAATAGAACCAAGAAAAAGAGTCACTGGAATAGAATGTGCCGGACTGTTCTGTCCCCTTGCAATTAGTGTAATTGGAGGGTCCCTGTGGAGGAGTGCAAGGAGAGGAGAGGGGGCCGGACGTTTCCTCAGGAAAGTACATCATCATCATCTTCTAAAATACAGGCCGGTCAGGAAACCGGGGGACCAGAATGCTCTTCTGAGGCACAGAGGAGATCCACAAACCTTATACATGCACACCCACAGCCACACATCCAATCCACATACATCGGGATGACATTGCACTGACGCGCAGTGCACCAACCCCTCGCAAGGTAAGAGAGGCATTCAGACAATGTGTTGAGGGGATCGTTGATGGTTCTGTCTGTTGTCGGTCGCTGATTCTGGAGTTTTGGTCTGGAACGCTGTGGATTACGTAGAGTTGCGTCTGTAGAATTGTGGATGGATATTTTCCACGTGGAATCTTTTTTGACATCCTCACCAGTAGTTTTGACAAGAGACGCGAGCACTCAAGTCAGATAGTCACCAGTTGCAGGTGAGTTAACTGGTTCTTTAATATTGTACACAGGCAGTAAGTTAAAAAGACAATATCTGTATTTATAAAGTTTCAAGGTAGATGTTGAGAGATCTATAATACACATATTTAATGATGAATCATTTAACTTTGTCATCATCGTTAGAAAGAAAGCAATAGTCATTGTGCGCATGAGTTTCACAATTGAAGTACATTATACAGTATATTTAAAAGTAGACAGTTAGGTATTTCATGTCAGGGATGTTTTCCACAGTGGCAGATGATACAATTAATGCTGAGGTGAATGAAAGTGAAAAGTTTTTATCAAACAAATGATCAGGAAATCATATAGTTCCTTATATAGATCATGTAAAAATAATAATAGTTCTTGTAAAAGTCCCTACAGAAGCATCTATACCATCAGTGTTCCACCCAGGTAAAGGTTCACTCCACCCAGCTCATTTAATTTATCTCTGAACCCAATCCTTCTTTTTTAGTGATGCAGGATGCTATTTATCAAAGTTTCAACATTTCTGGAGTGCAAACAGTGCAACAGGCTGCTGAGTGTTACGAGCCATTGTTTAGAAAACACCACTTCACCGCCCGCATGTCTTAAAAGAGCCTGTTGCACGCCAAGTACTCAGCCTCTGTTTGGAGTGCCACAACCTCCCCTCTTGGAAAGTGGAAGTGTTCTGTGCGCGCGTCAGTGCCCCAGGGCCAACACACGATGTAACATATTTAAATACTTATCTGGTCCTATGTGGAGATGTTTGTATTGGGCACTGGTCGAACACATTGACATCGGCAAACATCACTTTGTCTGAGGATATCGACGTCGGCTGCCTATCGCTCTCACAAACTGGCTGATTGCCCGTAGGAGAGTAGAGCAGCAGTAATTACGTTTTGGTTTAGGCATTCCGGAACATTAAACAATGTAAGAATGTAGAATGCGCTCTAGTGCTGTGTGGGACGGGTTCCACAGGTGGTCATTAACAAACCGACATATCAGTACCAATACTATCAATACCTCTTCTGGTTTTAGTTCGAATTCGCGTAGCTCTTTCCAGACCTTAGTAGGGCTGGCCTGTCTTGACTAGTGCTGTGTTAATTCAAACATCCACATTTTCACATCCAGTTTCAACCGGTTCATCGTTTCTTTAATTCCAGAATTGTATAGCCCGAGTGCAAAGCATGCCTATCCTGAAGAAGCTTCCGGGGCGCTCGAAGAGCTGCCACGAGTTTCCCAGGACGACCGGGGAGCTGATCATGCCCGGCCTGCAGCTGGACCTCAACCCCTTCGAGGAGGTGGACCTGGAGGAGGAGAGGAACGAGGGCGACGCGGGCCTCATCATGAGCCCGGGGGACGGGAGGCCCCACCTCTGGACGTCCAGGGACGGAGGGAAGGAGGAGGAGAACGAGGTCAACCTGGAGAAGCACGGCCCCCCGGGAGCCCCTAAAGGGAGCCCCTTGCGGGGGACCCTGGAGAGGATCTGCGGCGTTTCGCCCCTCAAGACCCTGGGCAAGCTGGGGAAGGGGCTGCGGCTGTCGGGACGCAGCGTGTGGGGGAACGGCCCTTCCCCGCGCAGCCCGGGCGACCCCAACGACCCCTGGCCGGAGAAGGAGAAGAGGAAGGGGCTTCGCAGGAGCTCCGAGGAAATCATGACCTTGCTCCGGTGAGGAAAAGAGGGGCACGACCTGGGAGTTAAAACTAACAAACACAGTCTGGGAGCTTCTTTTCCATTTTGATTGATAGGTTTTTCTTGTTCTTGTTTTTTTCAACGTATATCCATTCTTTCTTACGTGCATTTTCATTCGTTTAGTTAGTCTAACTAGCTTAACTAGTGACAGAAGCGTGTGGTACAGTAATCTACAACATAAAGGTACAATAATCCACAACATACAGGTACAGTAATCTACAACATGAAGATACATTGTCCACATGTCACTATTAGGACTACTATGGAACTACTATGGAAACCATACTGTACAAAATGTAATTACTTCCTGATGCGTTTATGTAAGGAAACTCTTTTGTTTGTCAATGCTATGCTGTAATTACGCTTTAACTGAATGGCACATTGTTCTCCCTCTGATGAGTGATAGCTACATTTCAGAGCTAGACATTCCACGCATACGTGAATTTGCTGACATCGAGTCTACTCTGTCTAGCGAGGCCGACTTTAAAGTTGGCACGAGTAGTGGCACACTAGACCTAGCAGGAGTTTAAGTGTATTATTTAGGGAGTGAGGTGGCTGAGCGGTTAGGGAATCGGGCTAGCCATCAGAAGGTCGCTGGTTCGATTCCCAGCCTTGCAAAATGACGTTGTGTCCTTGGGTAAGGCACTTCACCCTACTTGCCTCAGGGGGCGGGGGCGGGGGCGGGGGGGGGGATGTCTTTGTACTTACTGTAAGTCGCTCTGGATAAGAGCGTCTGCTAAATGACTAAATGTGATATTTAGGGAGCCGTGTCCAGTGTCTCTCCTGACTGGGTCTGGTGGGGTTTCTTCTTCTTGGTTTGTAGATTTGCAGGCCGACGTAAGGACGTCCGCAGGGAGAGCTTGCCCTGTGGTAACCTCAGTGGGGACGGCGAGGCCGAGGCCCGCCGCCGCCCCTCATTCCTCAAAATGGTCAGTCTGGGCAAGCTGAGGAGGGAGTCTCTTTCGGACCGCACTTCCCAGGAGGCCGAGGAGGAAACGGTGGAGGAGGAGCCAGTGGTCAAACCCAGGGAGCCGCTCTCAGGTAAACGCACGCTCGAACCGAAAGCGGCGGTCGTCCGTCCACCGCGAAACGTACCGTTCCCGCTTCAAACAAACCCATCACCACCTCCGTCCCTGTTTTCAAACGGAGGAATTTCCCCCCCGTGAAACATTTGCAGAAGTTTACCGGGAGCTTTTTTGCACTTCCTGGTCAGCCCCTGTGGCGTTTCCTTCCAATCCCATGCTCTCTGATGAGTCGTTAATGCTCCCCAGACTCCCTGAGTCATCGGGTTCAATCAACTCTAGACTGTGAGACCAGGATACGAGGTCACATCCTGCTACTGCAGGATACAGAAACGTGTCTAGAAGCTGCTCCTCCGAGAGCTCAACAGGAGAGCGCATAACCTGCTCCGGCCCTGATCGACGCCAAACAAAAATCGCATGTGAAAATAGGCAATCCTCAGTGTATTACGTCGTCGAGTGCTGTTACTAGCTCACTGGCATTCACAGCGTTTTACTCATTGTACAACGTTGCATGTACCAACCTAATTTCTCCGTCTTTACATTTACATTCAGCAGACGCTCTTATCCAGAGCGACTTACAGTAAGTACAGGGACATTCCCCCCGAGGCAAGTAGTGTGAGTGCCATGTCCAGGACAACGTTATTTATCACGGCTGGGAATCGAAACAGGCAACCTTCTGATTAATAACCCGATTCCCTAACCGCCCATCCATCTGACCCCCTTTACACTATCCATCTTCCATGCCTAAACAGCCACCCATGTCTACGTCCGACTGACCGTCCCCTTTCTCGTCCCCCTTCGTGTCTCCCCCGAAGTGCTGGAGATCCTTCAGCTGGTCAACCACAGAGACCTCCTCCTCGCCGACACGCACATCCAAGAGCTGGAGCGCGAATGCGAGCTCCTCTCCTGCTTGCCTCCCGCCCTCCCCGCCCAGTCCCACCACCCGGCCTTCGCGCCGCCCCTCGACGACCCCTCCGGCTCCAACGCGTCGCTGGACTCCAGCCGCCGGAAGGCCAAGGACGTGGAGCTGCTGTACGAGGCCCTGCAGAAAGAGATGTGGGACGTGGTGAGGGAGTCTCTCCGGCAGCCTTCGGCGGGGCCCAACCTGGGACTGGTGGTGCTGGTCATCCAACAGGAGGAGCATGCCGACGCGACCTGGGCCATGAGGAAGGACACCCAGCCCCAGCCTCTACCTCAGCCCCAGGCCCAGCCCCAGGCCCAGCCCCAGGCCCAGGCCACCCACAGGCCGCGGCAGCTGAAGCTGAAGTGGAGGCAGGCGGTGGGGGAAGCGGCGGACTGGAGCTTGCCCCAGCAGGTGGACACCCAGGCGGGCCTCCTGGCCTCCTATCTGGAGCGTCTGAGGGGCCGCATGGTGGACGACCTGGACGCGACGCGGAGGAACGTGGTGTCCATCTACCCGGAGGAGTTCGCCGCCTTCCAGGTGTACGTGCAGAGCTACCACCGGGCGGTGGCCCGCCGCCTGCGCAGCATCACCAGCTGCCCCCTGCAGATTACGGACGTTTATTCACTACTGGACTGGTTCTACAACATCTATAACAGGTCAGGAGGATGGGCCACTCACAGGAAACACAGTGACAATGAGCAACCCTGTCACAAACACAACACAGTATTCCAAAGAAAGCTAATATCCACTGCTCAGATTGAAATTCACTGTATCTTACACTTGAAGTGAAAAGCAAATATTGAAACTAGTCTTTTTTTGACCTTGTCCTGGAAGGGATGTTCTGGGCACCATTGGCACGACCACACACATTAACTACGCCCCACTGGAACCTCTGCTGGCCCAGGACACAGTGGATCGACTGGAACAAGACTGCCTCGACATCGTCAGGGTAAGAAACACACACGGCCTCGACATTGTCAGGGTAAGAAACACACACGGCCTCAACATCGTCAGGGTAAGAAACACACACGGCCTCAACATCGTCAGGGTAAGAAACACACACGGCCTCGACATCGTCAGGGTAAGAAACACACACGGCCTCGACATCGTCAGGGTAAGAAACACACACGGCCTCGACATCGTCAGGGTAAGAAACACACACGGCCTCGACATCGTCAGGGTAAGAAACACACACAGCCTCAACATTGTCAGGGTAAAAAC
The DNA here is from genome assembly GCA_903064625.1 of Mallotus villosus. Classification (NCBI taxonomy): domain Eukaryota; kingdom Metazoa; phylum Chordata; class Actinopteri; order Osmeriformes; family Salangidae; genus Mallotus; species Mallotus villosus. The sequence goes on from CAEFZP010005682.1 coordinate 160,331, forward strand.
GCCTGTCATGTGTTCATGTGTTCATGTTTTCATGTGTTTACGTGTTCATGCTTGGCGTTTCCTCAGGAGAAGGTGACCACGGAGCTGAGTCAGGTTCTGGATGAGGAGGAAAGGCGCTGGGCTCAGACGCTCCACATAGAGGAGTATCAGTCTCCACTGGCCCGCTCAGTGATCCAGGTCTGCCCCACACACACACACACACACACCCACACATACACACACACACACACACACACACATTTACCCCAAGTACATGTACCCCAGGCACAGTAGCAGGAAAATATCCATTTGAGTAGCCTTGCATCGACACATCTTAACCGAACTTGTGTCTAAGTGTTTGAGTTGATCTAATGTTGCCTGTGGCTGTTGTTGGACGTCTCAGAGGTTGAAGGTGGACCTGGACAGATCCACGGCCGTCAGCCAGTTCCTGGGGGCCAGAGTGGCTCGCTGCAGTCTCAATGGACTGACTGACTTCCTGTACAGGTAAGAATGGAATATGATTGGAGTGACGTCGGTTTGTGATGAAAGGATCTGTGGGTGTTTTTCATGCTGTGTGTTTCCTGGTGTCCAGTTTCCAGAGGAAGGTGGAGATGTTTCCATGAAACCCAGGCTGAGTTTGGGGACAGAGGAGACGGATATGTGTCCAGGACCATAGCTCTGGTGAACTGCTGCCCTCCTCTACGGTATGTATGTATGTATGTATGTGTGTGTGTGTATTCATGTATCTATCTATCTATCTATGTCTGTCTCTCTGTCTGTCTGTCTGTCTGTCTGTCTGTCTGTCTGTCTGTCTGTCTGTCTGTCTGTCTGTCTGTCTGTCTGTGTCTGCCTGTCTGCCTGTCTGCCTGCCTGTATGTGTGTCTAATCACCTGTGTGTGTGTGTGTGTGTGTGTAGGTCCTTCGTGCAGCGCTGCAGGCAGTGTGACCCACAGGGCAGTGAGGAGGCTTCCCAGAAAGCCAACTCCTCCTTAGACAGGATCATCAACCAATCAGTGAGGGTTCTGACCGACAGGCTCTTTGAACACATCAGGGTGAGCAATGGCATTCGTCTCTCCCACTCGTTCTCCCCACACGCATCCCCAAAGGATGTGTGACAGCAACCGTTAAACAAGCATTTCCATTTCCTCTCCAGCCTTTCTTCGACAAGCTGGTAAAGAGGAAATGGCTCAACAACACCGACGCCTTCGAGGCCATCGAAGCCAGTATCAAACAACACTTTAAGAAGTTCAGGAGGATGGACTGTCCGCCTTACCAGGTATCGCGACGCGTTCCCGCCCCAAACGCGCCGTTCCGACGTCGCTTTCAGATTTGAATGACTGAATTGGTCCCCTCTGTTGATTGGTTAGTTGTTGTTCGATTGACAGACGCTGGTTGGGGAGGTGCATCGTCGTGTGCTGGTTGAGTACGTGCGGGCCATCATGAGGGGGCGGGTCATCTGTACGTCTCTGAAGATGAGGAAGAGGATGGCCTTCCGTCTGCAGGATGAATCCAAGCAGCTTAAAGGACTCTTCAAAGACCTGGTTAGTTTTCCCCTTGTCAGACAAGATATCAGTTACCAAATCTCTATCTCTGTAGACAGCTTTGTGTTCCAACACTGCTTTATTCAAATCTCAAATGCTGTTCATTTAGCCCTAGCCACATGACATTCCGACATACTGTTTCTTGTAGAACAGGGATTGGTCGTACTGTATTACAACTTTGCGTCAACAGTCTACACCGATGGCACGATATAAACACGAAGACGTAACAGAAGTCAGGTGTCACCCTAAGTCAAATACTTATCGCACAATTCACACTGCAATTGAATAGAACTGTCGTCCATATCTCGTGACTACTTTAACGCACAGGGTTTCTGTGACCTTCAGAAGGCCCATAAAGTAGCTGAGTTGATACCTCTATCTGTGGAACAAAGGGGGAGTGCCGTTGGAATGCTAGGCCCGTCCGTTATATATGGAAGACGCCCCCGGGAGGTCGCCAGGCCAGGAATAACTCAGTCACTGTTGATACGGCGCAAAAGTCCGAGGAAAGGCTGCCGTCAGCGACATGGAGATGGATGAGCGAGGCCCTACGTTAGTGTTCACCCGGGAGGGGAAGAGGGTCCGAGGAACGAGGCCTGCCAGCGTGCCATTTGCCCCCTCTTCTTGTGCCAGTTCCAACAACAAGCCGTCAGCCTCGACAGACAACAGGAAGTCTCTGTGTTCGGGAGGAACTTCCTGTTCCTGTCAGCTGGCTGACTTTGATGTGTTTCCTGAACGGCCTCGATGGCCCCTTTTCGACCAGGAATCGAGATGAGGCATCTGGGGAAACTTTGCGAGGATGAGTCTTTAACGGTTGACGGGAAAAAGGGAACGGGATATTTCCAGTGAACGTCGAAGCGAAGCTGGTCTGGCCTGGCTTCCGTTTGTGTGGAAAAATCCGCTTTCGGTGTTTGTGCTAGACATCTATTCAGTTGGTCTCTTTTGATTGGTGTTAGTAACACTACAGTACGTGCTGTTGACTTGTTACTGTACATTAACGCCTGAATGTGACCTCAGTAGAGGGCAATTTTTTTACACCATCACAGCTCATTTCCTGCTCTCTCATCTCTGACAGGAGTCAGGCACCTCCCGATTGGACAGCGTTATCGCTCACCTCGCTGACATCATTCTCCTAGAAGACACCCCATCCATTCAGATGGAAGTGGCGGTTCTGGTGAAGGAGTTTCCCGATATAAGGTAAGGAGGATTTTGGTCACTTGGCAAACATTAACCTTCAGAAGAAAACATATCATGCAAAGGATACTCGTTCAATAGTAGTACCCCCGAAGGTTACTGCTGTACATTCACAAGTGTTGTTTTGGTCTAAGATAGAGAGGTTGAGGAGGGCGTACAATATAGACCTTTTGTTGACACAATGAGTCAAAACAAGGAAAAGAAGCACGGAAACATATCTACATTAGCCCTGCTAAATTTGGATGGAGCCAGGAGACTGTTTCGAGAGGGCCACAGGCAGGGGGAACCCCTCGGGCTGTTTGTGCTCTCGTCGGGGTCAGGCCCCTTTCGGGCTGGCAGCCGGCCACGGTGGTGTGACGCATGGCACGGCAGGAAGCCGCCTCGGAGTACTTCCTGTCCCTGCCACATTGCGGGAGACAGTCTGGTGCCACGCTCGGAATCAAAGGTGGGGGGGAGGAGGAGGGCGGGGACGGAGGAGGGGTGGAAGGGTGGTGGGGGGATGGGGGGGTGGGGGGGGCAGCAGAGCGTGGGCGCTCAGGCTGAGCCACATGTTAACTCGCTCAGGCGCGAGCGAGGCTGCTGCTGCTTTTGTTTTCTGCTCGGCACCCGCCGTTGGTATTTTAAGAGATCAAAGGCTGGTGGCCCGTGTTGAGGTTTCAGAGTCCCTCTGCTGCCTGCGTCAGCCTCCCCCTCCACCCCGCACACACACACACACACACACACACAACCTACACAGACACATCAACACCATCTCAACCTTAGTTTCTTACCTTTGGCTACCAGCCCCATCAGATCTGACCTCAAGCTCACCAACCCGACCGCCCCTGGTGACAAAGTTGAAAACTCCTATTGGCCAATCATCCCGTGGTTCCAAAACCTCCTTGTGTTTTGAATCCCGACCTACCTTGTGAGTTGATCACCTTGCGAGCGACGCCAACGTGTATTAGACAGCGCTAAAATGAACCCAGACCCAGCTTTAATCCCCCCCCCCTAAATACTTTCCTCTTTTTCCGAAGAAGGCCCAATGCCCACAGACCCAAGAAAACACACACAAAAAAACACCTAACCTCCTCTTCTCCTCCCCTCCCTCCTTTTGTCACCCCAACCGCCAACCAGGAAGAAGCACGTCTCCACCCTGCTGAACGTGCGTGGCATGATGAGGCAGACGGAGCGTCAGGAGATCCTCAACATCGTCAAAGACTTTGGCAGCAGCTCGGCCCTCATGTGTCGGGAGCACGCCTTCTTCTCGGACATCCCCATCACGTCGGAGGTGCACTGCGTCAACCTGGGCCTCCTGCGCCTGGCCATGAGCATCTCCAACTGGTTCTCGGAGAACCGTCCGCGGAAGAACCGGAGACGAGCCAGCCGGAACAGAACCGTCCAATCGCCGGACACCCCGACGACAGAGGACACGAATGAGCTCGATCGAGAAGAGTAGGCGAGGTGGGAGGGTTGGAGTTGAGGACCTTCCGGAACCCTGACTAGAATTGTTGTTTTTTTTGGTCTAAAATATGATGATTCATAACCTATGAAGAGGAGTATACCAACACAGATACATATGATCATTTTCTGACACCTTTTGGTCATTTCATCTCAAATCATAGATGTTTTTAAGAGCGGAATGATGAAGATCGCCTCAGGTACTCCAAGTGCTGTCAATGCTCATTGACAACGAGTTTGGAAATGACTACGTGAAAACACCACATCAACTATCACTGAACTGTTTATTTTCCGGAAACATATTAACGGCTAACATGAAACATTGTTCAATCGTATTGTTTTTAAATCATCTGTTCATTTATATATTCTGAGGTTGTCACTTTCCTATGAATACCTAAACATCATTATTAACCTGCATAAATGTAGTTTTACAGCCATATTTAAACTAACCCCTTTGTATCACATTTCCATATGTCTGAAGTGACAACGCAGGTGTCACGATGCTGTTCGACATCTCTTCATCCTTGTGGTTCACGCAGGCTCATAGTTTGCAAAAGATTGTTCTGGAAGCTGCATAGCACTCCTCTGCATCCCATTTGACAGTAATCCTAGGTTTGATGACATCATGCTTTTAGGTGAGAAAATATTTGATTTATTGATTATTGTAAATGTTACAATCCATGTCAAATGAATGTGATCTGTTGCCACGGAATAAATAAAGACCCATTGATTGGGTGCACTGGACCATCCATCGTGTCTGTGTTTGTAGCTGAGGTAGGGGGAAACAAGCCATAGTTTTATACACTATACTGTAATTAGATAACGGAAGAATCCTGCTCTAACGGACACTCAAACAAGCCTGATCCACTTTGGTGTAGCCTGTGTGCCAAGGTTTAATGTGGCTGCCCTACCCATGGGAGAAACGTCAAGCTCTCATTCTCAAAATACACCCTAAAGTACATCGTCTGACAAGCGACATATTTCAGTGGCTACAAATATCTTTGTTGTTCAACTTTGGGACTGTGGGGTCTGTGTGTGTGTGTGTGTGCCAAGGCTTTAAGGACAGCGAGATCTTGACAGACAGGGCTCTGTCACGGCTCCCATTGGGGCTCGGCTGCCAGGGAAATGAAGGGGGTGGTGGCGAGGGGATGTTTTCAGTATACAAAGCCTTCCTGTTGTCCACCGAGGTGGCAAACGGATGCCTCTATTGGGGCCAAGTTTACGCCACGCACTGGGAGGGAACTTCCCCTCCGCCTGACGGAGCGAGGGCTCGGCCCAGGCGGATCTTTTTCATGTTTGATAAACGCTCGCGTTCAAAACAAAGTCAGCCGGGGCCCCAGTGGGAGTTGAATCTGGTCACACACTCCACTCTGGCCGGCATCGCACACGGATGACCTCGATTCTAGTTTGTGTTGAAACGTTCTCTCATTGCCAACTGTGTCAGTACATCTACTTCTGCGAGAGGATGTGGAGCTGATGGTTTCAAAGGCAGTGTGGGTTAGCTCAGTGTTGGGGTCAGATGGCTGAGCGGTTAGGGAATCGGGCTATTTATCGGAAGGTTGCCGGTTCGATTTCCCGGCCGTGCTAAATGAAATTGTGTCCTTGGGCAAGGCACTTCACTCTACTTGCCTCGGGGGAATGTTCCTGTACTTACTGTAAGTCGCTCTGGATAAGAGCTTCTGCTAAGTGACTAAATGTAAATGTATGTATGGTGTTCTAGTTCTGTGTGTGTGAATCAGCCCTCCATCCAGGGCCGAAATCTCACTCCCTGACAGAATTCCACTCCCCTACGCGTGAACGTGCGCACTGCCTACTACAACATAATTGGGTGTGCTTTGCCTTCGGCAGTTCACACACTTTTTTATCTCATTCACATTAAACGCCGCCCCAAAAATGAACATTGTGTGATGAACGCCGCCCCAGAAATACGGTAGGAGCAGCATATCATTTTGATGAACATTCTCGTGTTGTGCTCGGGGTCCACTGCTAGCTATGCGTTTCAAATATCACATCAACATACCTTATTTAGCAAATTACTCTAGCTAGCTAGAGACTAGCTGTTAGCCGGGATTAGAAGGGAAATTTACGAAAAAACTGCCAGAAAACAAATAGCAGTCTAGCCTATCGCTAACGCCTGTCTAGATTATCTATTGAAAGAACTGGAGAAGCAGGTGCTTTTGCGTTAGCAAGCTAAACTAGTTAACAGGCTACAGTAGGTAGTCTAGGTGTTTTCGCTATCTAGCGTTAGCTGTTCTTGCATTCCTTGCAAATCAGCGTTAACAAAAAGCAGAGCTAGCTAGTCTAATTTAACTAACGTTGACATTTGCTTGTTGCTTAATCGGTGATTTAGAAGACCGTACTGTTCAAACTATCTAGCTAGCGCAGATAGCCTATAATACCGTATTTCTTAGACTAAACTTCACCCTCAAACAAACGCCGCCCTCAAATAAACGTCGCACCAAAAATGAACAATGTGTAATAAATCGAAGTTTAATCGAATAAACACGGTAATCAGTCAGGTATCAACCATGGCAGCCAGGCATCACACCACCAGCCCTGTTAGCTAGTATATTCTGATTTGTTTGTGTTTTCACTGTTGATTTTTTGTAAACTTATTTTTGGCGGGGGTGCTTATAAATATATATATATTGTTCAAGAATTGCAAGAAACAAAGAAGTTCTCAGACTCCACAAGTGTAGGCGTAGGTGTAGACCTGAGGAGTTCTAAGTATTCATCGTGTTTTCAATCTCACTTTTCAAGCCACTTCCAGGAACCCGTGGCACAGAGAGCAACATCCAGTCGAGCTGGGACCCCGGGGCTAAACGTGGAGTTGGCCGAGTGACAGTCGAACATCTAACGGCATTGTCAGACATCCTATTCGTTATGGACCAAGGATGGAGGACGGAGGTGGTTTTCCAAGTATTCCGCCGTCTCTGGCAGGGCCAGGCAGGTAAGAGCAGGAGCCAAGCCCTCGAAGGTTCCCCTCACCGGGAGCCATGATGGCGTTCCAGTCCGCAACATCACAATGAAGTCCCTGGGAAGCACTACCGCGCTTCCTCTTAATTAACACGACCACAGCACTGGAAAACCCATCTGACGTTAATCACCAACAAACCACTGTTTGTTTTCGGAAGCAACGCTCGGAGACCCCTCGCTTTGTTTGGCTCCGGCGCACAAAAAACGTCCACGGTTCCTTTCATTTCTTGTTTGTTTGTTTGGTCTGGAGTACCCTGGTCGTTTGAAAACGGGGAGGCGGTTAATGGGATGGGACGGAGAGAGGGAGGGACGGTGGAAGGGAGTTCTCAGGTTTGGTTTGATCAGGTTCGGCCCAACGCTTTCAGGGGTTTGAGGTAGGTCACCGCAGTCGGATCTGGTTGTGCGTCAGTGGCCCACTCCCCCCCCCCGTGGATTTTTCTCGTCCATTCTGGCCTTTCGCTTTCCTGTTCGCCTTTTGCTTTATGTGGGTCTATCCTCTACGCCTCGTATTCTCTCGTGTATGGCTCTCACTTCACTGTAGGCATTTTGCTCTTACAGGGCCTTCCGGGCCATTCTCTCCCATAAGTCCTTGGCTTTTATAGGCTCTTCTTTCCTATGGGCCTCTATCGCTTGTAGCCTTATTTTACTATCATGTTGGCTCTTTCACTTCTCTCAGTCTACTTCATTCAGTCTACACATCATCTTTTCTATCTTTCTCTCTCTCTCTCGCTCTCTCTCTCTCTCTCTCTCTCTCTCTCTCTCTCTCTCTCTGTCTCTCTCTCTTTCTTTCTTTCTTTCTTTCCCATAAGCGTCTGCCCCATATGCCTGTCTCTCTTGGGTCTCTCTCTCTCTCTCTCTATCTCTGTCATGTGACCTCAGAGGGGTAAGGAGTGTCCCAGAGTTGTCTGTGTACATCACGGATGCCTCACGTCTGTGGAGGATGGCTACCCACTTGAACCGAAACAATTGTGGACTTTCTAGATTGCAGTGGGATATCCTGATTTACGTTATCAGAGCGTACTCATCAGGTAACACTTTATTTAGCCCGAGGAAGACAAACGGCTGCCCTCTGAACTGATAACCCAACTGTTTTCCTTCAGCAACACTGTCCCACCCAACCGGTTTGGGTCAGTGTGCTATCAATGTCCATATTAAATCATCAGCTACCTTCAAGTACACTGGGCAGGGGCGGATGCAAACCTTTTTTGAGCCAGACGCTATTGTTATATTCTGTAAGAGTTCAAGACAGATGTGAAGCAGATTTATTTTGACCAATCAGTTCTTTACCGAGAAACAAAATGGCAGGGTTTAGCTCTAACTCGATTGGAAACTGTAATAACGACTCGCTCACAACTTCCCTACTGAAAAGGCATCGGGGGCCATGACATCATTCTGATGTAGGTTAGGTCAAATATGCTAGGTGCCACTGGAATAACAGAACGGTCGTATACAATACAGTGGCGCGGAGGTCTGCATTTACAAGTATGTGTCGGCATAAATATTTGGTCCACTCTGAGCTGGCGTGAGGTCACTGACACTGTAAACATCCAGACAGGGGGGGATATTTGTTTTCCTTTGTGTAAATAGTTTTGACGTTTGAATAATAGTGAGAAAAAAACAGACGGGATCCTCTATTGCCGCTGCGTGCGTACACCTCGCTTTTATTTACACAAGCACATCCCACGCGGGCCCTGGCGGAGCGCCTCGCACTGGGCACCTCCTCACCTCGCGTCTCATAACAGCTCCGACAGGCGCCCGTCTGGAATGCCTCCCGTGCGTCGTCATGCTACGGGAGGACTTCGGTCCACCCCTCTCTGCGTAATTCAGCTCGTTTCACGCACGGATTGAATTGCGGATGCGAGAGAGAGAGAGACGCCGGTGTCCGAAGGGTTAAAGTTCGAATTGGGAAAGGCTCCCGAGCGATGTGAATCGAATGAATAACGGACATGATGTCATTTCATCGGACTCACCGGCCCTCTTGTTTTTGGCTGTGAGAAAGTGCCAGTGGGTCTGTTTTCTAGAACCTTCTCAACAACTTTAGGAAGAAAACAGTCTATTTATAGCCGGGAGCCAGAGACCCAAAAAGAAAGAGAGTTTCAGAGCCACAGTGAGTGAATGTCAGATCTGTCATGGAAAACATGGTGCCACAGCGGACATCCTCAGTGGCACTCGATCACATATCATGAGAGGAAGTCTGTGACCCATTGCTTAGGTCTTCCATTCTCATCTCCACTCTCCACACACGGCCCTTTATGTTTTGCTAACCCCAAACGCAAATACTCCAAACTGTGACCCGGTGAAACGCTGTATCAGCTGATGTTGATGACACGTCTGCCTTTTATGGGACACCAAAAACAACTCACTGAACTCACTGAGGAGTATTCTTCCTGGGTAATTGTAAATGAAGTTCAATTTCAAGTTGAAGGTAATCATTTCTGTGATGACACTGAAGACGTTTCAAAGTGCTAAAATTGTACAAATATGTATTGTCACGGTCTTCTTGTTCACTTCTGGTATATAATGAGCCTGTGGGGGAAGTACCTGGTTTTCAAACATGAAGTACTGATAACACAATGCCCGATTTCTAAGACGCCTCACTCGTGCTGTTTTGTTCAGGGTTCACCTGCCGCCCGAAACTTTTTGTCTCCTGTCTGCAAAACAACAAATTTATTGGCTCAAGCCAAATAGCAGGAACGGAAACTACTTTGCATGGCAAGAAATAAGTCTGGAACAAAACAATGGTGCCTCTCGTGAAATATGGCAACAGGGGTTCACCTTTGGCTCCTTGTGCCTTTCTCCCCCAGCTTATTTACGTAAGCAGGTTGTGTTTCCTCGCGCCCGTCACAGCCAATCAGGAAGAGGCGTTGCAGGAAAGCAAGACTTGTATTCGTAGCGAATTTACAACATTAGAAACCCAGCGTGCTCTTATCTGATATCACATGAAGCTTGGCTCTCCGGCCGAGTGCCCAGACACCTTCCTGGGGCTTGGAGAAGAGTGCATGTGACCAGAGTGCAAATTATACAATCACAATCGGGGGGTCAACTTCTTCTCCAGGGCGTGTATCGACCCACCTGTTGTTTTTACCTCTTTTGGGGGGGTCCAAGTCAAACCAGCATTCGAACCCTGCATCATGTGACCACATCAAGGTGTGACCTTCCTACAGTTGGTTTCTGGGTTTCTCCTTATCAACATTTGGTGTGTTTTAAAAAACGAAATAAAATCAAACGTTACAAGTTAGTTAGGTTATAACTGTTGCCATAACGGGTCTGACTCTGACAACACTTGTCACGTGGCATTAAAACCACGTCACATGCCAACTTGATACTTTATTCTCAGCGTCTTCGTTGCTCCCCATATGAATAATTAACTGCCGTATGCATGAAGACGTTTTTGTATTAGTGTGATTATCAGGCTCCTACTTTCAAACTCCAAAGTTCAGCCCCTGCAACCAAACCCCCAAAAATGTAGCTGGTTGTTGCCACCTAGAGGTAAGATGTAGCAGAAACAGTACTAGGCTTGCACTGGTACCATTGAACCATTGCTTCAGTTCATGCGACCACCTCTCTGCAGTCTCGGCTTGTTGGCAGGGCTGTGTAGCCTACTGTAAGCTGTTTTAAGAGCTGATCTCATATGATTACATCACGGCAAACTGGGAATGGATCATACTGTTGTCCTGATAGTCATAAACAGTTTACTTGAGTTCAACACAGGTATTGAAGAACGACTAATATAAACACTGCTGTTGAAATCGTTCGAGAAAGAGTCCAGGCAGAGGTGATTCGTTTGCGAAACACTGACACCACCTGCTGGATGCCCTAAAACACTACAGGCATTTAAGCCAGCTGACGTTCTAGTTTTCCATCTTTAATGGCACTCATAAGGAGCTTGGTATTAGAAACAGAACTCCATGTATCTTATATCGGCGTCATTAAGTACACAGCAAAATGCTTCATATTGACATGCAGTGTGCCACAGAAAGCTCTGCTATAGGGTAACATCCTTTTAGGTTTTGGGGTAATTGCGGGACAGTCCCACCCCTGTTTAAAAGGGTTTGTGAATATTACCAACAGCGCATTTATCAAGCTCCCGTTGTCCAATTATCGAAAATAATTTGCTTACAAATATCCGAATGAAGGATTTATCATGAATTGACAAATACACTTTTTTCAACTATTGCTCTATCGCTGACACAACAACATAGCTGGACCGACATTTAGCCTAAATTCCATCTGCACTCAAATCCAACTGAAATCCAATTGATCAATGATCAAACCTATACGCATTGTACGTTTCTGCGAATCATGTAATTCAATGAACGATTGATTTAATAACACATTGATATATTTTTCCTCTCTGCATCTGATTACTGTAGCCTAAATATTAATAAACCCCAGGCCATAAATGCATGCATGGATATAAAAAAAATATATAGGGTGGGGTGTTTTTTCTTATAAATAAGTTGGGCTCCCATAAACAGTCATACCAATTATATAATCAAACCTAAAGCCTGCATCAATTAGCCAACAAGCCCAACCACATATCATCCTATCAAAACACATAAGTGAAAATGTTTAAACTCAGTCTTTCTCAGTGCGTCTTCAAAGGTTTATTCTACGCCGAAGTTTACGCTCGTTAAATAAGCAGTGCGTTTTTGGTCGGTGGATCTGTCTGTCAGCGCCTCTGACGGGAGAAGTGGCGCATCTCACGGACCAACCGTCAGGAATATTGGTGAACGTTTCGGCCTTTTTGTGCACAATTACCTCTGTTTTCACGGATTAACGCGAACGCGAACGGATGCATGCAGTGCGATGGAGAGAAAATGAATGATTAATATTATTATTGAGAGAATTTGAGACGGTCCTTCAGAAAGCGTATTTGTTTTGTGTGCCGAAATGAGGCAGGGGGTGGAGAGTCGCCACAGTAACGTTGGGCTTTGGCCAAACATCACCGTATTTTTATAGGCTATTGAGACATTTGGTTGCGGGTTTGCATGCTTTGGTGCAAAACGGGCCTACTGATTTTCGTAAATTTGGCACCGAAAATGCAGCTTGCTTGAGGACCCGATATATCGTTGCTGCTGCCATGATAGGCAGAGGTATCCTCTCGACCGCGGCTTTGCCGGTTGGAGAAGAAGCAGATTGAATGGGACTTGGACGCATATGCGGAGAGGCTGTTGTCGGATGTTATTATCTGTGGAGCTTAATCCTGTAAATATCATACACGCAAACACACAGTAATTCGGGAAAAACTCAGGGAAAATGTCTTCTCGTTCTGCGTTACCGTCTGGGAACGACAGGAGTACGGACCATGTAAGTGCAATTATAGCATCCTCATAATTTTACAGTGCATGCAATTCTACAGTGCATGCATGAAACCTGCACATCCTTGCAAAGTCGTCATATTGGCGCTTTGCATTCACGAAATGTAACCACAGGGCACATAATGTTGATGGGCATTTTGGATTTCAGAAAACGGGGGCCTGGGCAGTGGGCATGATACTGGAATGGTATTTAGCAGAGCAGGTTCTCTCAAAATGGGCCGTATCTTGGAGCGTCTACACAGCGAAAGAACCGATGGCAGGCAAACAACCCGGGATGAGTCCATCCGCATACGATAACGCTCAGTGGATATGCGCAGAAGCTTCATACTAAGAACAGTCGCCTCCTATTATAACGCTGTATAGATAGTGATGTCACATAGGCTATTGCCTGTGTGTTCCCCTTGTATGACCGAAACGTCGAAAGACTATCATAATGTTGCAACATCAGGATCATTAAGATCGAAAGAATTGTCCTGATCCGAGTTTTTTTTCTTCTTCTGTTTATTGCGTAAATGTTGTGCAGTCTAATGCTGCGTATAAAACAGGGCAGTAAAGAACTACTGGGGGTCAAACAGCGCCCTCCAGAAAATCCCAAAACAGAAAAGGCTGTTTTGTATTATAATACGCACAGCATCCACGTCAGTCTAGCTAGCTAGCTAGCTAATCTAGCTGTCTAGCTGTCTATCTACAGATGCAATGCGAAATAATTACTAGGATGATGTGGGATACGTTGGGGCTGTGTCACTTCCTGTCTGCTAAGGCTGTGAGAGGGGAGACCACACGGGTCTCACTCTGCCTGTCTCAACTCTCAGGCCGGGGGAGAATAATTGGCCGGCTCTCCATCAACCGACCAAACAACGCTGGGATAAACATAGCAATTCGTATCTGAGGGGGCCGAGTTCCCGTCCTTCAGAGAGAAAGAGAGAGAGAGAGGGAGAGTGTGCCTCGGTACATGTGTGTGCATTGTTATGTTGGATTTAGAGGGTGTCGGAGATCAAAGATAGAAGATTGGTGTAAGAAAGCAAGGACATGAAGGGAATATACATCTTCGGTGCAAAAACCATGATCCAAGATGTCAAGAACAGTGATTGTTAAATAGAACCGTGTACCATGTACCTTTCTGTCCATTCACAATAATGCAGGTTAAGTTCCTGTGAATACCTGGCCATACCTGGGAATTGGTCTTGGTTTGGTGTTGGGAGGGGTCTAGGAGCCGGGGGCCCTCCCTGTCTTCCTTCCTGGTCTGTGGGTGGGTGTGGGGAGGCTAAAAGCAGGATGACATGCTGAGGGGGTGGAAGTGTGATGCCTCAGGCCCTGAGACTGGCCAGGGACCACTGTGACTGCATCTGTTCTCCTTTTAGTATCTCTCTCTCCTCTCTCTTTCTCTCTCTGTATCTGTCTCTCTGTCTCTTTCTCTTTCTTTTCTTCTCTCCTTCTCTCTCTCTCTTCTCTTCTCTCTCTATTTTCTCGCTCTCTTCTCTCTCTCTCTCTGTCTCTCTCTCTCTTTCTTGTCTTTTCTTTCTCTCCTTCCTTCTCTCTCTCTCTCTCTCTCTCTCTATTTTCTCTCTCTCTATTTATCTCCCTCTCTCCCCTCTCCGTCTCTATTTATATATCTATCTATCTGTACGTATCCATCTCCCTCTGTAGCTCCCACACCCGTCTTTTTCTTTTTTTCGGGGGACCCTACTTTGTCACATGACAATGAGTCGCATCCTACTGAAACACGTTCAGCTTTGTTCCTGTAAAATCAGACATTGTTGCCTCCGTTTGCCTCTGTTGCCGCCTGACAGGGAAGTATCCACGACTCTAAGCTGTGGACTGAATCTTCGCAGCACAAATGACTCAAGCTACTGTGTGTAGACTGGCACAGGGAGAACGCATGGCACAGCTGAATATCTATGAGGTCATCACAGATACGCAACTGTGTCTTTAACATGCCCGTTATTGTCACGAGCAAACAACGTAATGTACCCGTGCATATCTTAGTCCTTAAAGATGGGGCTAAAGGTGACATCAGTCATCATGGTCAAGTATTTCATACTGTAGTGCTGTAGTATTCAACCATATAGTGCCAATCCACATGTACGATGAACCTTGGAACGTGTTATTTGACGCTGATGCTTAGCAACATCAATGAAATAGAAAGGAGGCATTGACTCAGCTATAATATTTAATAGAGTTATACCTGTGGTCCTGGATTGGGTTTGTAGATCTGACTCATGAAGTAAGTGGGATAGGCCACTGCCAATGTTCAAGGAGACTTTACCTAAAGGCAGGCCGAACATATTCTGTCGATTCATCAACCAACCAATAATCCTTTTATAATAGGTATTTGACTGGGCACTAGATAACTGATTGCATTAACAGGAGAGGACTTAAAGGGATAGTCATGCGATAATACATTCCCTACGAATCAGTTCCATCGTATAGGTTTTCCTGGATCAGGTGCTGTTGATAAATGCCTGTAACGATTCTCCAAACGACTCCGATGGCTATGGCACGCTCCCAAACGTTGCAAACCGCCAAACCCTGGTCCATCTGTGAGTCCGAGCAAGCCCGAGCATTCAAGATGACAGATGACGGGGGGGGTCAGATGGCTGAGCGGTTAGGGAGTAGGGCTAGTAATCAGAAGGTTGTTGGTTTGATTCCCCGCCTTGCCAAATGACGTTGTGTCCTTGGGCACTTCACCCTACTTGCCTGGTGGGGGGAATGTCCCTGTACTTACTGTAAGTCGCTCTGGATAAGAGCGTCTGCTAAATGACTAAATGTAGATATCTCGCTCTGGACTCGACAGACCAGGCCCGGATGATATTTCCCCGAGCCTTAGTCGTTGCCTGCCGGTTGGCCACTGCTACGAGTGACCCCCCTCTCCTCTCCTCCTCTCCCCCAGCATGCGTCTCTGGCGGCCAGCCGCTCAGACAAGGGCACCAGCCTGTCCAGCCGCTCCCTGGGCGCACGCTGCAGGAACTCCATCGCCTCCTGCTCCGACGAGCAGCCGCACATCGGCAACTACCGCCTGCTCAAGACCATCGGCAAGGGGAACTTCGCTAAGGTCAAGCTAGCCCGCCACATTTTGACCGGCAAGGAGGTAAGTTACCCGGGGCGACGGGGGGAAGGGCTAATGTGGATTTGGTTGTACTGTGGTTAAGGTAGTCGGGGGTGGGGGTGGGGGGGGGGTGTTGAAATATTCATCATAAAGGGTAAAACTGGGGCAAACATACAGTCAGTGGGGCAGGGATAAGGGTGTAAGGGAGCAGGGTGCCAGGGGTTAGGGACAAGGATGTAAGGGGGCAGGGATAAGGGTGTAAGGAGATGGGGATGAGGGTGTCAGTGGAAAGGGATGAGGAAATGGTCTAAGGAGGGAAGGTGGAAATACAGGGATTAGAATGTAGATGTATGGACGAGTTGGGAGGTTTTGACCTTATGACCTCTAAAGGTGAACAAGGAAGTAAGATCAAATGAAACCGCAATGAAACCTTTTCACAAGCTTCTCTCTAGTCAACGACGATAACTTTTAAAATCCCGTGTCGAGCTTTTCCCTCTTCAATAATGGGTCGGGAGAGTGTCCAATCGTAGCCGTATATGAGAACTCAGAGGGTTAAACACATGTTACCTTGACGACAGACGGTATTTCCTGCTCTTGCTGCTTGGTTGGATGTCGTTGTTGGATGTCGTTGTTGGATGTCGTTGTTGGACGCGTGTCGCCTCACGTTCTCTTCCTGTCTCCCACCAGGTTGCAATAAAAATCATCGACAAAACTCAGTTGAATCCTACCAGCCTACAAAAGGTGAGTCTTCCTGCTCAGAGCACACAGCGCGCCAACGACAAACGATAAACGTCTAGCGTGTCTTAGCAACACGTTAGCGGCACGTTTGCACACGCGGTAGGCTCAGCGTAGCCTCACAGACGTCCAATCGGGCGGGAGGGACAGCGCTTTGGTTCAGCCGTGTCAGGCTAGGCAGGGGGAGAGTCCAGCGACAAGGGCTCAGCCACGCCGGGGGCCTCGTCCTCTCTGTCTCTCGTCCGTCAGGAAAGGCCAGAGTGAGGGATCGTGGGACGTGATGCCGTTTGGCAGGTGCTGTGGAGTGAACCGAGACTTCTGCTCGCGTTCCCCATCTCTCTGGGCTAATCACCGCTCCCGAATGCAGAGTGACTCACCCTTGAGATCGCCCCGGGGCCATTTATAGTACTAATTCTTCTTCTTGTAACAAACTGTGTTTGATAATACACATAAGGAAAATATCTGGGGGAGGGGGGGGAGGGGACTGTGATAGGGATAAGAAGAATGTGCCTTCTTGAGATAGGCGTGCCCCGAAGATGTGATGAGCAGATTGAAAGCGTTTTTGGTGGTGTCCCGGACAAAACGGCCATTTTGTTTGCGTGCGGATTGTTTGAAGTGTTTCGTACGCTCCGTAATGAGATGTGTCACAGTGAGATTTCTTCCCCCGCCCCTGCCTGGTCAGCATGCGGAGACTTGGGCCAGAAAAAGTGGGCGATGTGGGTTTGTGGTGCGTGAAGGTGAATCCAGGAAAGGTGAACAGTTGGGCTCTGCAGGCTCTGAAGGGCATGCCTGTGCTAGTGCCTGTGCTAGAGCCTGTGCTAGATACTACACACAACACAGGCACAGGCAGAACCCATTTTAGGTTCCGCATGACAGTGGTCCTTCAACTCGTCATATGACAAATGTTTAGATTTTATCGTTCGGCTACCTCACTTTCAGCTCTCTGAGGAACATCTAAAGACTTAGCCAGACCGTCGAGACTCGCTGTTAACCATACCGTACCTTTCAGCTACAAAGGCTGGCAGAAATAGACACAAAGACACTATAGCACATCCTCGTTTCTCCCCCTGCTGAAGCTTAAAGCTGTTGTCACGGTGCCGAGATGAGCCGTGGTGTCTTCCCCAGAGTTAGTCATAGGTCTGGACCACTCACAAGACAGGCGTAGAGTCCATGTGGCGTGGCCCTGCCCCCCACCTCTCCCTCTCTCTCCCCTCTCTCCCTCTCTCTCTCTCACTCTCCTCTCTCTCCTCTCCCTCTCCCTCTCTCCCTCTCTCCCTCTCTCCCTCTCTCTCTGTCTCTCTCCTCCCGCCCACCCTCCCTCCCGCCCTCCCTCCCTCCCATCCCTCCCTTTCTCTCTCTCTCTCTCATTCTCTCGCTCTCACTGCGACCGCCTCTGGCGCTGTGGCGGCACATATGAACTCCCGAGCCCCGCGGGCAGGAAGTGAACAGACCGGAAGGAGCCAATCAAGGATGAGATGATTGTTCATAATGGTTATTTGTGGTTGATTGTGTTTGACTGGCAGAGGTCTAAGGAGTCCTGCTGCATGTCATGCGTGTGTCATGTGAGCATTCTGCATGAGCTGCGGGCAGATGCATGCAGCAGGCCCATCGAGGGTTCGGATGCGTTTATAAAATCAACCGATAGTGACTCGCAAGAGACAGAAGGCCGTGATTGGCCAGATGTCGGAGACGGAATTCAGTGAAAGAGCTTTTGTGACGAACAAAGCTTTCGTCCACCTGATGGGTCAGGGACGGACGAGACATGGATAGGATTGGCCAGCGATGGGAGAGAATAGCCTACAATTGGTCAGTGATGATAACCGGCTGCTTTACATACCTCTAGGCCAGAGAAAATCCTTAGTACGGAAGATATGAAAGAGTTTGTATTAGCATAATCTTGCCTGCTATGCATCCAGAGGGGGGGCGGGGAGGGAGAGATGTGAAGTGGGCAAGCGACAGAGGAGAGATAGGAACGAGAGAGAAGGAGTGGACGAGGAGAGGATGAGCCTACTGTGGAGGAGGGTGAAGCTCAGTCAACGAGGAAGTCCTTCCCTTTCATGACCAAACCAAAAGGGGGAGGGACCGGCGAGAGGCCGAGGCTCAATCAGCTGAGCATTCTGAGCAACGGAACGACGTGTGCACGGACGACACGTTTATCGTTTAGCCAAGGGTGTGAACGCTACCCCCATAGGCCACAGCAGAGCTCACGCCGTTAGTTATTTTATAATCAGGTCCACGGAAGCCATGTACTGTGGATTCGCTATGGTGCGAATGTCAGGTGGTTGTCGAAGGCACGTTAGATCATTATCCGTATTCTTTCTGTTGTCTTCTGAGGCGACGGTGGACGACGGTGCGTTAGACAGCTCCGTCCAGTAGGATGTGTTTGTGACCCGGGGGGGAATACAGGGAGGCCGGTCGCGACACGTCGCGTCCCATGATCCCCGGCACAGCTGGAGGAGCTGGGAAGGGCCTCGTCTTTAATACCTGGGTTGCCATGGCAACGGTGACGTCGTCGGGCCTTTCCGGAGGAAAGACGGAGAGAGAGGGATTGAATGAAGGAGGAGGGGATGGGTGTGGGGGGGGGGACATATAGAAAGTGAGGGGGAGGATTGACGAAAGAGGATAGAGAAGCTTATCGCGCCATCTCTCTTTTCGAGACGGGTGTTGATGATGTGGGACTGGGAGAGTTGTGACGATTTGAAATGACGGCCGTCTTGTGCGACCCACTACTGTACACACACCTCAGCCAAGTGTCAGAATCCACTCTGATCTCCTTCTCTGTGACAAAGTACTGTCGTCGACCAGATGTACCTGCCAGTATACTGACGAGGGTTTTCATAAAGAAAGCACGACATGTTCAGTGACTTCTTCACGAATATGTTAAAAGTGAATTCATCGTATCACCGTCTCTAAAACACATTTTTATCTGTGGCCTTTTTTTCCACAGCTCTTTCGAGAGGTACGGATAATGAAAGGATTGCATCACCCGAACATAGGTAAGGTTCTGGAACGTTCTTATTTCATGGGGACTGTTGTAAGTTTACAGCATGTGTGCATTCTTCCATGTGGCGTGTCTATAATTGTCTGTCGACACATGGTACCGCATCGCCATACAGTAGCTCGTGCTACATCCGTACGCTGTGCCAATGTATTCTAACACAGCCGTTATTCATGCGGCTCGTCTCAGTGTGCAGTCCTTAGTGCCGTCCCTGGGTAAGCAGACTGAGACGTTCGGGTCGCAGCCTGTGTCTGTGTGTGTTGAACTGGCCCCTGCTGACACAACTCCAGGAGCTCATCCTCCCCCCCTGGCCCGGGGATAGAGGGCATGGGGTTGCGGGGACTAGGGGGTGGGCGGTGGGGGGGTGGGTGAAGGGATTTTCTAAAGCTGAAATGTCATATGGATACAAAAACAAAAGCACTGCTGAAGCAGTGGCCGATCGACGAGGGGTTTCGAACACGAGAGGTTCTCTCTCTCTTTGACCACGTTCGATCTCAATGTGATTTTGTTTGCGGGCCACAGTGCAGCTGTTCGAGGTGATCGAGACCGAGAAGACCCTGTACCTAATCATGGAGTACGCCAGCGGAGGTAAGTGCATCCGTCAGCGTCTACGTCGAGCTACGGTAGCCCTGGAAGGACACAATAGGCCACATGAACACCCCGGGGAAGAGTTCACGTATAAAACCAATGACTAGACACCGAGCGAAAGAAAATACTACATTCTGCATCAAGTTTCTTTTTGAATAGTGTCAAGAATTTAGCAGTCTGATTTGACTAATTGTGTGGAACTAAAGGGTATTGGGGGGGGGGTGGAAGTATGGTGGGCAAGTTGTAAGAGGCTTACGGCTCATGACTAGGTTTTAGTTAAGTAGGAGACTATTTCTGAAAGCCGAAATGTCATTAGAATCAAATCTACGAGGCGGCGATCCAGTGCGGCGCAGCCTCCTGATTGAACCAAGATAACATGTAACATCCTATTAGCTCTCGCTAGCAATTTAGCACATGAATGAACGTGTGGAATGGAATTCATGGAATCAAATCTTTACACCAAGACCTGCTCAACAGTATAGCTAGTAGGATGTAGCTAGTGGATGAGTTTGAAGGGCTTTTTTTGAGGCCTGTTCTCACGTCGACCCCCCCCATTCTCCCCGCCCGCTCTCAGGTGAAGTGTTCGATTACCTCGTGTCTCACGGGAGGATGAAGGAGATCGAAGCCAGAGCCAAATTCCGACAGGTACGTCTAGAACACCACCCCCGCCCCCCCGGACCCCTCTTATCCGTTCGTCTCTCCGTCTGTCCCTCTGTGCCGCCTGTCCGTCTGCGAGCCCTGTTGACCCTGTGTTCCCTCCCTCAGATCGTGTCTGCGGTCCACTATTGCCACCAGAAGAACATCGTCCACCGAGACCTGAAGGTGAGATGACAGACGAGGAAACGCGCGCGTAAACACGCGCGAATGTGAATGAAAAGAGGAATGAATTCACGAATCTTATCGCTAGAGTTAGAAAAATGCTTAAACCTTTGGAAAGGAAGTAGCCCGTTTTCGTCGGATGATGTTGTACTTTTAAACGTCGGCAGTGACGAGTACGTGGTGTGAGTCATCTCTCGCGCTGCCGATGTTTCCTGTGACCTGGATGTCGAGTGAAAAGTCCTCCGCTCTCGCTCTCTCTCTATATCTCTCCTCTCTCTCTCTATCTCTATCTCTCTCTGTCTCTCTCTCTCCACTTTCAATCCACTCTCCAAACCTCTCCTGTGTTTTCTTCCTCCCTGTCTCTCCCTCTCCATCACTACTGTCCCTCCCTTTCTCCTCCCTCCTCCCTCCTCCTCCTCCTCCCTCTCCTCCTCTCCTCCTCCCTCTCCTCCCTCTCCCCCTCCCTCCCTCTCTCTCGCGTCGTCCCGCGACTCCCCAGGCCGAGAACCTCCTCCTGGACGCCGACGCCAACATCAAGATCGCCGACTTCGGCTTCAGCAACGAGTTCACGATGGGGAACAAGCTGGACACGTTCTGCGGCTCCCCGCCCTACGCCGCCCCGGAGCTCTTCCAGGGGAAGAAGTACGACGGGCCCGAGGTGGACGTGTGGAGCCTGGGGGTCATCCTCTACACGCTGGTCAGCGGCTCCCTGCCCTTCGACGGGCAGAACCTCAAGGTGGGTTCTCCCGGAGCTCCCGGGGGGGTTTTTTGTGTTGTGCGTGTCCCCCAACGTTGACCGTGTGTGTGTTGGGTGTGGCCCCCCGCAGGAACTCCGAGAGCGCGTGCTGAGGGGAAAATACCGCGTGCCCTTCTACATGTCCACCGACTGCGAGGGAATCCTGCGCAGGTTCCTGGTGCTCAACCCCACCAAGCGCTGCACCTTAGACGTAAGGAGACCCCCAACGCACACGCACACCCTCTCACACCCGCCGGCACGCGCGTCAACAAGGTTTTCCGGAAAAGTCCGGAAACCGTGGAGGCTCTTCTCTGACCGTTGGTGTTGTTGTTGTTCTCACTACACAGCAAGTGATGAAGGACAAGTGGATAAACGCAGGGTACGAAGGGGAGGATCTCAAGCCCCACATAGAGCCGGTCGAGGACTACAGCGACGCCACTCGCATTGGTGAGCTAGCCGGGTCTATTGGGGGGGGGGACACTGTGTCCGCATTGTGTGTGGTGAGTCATTTTGGGAGCGATGCAGCCATTTTGGGTGGGAAGTAGCCTTCGTTATTCCCTGCTAGCCTTGTTGTCCCCGCATAAGGTTTCTTCAATTTTTGAGTTTTTCCTTGTCTTCCTTGAGGGTTTAGGTTGGTTGAGGGGCAGCTCTATGGGCGTATGTGAAGCCCTCTGTGACATGCTTGCGTGTAAACAAATACATTTTGATTTGATAAGGAATAAGGAAAGTGACGTAATCCTTAAGCGTTGGAAAAATAGGTCGTTTCCCCTCGAAGTGTCGGTCGGGGAGACGTTTCTGAAATGTGCCCTCCTCTCTCAGAGGTGATGGTTGGGATGGGCTTTACTCCCGAGGAGATCAAGGACGCTTTGCTCAACCAGAAATACAACGAGGTCACCGCCACCTACCTTTTGCTGGGCCTTAAGAACGAGGTGAGCCGGACGGGCCTGGTCTACAGGGGGCGCAAACACGTACTGTACCACCTTTCTACGTCATCTTTCAGAATTTCTATTATCATAACAATACCAGCGTTTGGCGACGGTGTGTGGAGAGGCTGACTGGTTTGTTACTGTGTGTCCGTGTTTAAAGGACGGGAGCGAGTCTCGTTCGGCCAGCAGCCTGTCCCTGGCCAGGGTGCGGCCCAGCCCCATCACCAACGGGACCAACAAGCACTCCTCGGCCACCACCGGCTCCTCGTCCTCCTCCTCGTCCTCGCACAGCAAGACCCCGCGCAGCGCCTCCTCCACGTACCACCGCCAGCGGAGACACAGCGACTTCTGTGAGCACCGGGGGGCGGGGTCTCACGTCCTTCTTTACATTTACATTACATTTACATTTAGTTTTTAGCAGACGCTCTTATCCAGAGCGACTTACAGTAGGTACAGGGACGTTTCCTCCCCTGAGGCAAGTAAGGTGAAGTGCCTTGCCCAAGGACACACCGTCATTCTGCACGACCGGGAATCGAACCGGCAACCTTCTGGTCACTAGCCCAATTCCCTAGCTCGCTCAGCCGTCGGACTCCCCTTTACTCACGTTGGGTCCTTGTGTCGCGTCGCCTTCCGCAGGTGGGCCCTCCATGCCGGTCATGCACCCCAAGAGGAGTCCCACCAGCACGGGGGAGCGGGAGCTGAGGGAGGGCCGCATGCCCCCGCGGAAGGCCAGCTGCAGCGTGATGGGCAGCCGGAGCCTGCCGCCCTCCAGCCCCATGGTCAGCAGCGCCAACAACCCCAACAAGTCGGAGATCCCCGACCGCCGTAAGGAAATGACCGCGACCACGGTAAGCCACGGGAGGGGGAAGTGAGGAGGTACGACGGGAGGGGAGTGAGTGGGGAAGCGAGGTCGACGGGAGGGAAGTGAGGTCGACGGGAGGGGAAGCGAGGTCCGACAGGGAAGGGAGGTCACGGGAGGGGAAGCGAGGTCCGACGAGGGGAGTGACGAGGGGAGTGAGTCCGCGAGGGGAAGGAGGTCGACGGGAGGGGGAAGTGAGGTCGACGAGGGGAGCGGGTCGCGGGAGGGGAAGTGAGGTCGACGGGAGGGGAAGTGAGGTCGACGGGAGGGGAGAGTCGACGGGGGGGGAGTGAGGTCGACGGGAGGGGAAGCGAGGTCGACAAAAGGGGAGTGAGGTCGACGGGAGGGGGAAGTGAGGTCGACGGGAGGGGAAGCGAGGTCCGACGGGAGGTTCCGATGTTGTTATGGGACCGTCGTGGGTTCTTCTGGGACTGTCGCGATTTGGCTACGTTTGGGTTTTTTAGCCTCACGTCTGACCGGTTTGCCCGCTTTTCAGAACAACATCCCTGGCAGTGCCATGACCCGCAGGAACACGTACGTGTGCACCGACCGCTCCAGCACCGACCGACACTCCCTGCTGCAGAACGGCAAAGAGAACAGGTGACGGCGGCCTCGCCTCCAATCGGGGGATTCGCTTCACGTTTTTTGTATTTGTCCACATTTACATGGTACATGCACATGTATGTTGTACCCGCAACCACTAAATACATAAATGATACTAAAAGAGACTGTATAAAAAGAGAAATAATGCAATTAAATTACAAGAAATCTAATTGAATGAAAGGGTGAGGGTTTCTTGTCAGGGCGCTTGGCTGATGTTGCCTCTTCCTCCTCCTCTCTCTCACGCTCCTCTCCTCCCTCCAGCTCCCTGACCCACCGGCTGCCCCCGGCCTCCCCGTCCACCCTCAGCATCTCCGGGGCGGGCGCCTCCTCCTCCTCGTCCGGGGAGCGCTGCCGCCTGACCCGCGGCTCCACCGTCCGCAGCACCTTCCACGGGGGCCAGCTGAGGGACCGGGGCCCGCCCGTCTACTCGGCCCCGCCCACCTCCCCGACGCTGTCCCACGACGCCAGCTCGCTCCCCCACGCCCGCAGCCGCGCCACCTCCAACCTCTTCACCAAGCTCACCTCCAAACTCACACGCAGGTAGGTGCTGTGGACCCCCAGCCCCTTGTCCCAGGCTAAGGGCCGGGTCCCGGACGTTTCTCCAAGGGCCTCCGGGGGCTGGGTGTGAGAGTGGACGGCAGGCTAAAGGGCCTCTGGCCCCCACGCCTTCCTCCCGTCTTCTGGATTACCCCGACCCTCCCTTACTGCCTCAGCCGTAATCACATATGTCTAATCTAATGAGAGCTCTCTCTGCCTTATCCTCGCCTATCAGCCTCTGCTGCGCTCTTCTGCCTCGACCCCTCCTCCGCCGCGATTCAATTATATGCTCTCTCTCTCCCCCCTCTCTCCCCCCCCCCACCCCCTCTCTCTCTCCCCCCTCTCTCTCCCCCCCCCCTCTCTCTTTTCTCCCCCCCCCTCTCTCTCTCTCTCTCTCTCTCCCCCCTCTCTCTCCCTCTCTCCCCCCCTCTCTCTCTCTCTCCCCCCCCTCCTCTCTCTCTTTGTCTTTTCTCTTTCTGTCTTGATCTCGTCCCCTCCCTCTAACGTTCTCCTCCTCCAGGGTCAATCTTGACCCTTCTAAGCGCCAGGGCTCAAACAAATCAGTCTCGGGCTGTACTCTTCCACAGGGATCGAAAACAGTTAGTAAGTTCCAACGTCTCTAGCTTCTCTCTGCCTGCCTGCTTGTCTGCCTGCCTGCCTGCCTGCCTGCCTGCCTGCCTGCCTGCCTGTCTCTCTGTGGGCCTGCCTGTCTTGCTCGCTGGATATATAGATCTGTCTGTCTGCCTGCCCCGTTACGCAATCATATTCTTATGAAAGTCTACATTGCCGGCTATGACTTTGCATACATGTACGAAACCATCGAGACCGTCGCTCAGCCTGTCTTGCTCGTTTACCTCGTGGGTTTTTTCTTTTCATATCGAATGACAGGCGTCCGTTTCTATGTTGTGTGTACTGTAATGCACAGCGAGGTGTGTGTAGTGGGTGTTGTAAAACCGGTAGATGTAAAAGCTGCCGTCCTTTCAACGTGGGTTACCCCTCAAGACACACGGTATTCAAAAGTGCATGTGGCCATCTTAACGCGAATGAGGCTGGATGTTGTTGTTTTTGTATTCACTTTATTTTTTTTTACTACTTTTGAATGGCATCACTGTTTGCGCTCGTCGGTAATAGGTGATGACTCACTGTGCATTCTGTGGGAACAATGGCCGCCTTTATCACGCTGTTTCCTCTTGTCCACAGGGTCACAAATGAACCTGAGGGAGTCAGCAGATCTGCGCTCACAAGGTCAGCACCGCCGACATGCAGCAGCATCACATGACCTTCAGATTCAGAACATTGCCACCCAGGCCCTTAGCCAATCAATAGGGGTTTTTATAGTGACCAAAGAACCACAACTTTACCTTTTGATCTAACGGATGAGGGGCAAACCGGACAGTGTGCCGGATGCAGCCAAATATTGGGGATAAAATGTGAGTCTGGGGGTGGAGTTCGAGTGAGAATGGTCTAAAGCAGGGGTGGGCAACTCCGGTCCTCAGGGGCCACTGTCCTGCATGTTTTAGATTTTTCCCAGGTGTGTTGGAGCAGGGAAACATCTAAAACATGCAGGACAGTGGCCCCTGAGGACCACCCCTGGTCTAAAGGAAGCAAAGGCTTCATCCAGCAGCTCGACTCTTTAGCCTATCAGTGGTGGAGGGGGGCGGGGTTTCCCTCCCTCCAGATCCACCTCAGTAACAGCACACGTCTCCATCGAGGTTGACGATTTCCCCCAGCCATTGCCACAGTGACTGTGTAAAAACCCATGTTTCCATGTAACGTCGACCCTCTTCTCCCCCCCCACCAGTCGCCATCTACCTGGGCATCAAAAAGAGGCCGAGCCCCGGGCCGTCGGACGTGGCCGGGATCTGAGAGGAGGCGGGCGGCGGGACCCTGCGGAGGTGGTGCTGGCTCTGCGGGAGGCGGCGCGGGGCTGCGGCTGCCAGGTCCGCCACGCCGGCCCCTTCCTGCTCGCCTGCACCCACGGGGCGGCGGGGGGCCGCGTGGCCTTCGAGGCCGAGGTGTGCCACCTCTCCACGGGCGCCTCCGAGACGTCCAACGGGGTGCGCTACACGCGACTCTGGGGGGCAGCGCTGGCCTTCCGGGACATCGCCACCCAAATCTCGAAGGACCTCGAACTTTGACGTGATGTGTGTGTCGGAGGAGGATGAGAAAGAGAGAGAGAAAAGATCATTCGCGGAGCAAAGTGGGGGGCATAGGGCTGGACCCGTCACAAAACAATTTCCCACCCCCCCACTTTGTCTTTTAGGTGTCTATAACCTCCCTTTCCCCTTCCCCCACCCCTTGTCTGGCCCCCACCTTCCATTTCCCCTACGCCACAAGGACTCCAGAACCCTTCCCCTAGCCCCCCTACTCTGTCCTCTAACCCCCCCTCCCACACACACACACACACACACCGGACCTGGAGCAGGAGAGAACCCAGCGTGGTCTTTCCTTGACGTTCCCACGAGCCATACTGACGATTACTTTGAATCAGTGGTATAGTCATTCTGTCGTTTTTACCATCTCCACCTCCGCCTCGAAACATCGCCGTGTCTTTCGGTCTGTCGGAGCCACTCTGTGTCACCGTGTCACTTGTGCACGCTCGTTCATTTCCCTCCCTCTTTGACGTTGACACCGATGAAGTGATTAACCAATGACTTTTTGGGTCACCCGTGGGACAACATGCACAAATGTGGAGACGGTCATCGGTTCAACAGGCGGCGCCGCGAAAGGCTGCTTCGTTTGTGCACACCTTAGGATGGATCCGATTGGATTATTGGCAATGAAGACGGTGTTGACAGGGCTTTGAGCCAGCCAATCAGAACCAAACTCTGACCCCGGTGTAGCTGTGACACGATCGACTAGATAAGCGGGGGCTCTGCCTGTCTATTTTCCTACTCGTGTGTTTGACAAATATGAAATGGAAGACGTAGATGGTCGGTTAGTGCATTACGTTAGTCAAGATACACTTTGGTGCGAGAATCTATCTCATCCTTCATTTGCTATCAGCTCCAACAGTACCAGTGCAGATATTATTGCAGTAAATTCATAATTACCGATACTACATTTTTCACATGCATATCATGTTAGCGACCTGTAGTTTTACAGGTCAAGTCAGTAGAATTGAATCCATGTTGCTCAAGGGCTGCCCATATCTTAGGAAAGAGCCCATAGGCCGAATCCCCTTACAGAAACCCCTCTGATTGGCTGGGCTCAATGTCCGTGTTGGCCGTGGTCATTCTCAGTAAACATATCGACCGTCTTTATTCGAATTTGTATCTCGACCCAGTCCAGCCTTCCATGGGAAGTTTATGCCCCTCGATTCTTTAATCAGCAGAGATGCGGTCATGGAAAAACCTGCATCGTTGCAAGCGTAAGACAGTCGTATTTGAAAGTCCAGTTGCTAAACTCTTGCTGGGTGGTGACCGAAAGGGTGACTGTTCAATTTTTGCGGCAACTCGTTGCAGAACATTCCCCTCGAAATGCCACTTGGCTATGCCAAAAAAAGCAAATCTGTCATACTTGGCTTTGGTTCCGCCCCCCCCCGTGCCATGTGACTTAGTCGTCATCCCACTGCATTACATCTGAGGTGAACGCCAACAGTGTCTCTATGGAGCTCCGTGTCTCCACAACTCCCAGAGGATACTCCCACAGTCCCACACACACACACGCACACACACACACACACTGTGGCCTGCTCCGATGCTCCCCTGGAGGGCTTTGGAAGCGGTGGATCCGATGAAGACTGGCCGTCTAGTCCGTTCTGGATTCTTGTGGGTGGCGAGGGAGGGTCGTGCACAGAAACACAGTCAAACTGTTGAGAAGTCACCGAAGGCAGTGTTAGACAGTGCTTTTTCCTGTTTGTCCAGCTGCCTTTGAAGCTGATCGTCCCCTTATGCCTTCATACAGTACATGTTCAATGTGAAAGAAAAAAAACGAAGACAAAAAAATACGAAACAATACGAATTTCTATTCCCTCTCCCTAATTTGAGTGAATTATGTACTGTGATATTTAATGTAGGCTACAAAGGCCACGATTTATGGCTGGTGATTTACTGTTATTGCTCTATCTCAGTTGTGGCTTTGCTCATGGTGATCCTCCTCGTCTACACCGTCCTCACCCCCCCCCTCCACTCGACAGAGACCACGCCTCCAGGCCACCGTCACGCGTCGCATTTCGAATCTCCCGTCCGATACGCCCCCCCCCCTTCACCATGAGCGTTTCGCTTTCTCACGCCTGTTAGTTTGAGATTTCTCCCATTTTCGCTTGAAAAACACTCTCGACTTGTCAGTCACCCCCGCTCACGACGTCACGCCATTGGACCATCTTTCTGAGCTCGTCTCGGTGTCGTTCGGTCTGCTCTGCCCCTCGGCTACGCTCTCTGACTGTACCCGACATCCCTGAAAAGGGGCGGTGACAGACCCAAACACACACCGGGAATCTCAGTCCTAGTCCTACTCTTACTCCCTGGACGTTCTCATTGTGGTGTATATTAGCATTAGGTAATATAGACCTCAATGCACTTTGCTTTGACTTGAATCAGCTCCTTCCAGTGGAATCTTGGGTTAATACCCAAATTAGCCACTGGAGGGTGTCAATGTCTTAAATGTGAAACACTTCAATTTGTGGATATTTGCACAGGTACTTTATTTATTTTTTAGAATAATAATATCGTTAAAAAACAGGATTTATATCAGCCAGTTTATGGCTGTATATAAAATATATGAATATAGTATATATCTTAGAGCTCAAGGTTTATTTATAGCTAGATCAAGGGACGTAATTCTAGTTTAAAGCAGTTTCTGTCAATGACAATGGGCAACAATACCGACCTGCAATCCTGCATGACTTCAGAGTTTGGGTTTAAGGGGAAAAAATGAAAATGATTCTCACCAATGCGTGGATGCTTTATGAAGTAAAGGTGCAGTCCGGTTTTTTTGGACATGAATACTAACACAATGAATGTGTATCGGGTCTTTTCCCCCCTCACGTATACAGATGGCAGGTTTTGGGTCAATTCCAATAATTTCACCCCATCTTGTGTTCCACACGAGCTATACTTGAGCTATTCAGAAAAGGACTTACATATTTAACTCTTAAGAGAAAAAAAAGTATTTGGGGATGTTTCTAAATGACGTTCAAAGACTTGTATTTGAAATTCTAGCATCGGAAAATCTTTACCTTTCAAA
Organism: Mallotus villosus; assembly: GCA_903064625.1. Taxonomy (NCBI): domain Eukaryota; kingdom Metazoa; phylum Chordata; class Actinopteri; order Osmeriformes; family Salangidae; genus Mallotus; species Mallotus villosus. Next base: position 189,813 of record CAEFZP010005682.1, read on the forward strand.
GTGATTAATGAAAAAAACTCATTGGAATTCTCACCAATCCCGATAGACTCTGATATCAAAAAAGCCTTGGGTTTCATTCAAGCCATAGAGATGTTGGTTTCAGTTTTTACTGATAGCAACAAGTGAGCATCTAATCACTGAGTATTTCAATAAAGACCGCTGAGGTAAAAGGAAAACGTGTTTATAGCTCTTACCCTCGGAGTAAAGGAATTGGCATTGTCTCCAAATGGACCATAGAAATCTTATGAGATGGATAGGAAGATTGTTCAGTATGTTCATGGTACGTGTATGGGGAGCCATTGTGTCAGTGGTATCTGTTGGTTACAGTATTCTTACAGGGGGCTCAGTATTAAAGTGATGTGCACTGTTATCCTGGAGCTGAATTTTGGAACCTTTGATGTAATATGCAATAGAGGCCAATGAGACTGAAGTAGAGAGAACCGCCCTTAGAACCCTCAGAATCAACCTGTAATGTGAGATTGATTGGTTTTGGTATACAGATTATGTGAGAGAACATGGAGCTAATGATTAATAAAATTCACAGATGTTGCGAGTGTTTCTCCACGTTATTTCTTGTCCAGTCAATAACTCATAAATCAGCTTTCTGTAATTCGACCAACAGCACATTACAAGATAAACTGTGCTTCGTAGGTACCAGTACCTTCAAATATCAGCAATATTCCTGCCCTGTAAACGATAATCATTGCGATGTATGAGAAAACCATTGATTTCTTTGTAACGGTTGCTATCTTTTCACATATGAAATAGTCTGCTGCTATGGATAATGTTAATATGATGAACTCTTAGCCCTTGTGTAGGCTGTCACTGATGCCAGAACAAGAGTTGTTTTATGGGGGCCAGTTTATTGAATCGAGTTCAATGATTGCTTTTTACATCCAAAATGCAGGTGATGCCTCCGTCAGACAGAGCCCGACTAAGTAGATACTGAACCCGGGGTGTCACAGGCTGATCGGCAGAATGTGGAAAAGGTCGGAAAGAAGAAAAGATGAGGAAAAAAAGAAGAACGATACGGAGAGAGAGAAAAAAATCATTCGGAAGGAAGGAAGAAAAAGAGATGAAACGGGGGCGAGAGTTTCCTCTGCGCGCGGGGGTTTTGGCTTTCGCTTGATTCCACTTTATTGAACGATACAAAAAGAAAACAAGACCAAAGTCCCTCTACTTCTGGGCGGGGATCATGCCGTCGATGGCCTCGCCCTTCTCCAGCTTCTTCTCCATCTCCACCATGAGCTTCACACCGTCCACCACCATCTGGACCTGTTCCACTTCGGAGGAGCCCAGACGATCGGCGTTGGAGATGTCGAACACTCCACCCACGGAGGCGGTGTCCACACCACCTAGGCGGGGCAGAGGAGAGGGGAGATGAACTCACGCCTTGTAGAACTGTGTGTGTGTGTGTGTGTGTGTGTGTGTAGGCGTGTGTGTGTGTGTGTGTGTGGGGGGGGGGTAGGTGTGTGTGTGTGTGTGTGTGTGTGCCAACCTGTTCCGCGCTTCTGCAGACGCAGCCTGCCGAGGATCTCGTTGAACTTGGCGTGTGTGCTGAGCTTGGGCAGCTTGACGTGCACTCCCCCGCGGAGGCCGGTTCCCAGGTTGGAGGGGCAGGTGAGCACGTAGCCCAGATGCTCGTTCCACATGAAGCCGTGGTTGTTCTTCTTGAAGATCTCCTCAATCTGCCGGACGAGACCAACAAACCTCTCGTCAACACTCTGAACATGTACGTCACTGGCGTCTATCTGCCCGGTGTCAGCGATGCGAGGCATCGTTTCCGCTCACCTTGGTCAGGCCGACGCAGAAACGTCTGAAGACCTCCTTCATGTTGCCGCCCTGCTCCATGGAGATGACGCGGAGGTGGTCCTCCTCGTTCACCCAGACCAAGAAAGACTTGCTGTCGTTGTGCCTTGATTCCAGAGGACGTCGGAAAAGGTCGTTAGCGCACCAAACACAGAAGCGCCCACGTCTGAAATATCAGCGCGCGAGGAGTCGGACGATTCGATTGGCTGTGCTCACCAGATTCCTCTTGCGTCGGGCCAGTCGCGGGCCATGCCGGCGCCCAGCAGCAGGGGAGAGACGGGCTTGTCGAACAAGAAGTGATCGTTGATCAACTGTTCCTGCTCGGCATCGGTCATGGCCTTCAGGGGGTAGTACCTTCCCTTGAACTCACCATCCAGGCTAGCCAGAGCTGGGGAGAAAACGCAACAACAACCACAAAAGCGTCACATCTTTTCTGGTCTACCCCCGCCCCCATTGTTTTGGTTCTAGAAGGGCCAAGAAACCCATTTCAGAATTCACACTCTCTAGAGAGGAACGTAGACGTTGGGTTCGTTTCATTCCCCCCTTTGTTGCGTGGATGTCACGTGGCACTCACCCTCGACAGACAGCTTCTCCACCATCCTGCGCTCGCCACGGCTGTTGTGGGGGGGGAGGGTTAAGCCCTTGATGCTGCGGCCGGTACGCACGCGGCTGCTCAGCACGTAGGCGGGGTCCAGGTCGTCACCGCCCTACGCAGAGGAAAAGAAAAACGTTATTGTACCACCTGCCGTATTGGGTAAAACCATCCACATTCCATCCACAGACGATTCGGTCTGTCTGGGTGATTTCTGCTGATCCGTCTGTGTTGGTGGGGATTTTGGCATGTTTCCTAAAGTGGGGGGCCCCGTCTCTGGAACCTACCTTCAGGTTCTCGTAGTTCAGGTCAGTCTTGTGCTTGTCGGTGGGCTTGTATCCACTGTGACGGTCGGAGATGATGGGGTCCAGCAGGTCCTTGAAGAGCTCGTAGGACTCCTCATCACCAGCCACGCAGCCGACGGTCATGATGAAGGGGTGACCTGAGGACGGGAGGAGGGGAGGAGGACGTTGAGATTTACATGACATTACATTTCCATTTAGTCATTTAGCAGACGCTCTTATCCAGAGTGACTTAGAGTAAGTACAGGGACATTCCCCCCAAGGCAAGTAGGGCAAAGTGCCTTGCCCAAGGACACAACGTCATGTGGCACGGCCAGGAATCGAACTGGCAACCTTCAGATTACTAGTCCGATTCCCTAACCGCTCAGCCACCTGACTCCAAAGAGATTTAAATGGAGTTAAGCGAGTGAGACAACTGAGAAAGAACTCGCTCAGCGAGTCGGAACTGTCGCGCTATAATGTCGAATGCGCGAGCGGCCGAATTCGATGGCTCGGCAAGAAACGCGGCCCTCTGTTTCGAGACAGTGCTGCTGTATTTGCACGACCACCAATGTGAAGGCCGTAGCATCGCTGTTGCCGCTTGGTTCGGGGTTCGTTCTACACCCTGGTCAGTCACAGCCAGTGCCCTGACAGAGAGGGATTTCTCGGTGACTCACCTGGGTTGTCCACTCCGGTCTGGATGATGTCATCCAGGGTGAAGCCGCTGGAGGTCTGCTTGTCCCTCAGCTTGCCGTACATCTCCTTGGTCAGCACCTTGGCCATGTGGTTGTTGTGCTTGGTGAGGTCAGGATACTCCTCCTCAACTTTGAAGTTGAGTTTGAAGTTGTTGTGGGTGTTACCGAAAGGCATGATTGCGTTTCTAACACTGCAGAGAAAAACACAAGAGGGGTATAAACTGTTAGGGCTTCATTTATCTGGTAAAGTATGTCCCTTTGAACCTAGAACACGCAAACAGTCATTCGTGTGTGGGAGCTTTCGTAGTGTATGCCTAGGCCTTGGGACAACATTGGAAAAGGTTTCTAGGGGTACTCCCTGAAACAGCTGCCACAGAACAGGTTGGACACTCGCCCCCTCGGCCACATAACACTTGCGTCACTCAGATTCCGAGCCCTCTGGATCAAATGTCCGTTGGGAATAGATAAACCAGGCAGAGACACGTGGTGCTGGTATTTTTAACACCAGCTGCCCTGCTCCCTGCCCAGATACCTCCCACAGATCGCACTAAAGTCTTTCCGGGCCCTTCCACCCGCTTTGAGTATACACCCTCCGCCCCGCCCCCACCACCACCCCCACCTGTAAATGTGTTCCCCATCGCTGTCGACGTGAATCTGTTGTGTACATTCACATACCCTGTGAATGGGTCAAAATAGCCCTCTCTAAAGGCCTACCATCTCCAACAGAAATCAGTCTAGCCCTTCTATCAGGCTTCCGTCATCCATCGCCTTCACTGCTTTGATTGGAGGACTCTTCCATTGCTCGCATTAGACTTTGACATAAAGTAGGAACTTGCAAAGTAATGACTTTACTTGCAGAGTAATCCTCAGACTGTCAAAGAGCCACTTCTGCATCATGTTGTTTGAATTCAGAAGAACTACATTCCTTAAGGGTTCATGCATGGTTGTCCCAGTGGCTTTGATGCCCAACACCCATTTAAAGACAGCAACACTTCCCCTAACTCAAGACAACCAACCCCTAGAGAAACACCTGTCTGTGCGTCTCCCCCCGTGTCTCCTGGAGTGAACCTTCAGTGAGTCGTGAAGCCTCCCCAACGCCACAGCTGCTCTGCAGCACGATCAGAACGCATTCATGCCATAAGGTCAGTCTAACATTTCACATTGCACAGGTCTCATGTGTGCAGCATGGGATCCCTTCTGTTTCTATTCGACAGTTACTGTTAACAGTTACGATCCTGTCCTAAATCCCCTATGGATCTTACCGTAATCCAACTAAGAACATCGACGTCACATAATATACAGTGTATAATATACGATTACAGTATAAAGTGTCGTTTTTGGACACATCCGTTGGTGTTCACTTCATCTATACTATCTTCCCCCTCCTTCCAAACACACATTATTATTGAGGGTTCAATGAAAGAAAAAATTCAAACAAATGTTTTACCTGCACACAAGACAAGAATCGAATTAACAGTCCTTGGGTTCAAGACTCTGTTCACTAGAGGCAATTTAGAGGTCACCCAGCTTAGTCGCTCTTTGCTCTCTGCTTATATACCGGACAGACACGCAGCCATTGGCTAGCGTTTTAGCACTCACTGGGCCCTCATTGGCCAGGGGCTGTTTCTGATACTTGGTGTGCCACCTCTCCACGGGCGCCTCCGAGACGTCCAACGGGGTGCGCTATACGCGACTCTGGGGGGTAGCGCTGGCCTTCCGGGACATCGCGACCCAAATCTCGAAGGACCTCGAACTTTGATGTGGGGGGAGATGTGTGTTGGAGGAGGATTAGGATGAGAGAGAGAGAGAAAGATCATTCGCGGAGCAAAGTGGGGGGCATAGGGCTGGACCCGTCACAAAATACCTGTACCCGACATCCCTGAAAAGGGGCGGAGACAGACCCAAACACACACCGGGAATCTCAGTCCTAGTCCTACTCCCTGGACGTTCTCATTGTGGTGTATATTAGCATTAGGTAATATAGACCTCAATGCACTTTGCTTTGATTTGAATCAGCTCCTTCCAGTGGAATCTTGGTTAATACCCAAATTAGCCACTGGAGGGTGTCAATGTCTTAAATGTGAAACACTTCAATTTGTGGATATTTGCACAGGTACTTTATTTATTTTTAGAATAATAATATCGTTAAAAAACAGGATTTATATCAGCCAGTTTATGGCGGTATATAAAATATATGAATATAGTAGCCTATATATCTTAGAGCTCAAGGTTTATTTATAGCTAGATCAAGGGACTTAATTCTAGTTTAAAGCAGTTTCTGTCAATGACAATGGGCAACAATACCGACCTGCAATCCTGCATGACTTCAGAGTTTGGGTTTAAGGGGAAAAAATGAAAATGATTCTCACCAATGCGTGGATGCTTTATGAAGTAAAGGTGCAGTCCGGTTTTTTTGTACATGAATACTAACACAATGAATGTGTATCGGGTATTTTCCCCCCTCACGTATACAGATGGCAGGTTTTGGGTCAATTCCAATAATTTCACCCCATCTTGTGTTCCACAGAAAGTTGAGCTATTCAGAAAAGGACTTAGGCCTACATATTTAACTCCTTAAGAAAAAAAAGTATTTGGGGATGTTTCTAAACGACGTTCAAAGACTTGTATTTGAAATTCTAGCATCGGAAAATCTTTACCTTTCAAAGTGATTAATGAAAAAAACCTAATTGGAATTCTCATCAATCCTGATAGACTCTTGATATCAAAAAGCCTTGGGTTGCATTCAAGCCATAGAGATGTTGGTTTCGGTTTTTACTGATAGCAAGTGAGCATCTAATTCAGGGGTGTCCAAACTACGGCCCGCGGGCCATCTGCGGCCCGCGAGCTGCTTTTTTTTAATTATTTTTTTTATATATATATATCATCATCATCATCATCTTTATTGTCAGACTCAAGGTCCATAAAAAGAACACACAAAAACATGACATAACATAACATAACATAAAAAACATAAAACATTAAAAAATATATAATATATATTTTTTTGCTTGACTTTATTGCATTTCTTAGTTAACCCACTAGTGCAGGGGTGTCAAAAACATTTGAAAAATATAATGTAATATGGCCTATTTAAATTTCAAAGATCAAAGAAAAAATTTCCCGCCTCTGACCGCCAGTGAAAAAAGATGGCAGAACCAAAGAAACGGAAGATTGAAAGTGAGTGCAGAACATTTCAGGCAAGGTGGGAAAATGATTACTTTTTCTCAGAAGTCAAGGGGAAATGTGTCTGTTTAATTTGCAAGGAAAGTGTTGCAGTGATGAAGGATTACAATTTAAGAAGACACTATGAAACTAAACATCAGAGCAGCTACAAATCCTATAGGCCTACTGGTGCCGAGAGAGAGAAAAAAGTCAAACAGTTGGCAGCAAGCCTGCAAACTCAACAAAAGTTTTTTACCCGGGCCCAATAAAACACAAGAAAACGCCACAATGGCTAGCTATGAGGTAGCAAAACTGATTGCCCAACATGGGAAACCATTCTCCAAAGGTTGCCGAAATAATGTGCCCTGAGAAAATGCAGGAATTAAACAATGTGAGCATGTCCAGGAACACAGTTGTGCGGAGAATTGAAGACATATCAGCAAACGTCAGACACCAAGTGTTGGAAAAAGCCTGTGCTTTGGATTTTTATTCAATTGCATGTGACGAGAGCACAGATGCCACCGACACCGCGCAGCTTCTGATATTTTTGCGGGGAGTTGACGACAACTTTTGCACTACGGAGGAGCTGCTGGATATGAGGAGTTTAAAGGGCACGACAACGGGATCTGATCTGTTTGAAGCTGTGTCAGCTGCAATCGAGAAGACCGGACTCAAATGGGAGAAGATGTGTGGGCGTAACAACAGATGGAGCTCCGGCTATGACAGGCGAGCGTAAAGGAATGGCCTCTTTGGTGTGCGCAAAGGTGAGAGAGTGCGGAGGCGCCGCTGTCAAAATGCACTGTATTGTCCACCAGGAAGCCCTCTGTGCCAAGACAGTCCAGCTTGGGGATGTGATGAACACGGTTGTGAAAACCGTCAACATTATTAGAGCACGAGGGCTCTACCACAGAGAATTCCAAGCGTTCCTGTCTGATGTGGATGCTGAATACGGGGACCTACTCTACCACTCGGAAGTGCGCTGGCTTAGTCGCGGCGCCGTAGGCCTACTGCAGCGGTTTTATTCACTGAGGTCGGAAATCGACCAGTTTTTGAATGAGAAAAACCGACCTCTTCCTGAGCTGAATGACCCTCTTTGGTTGGCAGACCTGGCTTTTTTAGTCGATGTTACAGCCCATCTCAACGCACTGAACAAGAGCCTACAAGGCAAAGACCAACTTGTGCCACAACTGTATGCGCACATGAAATCATTCTGTGTCAAGCTCCGTCTCTTCGAGACACAACTGCGTAACTTCAATGTTGCGCATTTCCCCACGCTGTCAGAAATCAATGCTGCTTTTCCAGAGGCAAATATTTCTGCTAAAAAGGAGAAATACGTGTCTGTGATCGCATTTCTCATGGCAGAGTTCAGTCGGCGTTTCCAAGATTTTTCTAACATTTTAAAAGAAATACAGCTGTTCTCGACTCCCTTCCTGATGACCGCAGAAGACGTGCAAGACAGTCTGCAGATGGAGCTGATCGATATGCAGTGTGATGACCAACTGAAGAATCAGCATCAGCTTCTCTCCCTCCCCGACTTCTACCGGAGTTTGGAAAAGGCCAAGTTTCCTATGATGACGCGCCACGCAAAGAGGATGATGAGCCTGTTCGGCTCAACATATATATGTGAGCAAACATTTTCTCTTTTAACCCTGAACAAAAGCCGATTGAGAACCAAAATGACCGACAGCCATCTCTTGACGTCCTTCGCATCTCAACCACCAAACTTACGCCAGACCTGCCAGCCATCCTTCAGTCCAAAGCGCAGCTTCACTTCTCCCACTGAGTGTAACGCTGTTCCCACTATAGGTGAGTTAAAAATATATTACACAGTATTAATACAGTATGAGACATGTGAGAAAAAAAAAGAAACTCCAAATTTTCGACATTAAAGTTAGATATTATGTGATGAATTTGGTGTGGTGTTTCAGCACTAGCTGAGTGGAAAGCAGCAAGGAAAGATAGGCCATACATTTTTTAAAGGTTACATCTGTAGGCCTACTTTAAAACATATATTGAAGGTAGCCTACTGTCATGTTAAAAAACTATACAGGCCATCGGCAAATACCCCCGCTAGATTTTCCAGTTCCTATTTAAATATACCGATCCTCTTTTTCCCCTTATTTCCCCCCTTTTACACAGGCTGCGAAGGGGGTTAACCGTCCTGGCTACACATGACACTTGAGGGACTGCCTCGCTGAACTGCTGCCTCTCCCACGCTTCGATCTCCATTAATGTTGCAGTTGACATGGAGATTAAGAAAAATATGATGGCAAAGTTGTCAAAAGTTTTTATTTGTTATTATTATTATTGCAATACAGCGTGTGTTCCATTGAGAGTTTAGTTAAGAAAATGTTAAAATGTTTATTTAGGCCTGATTATTGATTTTGTTTATTATACAATGTAACTCTTTGAGAGGGACATACACACAAATGTTAGGCCTACATGTCTACATGTAATATTTAATTTATTTCTTTGCACTTTATTTACTTGTTACATTTGACTTACTGTTGAGTTCAATTTCTGAATGTGAAGAATTTGTATATGTTCTGCCTTTAACTATGTTAATAGCCTACTGTTGAAAAATTATTATTTATTTCTCCCCTTTTAAGGGTGTTACAGAGGCAGACAGACAAGCCCTGATTTAACTGGTTAAATATAATAATAACTACTTACTAACCGAGAGTGAGGTCATGCCGGGAAATATCAAACTGAGACTTGAACGTATCGACCGAGCGATAGCGAGGTTGATACGGCAAAGTCGAGGTTTGATATTTCCCGGCATGACCGAACGGTCGAGGTTAGTAAGTTGTTTATTATATGGCATTTTTAGCTCTTTTCATTTTGTAAATTGTAGGCTAATTGTAGCTAGCTAAGCTAGCTCTCAAGTCTTCTCACGGTGTGTTTCAGGTGTTGTCTAGCAACCAATTACTTTTGATAGAAAGCGGACAGTACGGTTCTGCTAAAATGGCTTTAATTCCAACACAAATAACGATTATTTTAGAAAGTTAACAATTTCTTCGTCGCTGTTGATGTCTTCAGTATCGTCTGGATAGTAAAACTCAGTTGACTTCGATATCGCTAATATTGAAGATGACGTCAGAGGAGGGCAATAACAATACTTATTGGACCGCTGGTCAATACGGGTTTGGCATGACTACCCATTAGCCAATCAAAAGGCTCAAACTGTCGTTGCCATATAATAAATACATTTATAAACAAAGATAAAAAGGCATCAAGTTATTGTGGTTTCATATGGTTAAAAATGTGTTATTTTTGCCAAATGGCCCGGCCCTTCGTAGATTTTTCTGTATGTGGCCCTCAGTGAAAAAAGTTTGGACACCCCTGATCTAATTTGTTTTGCTGTGTTTTATGCCGCTCTGACCATCATATTCTGAAAGAGACACAATTCCTTGTAATTATGGTAGCCTACTGTGCCTCATTAATGACCAAAAAGTCAGAGAAGGACAGCCTTAAAGAGACAAAGTGATTCCCCATTGATCTATCGCATCAGAATTTTGATTTGGGTAACGAAAGTCTTGACATTTGAGTGAGAAATTGTCGCCCGGTACAGACCACATATACTAGCGGCAGCCATGTCTTCACGAGCGCAGCCATGTCACAAAGTTCGTAATTTTACCGTTTTACAGTCAATTTGACATATAAAAAGTGGAGCAGGGCAGCTTTCAAGAGATATGGGAATTCTGCTTTTAGCCAGCTGGTCTGATTATTTTTGTGATTTGTTTAAACTGGCAATTTGAGTGAGACTGCGTCCCCATTACACTGTTTTGACGTTAGCCCCAGTCAGACTCGTCGCTCACTGGCAGTGTGCACATGTAGCATATACGAGATAAACAATATATGTGTAGCCTATCTCTTTATCTTTAATAGTTAGTTCCTATACAGGTAGTCACTAGCCAATCAGCAGGTTGACGTGCAGAGAAGACGAAACAGGAAGTAGTCCGAGCCCGGGAACGAAGAGAGAACGTGCGTGCATCTGCCTGACTCTGCAGAAATAGAAAAGTTAAGACTGAAGTTCAGTATTATTCGACATAGTTAGCGACGCCAAGTTACTGCCTTTTTGCCTTTGGATCGTGTAGTCGTTAAAGTGTTAACGAGGCACAGGGCACCGGTCATAGGAAGAAGTCTCGAGTTTCGTTTGTCGAGTGCTAAGCTAGTTGTCCTTTGATCCTTCCCGCCGCTAAAGTACAGTTTCCCTGCCATACAGACTGCTCCGGAGCTCCAGCTAACAAGTGCAAACGACAGAAGGTTTGAGATGAAGTAACCTGAATGTTTGTTATTTACCAGCAAGCGATAGTGGAGAGAAACCATGTTGATGCTCCCGAATTCGAAAGAGAGAGATGGACTGGAACTATTGTAGATCGATTAGCCGTTTTGCTAGGACCAGTAGGCTAGCATTTTGGCTAGCCTATTTCATTTGATACTTTTTTACGATGGACTGAAACTGAACGAGATTCGAGCTCTGGACTATATAAAGCTTGCGTACGCACAAAAAGCTTGCGTACGCTGGTTTCCACTTACACGTGTGATGTATAAAGATTTACTTGACGTGAGAATGTGTGGGCCGTCACGGAAACTTTTGAGCAGACGTGAGAATGTGCGGACCGTCCGCAAAGTCTTGTCTGGCTCTGTAACATGGCAAATTCTAACTGAAAAGTGCCGAAACTCACTAAACATTACAAAATAAAGTTTCAACTACAGTTAGGCTACTGTCATACTTCTATGACGTTGACTATTCAAAACACGTAAAAATTACAGTTTGATCAATAATGTGGATGGTCACATCAAAATGACCTACCAATCCGCCACCATTTAATAACGTCTGTTAAATTTGAGGGTGTCAAATAAACAACAAAAATGCGGTAATTCAGAAAAAATAAATGGCCTCAGGAGCGCATTTATAGTCTATCTGCATATTCATTTAGGGGGTAGGCAAGGCGGGGTCAGTGGCTCGTTCACGTGCGGTCGATCTCACGTTGATTGTGATTTATAAAGGAAAGGTGCGCAGGACCTGGCGTACGACCGGTTTTATGAATCTGAATATTTCTGTGCGTAGGTACTTTTCGAGTTTTGGCCGTACGCCATCTTCTGGTATGAAACCTGCGCAATCCTTTATACATGAGGCCCCTGGTGTATTTCTGATGGTATGAGACCATCGTCTGTTTGAGAAACAACCGTTGGGTTTCTATACACTGTACATTTGTTTTGTTTTTTCTAATTGATTTAGCATAATAAATCATCTATGGTAGTAGCGGCAATACAGTTTAAGTTGCTCATACTTGCTTGTATTAAGTCATTTAGGTCAGAGGTCTTCAACCCTGGTCCTCAGGGCCCACTGTCCTGCACGTTTTTGATGTTCCCTGCTCCAACACACCTGATTCAAATGAATGGGTTGTTATCTAGTTATGCAGAAGCCTGTTAACGACCATTCATTTGAATCAGGTGTGTTGGAGCAGGGAAACATCTAAAACATGCAGGACAGTGGGCCCAGAGGACCAGGGTTGAAGACCTATGATTTAGGTCATCACCGTGACGTACAAATCCTAAAGCCTAAATTACCATATTCGTGTCACTTAGGACAGGTTATACTTGGGACTAGTAGGCCTGGGGGTTAGGGACTCAGATCCTCTCACCTCCAGCCTTTCAGGGAGGAATTATTTAACCCTACTAAGCGGACGTAGGTCCCGTTTGCTACACACAATGTGTATTTCTATCTTATTATTATTCCTAACGTAGATACGAGCCTGCTGAAGATAGCCAGTATATTGGATTTCTTTAACCGAGCCTGTTTCATTACTCATTTTCCTGAGAAAGCGACCTCTGTTAGCCAGGCTAGTTTTGCCCGATCACTTGGTCAGGCTATTTAAAGGTATCGGGGTCAAGTGACTTTTGTGCATTAACAAGTAAAACGTAAATGTGAGCCAGTTTGACAGTCGTGTGACGCCTCCACTGGCGGCAGGCAATCTGCATCTAAGGCCTGGTGTCCACAGCACAAATTACATGCGTTAAATCGCTAGGCGGTACGCGTTGCTCTCGCGTTGCTCTCGCGTTGCTCTCGCGTTGCTCTCGCGTTGCTCTCGCGTTGCTCTCGCGTTGCTCTCGCGTTGCTCTCGCGTTGCTCTCGCGTTGCTCTCGCGTTGCTCTCGCGTTGCTCTCATTGGGATTGAATGGAAGCGATTTGCTGCCTAGAGATTTAACGCATGTATTTGTGCCGTGGACACCAGGCCTAACTCCTCATCTTTAATAAAAAAGGATCAATTCCAACCGCTGAAATCTTTCTTCTGTACCGCAGAAGGACATGAGGTTGCAGGCCTCTTGCATAGTCTGACAACGGACACTCTAGGTCAACTGAAATGTCTCTAGGTCCGAGACATTTCAAGTGGACCCCAAGATGGCGCGATTGCGATGCGATTGCGATGGTGACGTCACGTGAATACGCTCTATACAGATTATGTGAGAGAACATGGAGCTAATGATTAATAAAATTCACAGATGTTGCGAGTGTTTCTCCACGTTATTTCTTGTCCAGTCAATAACTCATACATCTAATCATCTTTCTGTAATTCGACCAACAGCAAACTGTGCTTCGTAGGTAGGATACTAGTACCTCAGCAATATTCCTGCACTGTGAACGATAATCATTGCGATGTATGAGAAAACCATAGATTTCTTTTAATGGTTGCTATTTTTCCACATGATATGAAATAGTCTGCTGCTATGGATAATGGTAATATGATGAACTCTTAGCCCTTGTGTAGGCTGTCACCGATGCAAGAACAAGAGAGACCGTGTTGTTTTATGGGGAGCCAGTTTATTGAATCGAGTTCAATGATTGCTTTTTACAGCCAAATGTGATGCCTCCGTCAGACAGAGCCCGACTAAGTAGATACTGAACCCGGGGTGTCACCGACTGATCGGCAGAATGTGGAAAAGGTCGGAAGGAAGAAAAGATGAGGGGGGAAAAAAGAAGAACGATACGGAGACAGAGAAAAAAACATTCGGAAGGAAGAAAAAGAGATGAAACGGGGGCGAGAGTTTCCTCTGCGCGCGGGGTTTTGGTTTTCGCTTGATTGCACTTTATTGAACGATACAAAAAGAAAACAAGACCAAAGTCCCTCTCTACTTCTGGGCGGGGATCATGCCGTCGATGGCCTCGCCCTTCTCCAGCTTCTTCTCCATCTCCACCATGAGCTTCACACCGTCCACCACCATCTGGACCTGTTCCACTTCGGAGGAGCCCAGACGATCGGAGTTGGAGATGTCGAACACTCCACCCACGGAGGCGGTGTCCACACCACCTAGGCGGGGCAGAGGAGAGGGGAGATGAACTCACACCTTCTAGAACTGTGTGTGTGTGTGTGGGAGGGGTAGGCGTGTGTGTGTGTGTTTGTAGGGTGTGTGTGTATGTAGGTGTGTGTGCCAACCTGTTCCGCGCTTCTGCAGACGCAGTCTGCCGAGGATCTCGTTGAACTTGGCGTGTGTGCTGAGCTTGGGCAGCTTGACGTGCACTCCCCCGCGGAGGCCGGTTCCCAGGTTGGAGGGGCAGGTGAGCACGTAGCCCAGATGCTCGTTCCACATGAAGCCGTGGTTGTGCTTCTTGAAGATCTCCTCAATCTACCGGACGAGACCAACAAACCTCTCGTCAACGCTCTTAACGTGTACGTCACTGGCGTCTGTCTGTCTGCCTGTGTCAGCGATGCGAGGCATAGTTTCCGCTCACCTTGGTCAGGCCGACGCAGAAACGTCTGAAGACCTCCTTCATGTTGCCGCCCTGCTCCATGGAGATGACGCGGAGGTGGTCCTCCTCGTTCACCCACACCAAGAAAGACTTGTTGTCGTTGTGCCTTGATGCCAGAGGACGTCGGAAAAGGTCGTTAGCGCACCAAACACAGTAGCGCCCACGTCTGAAATATCGGCGGACGACTCGATTGGCTGTGCTCACCAGATTCCTCTTGCGTCGGGCCAGTCGCGGGCCATGCCGGCGCCCAGCAGCAGGGGAGAGACGGGCTTGTCGAAACAAGAAGTGATCGTTGATCAGCTGGTCCTGCTCGGCATCGGTCATGGCATTCAGGGGGTAGTACTTTCCCTTGAACTCACCATCCAGGTTAGCCAGAGCTGGGGAGAAAACGCAACAACCACAAAAGTGTCACATATTTTCCTGGTCTGCCCCCGCCCCCATTGTTTTGGTTCTAGAAGGACAAGAAACCCATTTCAGAATTCACACTCTCTAGAGAGGAACGTAGACGCCGGATTCGTTTCATCCCCCCCCTTCGTTGCGTGGACGTCATGTGGCACTCACCCTCGATGGACAGCTTCTCCACCATCCTGCGCTCGCCACGGCTGTTGTGGGGGGGGAGGGTCAAGCCCTTGATGCTGCGGCCGGTACGCACGCGGCTGCTCAGCACGTAGGCGGGGTCCAGGTCGTCACCTCCCTACGCAGAGGAGAAGGAAAACGTTCTTGAACCACCTGCCGCATTGGGTAAAACCACCCACATTCCATCCACAGACGATTCGGTCTGTCTGGGTGATTTCTGCTAATCTGTCTGTGTTGGTGGGGGATTTTGGCATGTTTCATGTTTCCGTCTCTGGAACCTACCTTCAGGTTCTCGAAGTTCAGGTCAGTCTTGTGCTTGTCGGTGGGCTTGTATCCACTGTGACGGTCGGAGATGATGGGGTCCAGCAGGTCCTTGAAGAGCTCGTAGGACTCCTCATCACCAGCCACGCAGCCGACGGTCATGATGAAGGGGTGACCTGAGGACGGGAGGACCGGAGGAGGACGTTGAGATTTACATGACATTACATTTCCATTTAGTCATTTAGTAGACGCTCTTATCCAGAGCGACTTACAGTAAGTACAGGGACATTCCGCCCGAGGTAAGTAGGGCAAAGTGCCTTGCCCAAGGACACAACGTCATGTGGCACGGCCAGGAATCAAACTGGCAACCTTTCAGATTACTAGTCTGATTCCCTCACCGCTCAGCCACCTGACTCCAAAGAGATTTAAATGCAGTCAAGCGAGTGACACGACTGAGAAAGAACTCGCTCAGCGAGTCGAAAACGGTCGCGCTGTAATGTCGAATGCGCGAGCGGCCGAATTCGATGGCTCTGCAAAAAACGCGGCCCTCTGTTTCGAGACAGTGCTGCTGTATTTGCACGACCACCACGGCCGTGAAGGCCGTAGCATCGCTGTTGTCGCTTGGTTCTGGGTTCGTTCTACACCCCGGTCAGTCACAGCCAGTGCCCTGACAGAGAGGGATTTCTCGGTGACCGTCCTGAAACCTTGTCCGAGCGTCTCACCTGGGTTGTCCACTCCGGTCTGGATGATGTCATCCAGGGTGAAGCCGCTGGAGGTCTGCTTGTCCCTCAGCTTGCCGTACATCTCCTTGGTCAGCACCTTGGCCATGTGGTTGTTGTGCTTGGTGAGGTCAGGATACTCCTCCTCAACTTTGAAGTTGAGTTTGAAGTTGTTGTGGGTGTTACCGAAAGGCATGATTGCGTTTCTAACACTGCAGAGAAAAACACAAGAGGGGATAAACTGTTAGGGCTTCATTTATCTGGTAAAGTATGTCCCTTTGAACCTAGAACACGCAAACAGTCATTCGTGTGTGGGAGCTTTCGTAGTGTATGCCTAGGCCTTGGGACAACATTGGAAAAGGTTTCTAGGGGTACTCCCTGAAACAGCTGCCACAGAACAGGTTGGACACTCGCCCCCTCGGCCACATAACACTTGCGTCACTCAGATTCCGAGCCCTCTGGATCAAATGTCCGTTGGGAATAGATAAACCAGGCAGAGACACGTGGTGCTGGTATTTTTAACACCCTGCTGCCCCGGTCCCTGCCCAGATACTCCCCACAGATCCCACGTATAGTCTTTCCGGGCCCTTCCACCCGCTTTGAGTATACACCCTCCGCCCCCACCACCACCCCCCACCTGTAAATGTGTTCCCCATCGCTGTCAACATGAACCTGTTGTGTACATTCACATACCCTGTGAATAGGTCAAAATAGACCTCTCTAAAGGCCTCCGTCTCCAACGAAAATCAGTCTAGCCCTTCTATCAGGTTAATTCATGCTTCCGTCATCCACTGCTTTGATTGGAGGACTCTTCCATTGCTCCCTTCAGCTTCGACGACAGGCAAACCATTGGTCTCCACATGCAACGTCCTTACTGTTTGGGAATTATTGACGCATGCATTCGTGTTCACGCTAGTAGATTTTCTCAGCTTAATGCATTGGCAGGGTAAGTTGTTTGTCATCAACGTTCTTTTTAAAGATTTGGCATTTCAGTTCTATTAAAGGCTGTGTTGGTTTTCGGAAATCCATACGATCTCAACAAACAATTGACTTGCAAAGTAATGACTTTACTTGCAGAGTAATCCTCAGACTGTCAAAGAGCCACTTCTGCATCATGTCTTTTGAATTCATAAGAACGACATTCCTTCAGGGTTCATGCACGATTGTCCCAGTGGCTTTGATGCCCAACACCCATTAAAAGACAGCAACACTTCCCCCTAACTCGAGACAACCAACCCCTGAGACCAATCCCAGGGGGGTCGAGAAACACCTGTCTGTGCATCTCTCCCTGTGTCTCCTGGAGTGAACCTGCTGCTCTGCAGCACGATCAGAATGCATTCATGCCATAAGGTCAGTCTAACATTTCACATTGCACAGGTCTCATGTGTGCAGCAATGGGATCCCTTCTGTTTCTATTCGACAGTTATCGTTAACAGTTACGATCCTAGAAGAACTATGGATCTTGCCGTAATCCAACTATCCAACTAAGCACATCGATGTCACATAATATACAGTGTACAAGATACGATTACAGTATAAAGTTTAGTTTTTGGACACTTATGCAGAATCCGTTGGTTTTCAGCTAATCTATACATCTTCCCCCTCCTTCCAAACACACATTATTATTGAGGGTTCAATGAAAGAAAAAATTCAAACAAATGTTTTACCTGCACACAAGATAAGAATCGAATTAACAGTCCTTCCTTGAAAGATCCTGTTCACCAGAGGCAATTTAGAGGTCACCCAGTTTTGTCGCTCTTTGCTCTCTGCTTATATACCGGACAGACAAGCAGCCATTGGCTAGCCTTTTAGCACTCACTGGGCCCTCATTGGCCAGGGGCTGTTTCTGATACTTGGTTTAGTTTACGAAAGGCCAGGATTTACATCTCAGTCATCCTAGATGGAGCCTGCAGCTGTACCCTCACCCCTCTCACCCCCCTCACCCCTCTCACCCCCCTGCCCCATACATAGCTCCTGTGGAGGGGCGTAAGAGCGTTTTCAGAGAGAGGGGTCAGGGAAGGGGAGGAGTAGAGTGACAGCCTGAAAAAAAGCTGAGCAAGACTTTTGCCAAATGCAACTGAGAACAGGGGTTCATGTTGGCCCCAAGGGTTGGAAAAGTTAGTATTCTCTCATGGAATACATGCAGTCTCTTTCATTTATATGTGAAATGAATTACCCGGCAAACCAGGTCAAACAAGAGCAAACTCCAAGATTTGTGAAAAGACACTGGTTTCTCATAATCGTGTCTCAAGTTTGGCGCATCTCTTCATCGTTGGTTTGTTGTCAAAGCCAGTCTAAAACATTGTATTGTGTTGCTACTAGTCCAGTTTCCATGCCGTGTCTCTTTAAACAACTAAAACATACTGATCTCTTGGCCATGGAACAGTTGTGGAGGCAAACATTTTGGGAGCATTGGAAGGCAAAATATGTATGTATGCGTGTGTGTGTTTGGAGGAGGAGGGGGGAGCGTGTTAGTGATTAGAATGTTTTGGGAGAGGGGGCTGGCTGTGCCATGATGATCCAGATTTGACAGACTCCTCCCTTAGAAACGGTAACGACCCCCTAAAAAAGCCCCAGTCGTTTCTGCACCTTGACGAACAGTACAGGAACAGCAGCCATGGAACCATGACGCTGTTCTACAATAAGACAACCAACCATTGTCTTTGAAGGACTCTGGAAAGGAGAAGGGCCAGGACTTCATCACAGCACAGGTCACCCTAGAAGAACTAGACCAGAGTTTGGGGTGGAAATGATCATGCTGCTTTATAACAAGAGCTGTCAAAGCCCATGATGAGAAAGAAGACTTGTTCCAAATCTCTACCGTCGCGTTCAGGAAAGCCCCACGACAGCACCCGATTGGATGGCAGAGTATAGGGCCGTATTCAAGACAGTTCCGTTGCCATTTTGTTTGGATCAAGTCTTCTTTCACAGCAAATGACCTCTGATATTTCCAGCTATCGTATGTTGCTTATCTTGCACCCGTGTTCTGGCACTGTAGGCTGACCTATGGGTAGAGTAGCCCGCATGCCCGTGTCTGCAAAGTCACACCCAAAACACAATCGAAATCATGATCATAAAGACTATGTTCATTCAGCAGACAGGTTTATCCAAAGCACTGTAATGGACCCAGTGCAAGACAGTATCGAAAGACAGTATTGAAAACATCATCGTCATTCGTGGCAATTTCATGACCAAAGCTTTCACTGTCTGTGAAACTCTTTACCACTGGTGTTGAATTCCCACGTGTTGTGAAAAGCGTATTTTGGATCAGGTAGTAAAATTCAAGATTCAAGATATTTATTGTCATGTGTACAGTTAACAAAGTTACTCTGGACAATGACATTCTTATATTGCAATGTCCTCCTTCCACATCATTACAATAAAACACTAAAAAGAGAGAAAAATATATAAATATATACCGTCAGAATAAAATCAAATAAGGCACAGAAATGAAACGACTGACAACTGAGTGTTTAAAGTGCACCTTGCAAGTAGAGTTGGCGACATGAAGTCACAGCATCAGACAGTCACAGTTCAGGTATGTGTGTCTGTGTATGCGTGTGTGTGTGTAGCAGGGCTGTTATCCTTATGTGGTGGGGGGAAGGGGGGGGCATGGGGAGGTGGCTTGTGAGGGAGCTGTTCACCAGCCTGACGGCCTGTGGGTAGAAAACCGCTTGTTCGTCTCTTTGTTCTGGATTTCAGACCCCTGTAGCGTCTGCCTGATGGCAGCAGCGAGAAGAGTCTGTGCTGTTTAGTTCACACGCTGCCAGTGCCTTCCTGTCACCTGGGCAGTGCAGCGTCCCTACCACGCTGTGATTGATGTGGTGAGGGCCCTCTCTCGACCGTATACCTCTGTAAAAGTTGTGGAGAATTTGGGGTTGGCATGCCAACTTTCCTCAGCCTTCTCAGGAAGTATAGCCTCTGCTGGGCCTTTTCCTGTGATCCGGAGTGTGTTGTGAGCAGAGTGCGAATTATACAATGACAATCGGGGTGGGGTCAACTTCTTCTCCAGGGTGTGTATTGATCCCCCCTCGACCTGTTGTTTTGACTTTTGGGGGGGTCCAAGTCTTAATTAGGGGGGTCAGACCCCCCCCAAACCATGATCTGCAAACTCGATGATACTGGTGTTTTCCTGGGAGGCCTGCTACATCTGGCTCACGCATGTAAGCAGAAAGGGTTAACGAAAGGTTTAATGTACCACCATGTGGACGACAAAGTTACAACTGTCGCAAGCTGATGGTCAGCTCAGGTCGATTCTCCACACCCATCCCTGGAACAGGTACTTGAAGCCTCCAGACCTGCCTTGTGCAGGTGTGTCCAATTAGCCCTGACGAGCCACCAACATCACACCCACCAGTCCTGGGCAGCGTGGCCGCACAGGAAAGGGCAGGGCCGTCACAGGCCACACAGTCGTATGTGGAAGAGGGCGTACAGTAGCAGACACTGGAGGTTTATCTATGGACTGTCTTGTGCGTTTACCGACGTTTCAAAGTAAAGAGAGCATGTGTAGGGACACAGGCACAGACTGTGACTGTCCAGTCAGCAGCGCTGCCCTGCGTTCCTGTCTGTGGGGTGACCAGGCGAACCGGGAAACCCCAGAACACCTGCGTTCCCCCGCGGACTGTCTCGTCCGATCCCACCTGTCGCCTCTCCATATCTGTCCCGCGTTCGGGTGTCCTCCTGTCCTTACTTAAGTGTCCCGACTATGTGTACAAGATGTTCCCCAATCCCGCCTCGCAGCATTATTATGTCACACTCGTCCCCCCGGACGACCACCTCACGTCAGCCATGGACCCTCACCCTCTCCTCCACACCCTCCTCACCCTGCCTCCCGTCAAGCGGCACAGCGCTGTCAGGAGATACGAAGGGGTGGAGCTTGTCACGGTGCCCTTGCCCTGAATCGACACCCCGGTCTCCTGTTACCCAGCTGTCTACCGCTCGTCCTATACCCCCGAGCGCGGTGACACATTTGTCTCTGCCCCGGCTCCGTGACTTCGAGCCACACTCACCACGATTCCCACCCCCATTGGACGCCCACTGCACACCAAACGTTCCCTCGCGGTCAAAGTCACTTTATGACGACGGCAAATCTCAGGAGGGCACTTGTCGCGAGCGAGTGCTTTCTGATGTGTCCCTCTCTCGCAGCGATAAATGGCGGCTGCGGGTTGAGAGGTTGGGAAGGCGTCTAAGTGGTCGCGTCTGAGAACGAGACTCCTGATATTGTGGCCGCCAAGGATTTACACGCCGCTGTTGTCAAGCTCCGAGCTAGGACAGTTGCATAACAGGACTGTGTGATATGATGCATGCGAACCTTCTTGCCACAAGGAATCCCTGAAAATAAATCCCAGGAAATGGAACCCCCCCCCCTCAGCTCAGGCCACAGAAATTCTCTCACCTCACAGTTCGGACTGCTTACAAGCAGACTGCAGATGCTTTGACTTCCTTGTGTTTGCCCCAAACTTGCAAACAGGGAGTCGGATTGCTGAGCGGTTAGGGAGTTGGGCTATTTCTCAGAAGGTTTGCCTGTTTGATTCTGGCAGTGCCAAATGATGTTGTGACCTTGGGCAAGGCACTTCACCCTACTTGCCTCAGGGGGAACGTCCCCCCTGTACTTGCTGTAAGTCGCTTTGGATAAGAGCATCTGCTAAATGACTAAATGTAAACAGACCCATGGTCTTCCTTCACTGAAAAATCCTTAAGTTATTCTGGATGACTGCACTCAGATAATGGGACCTGTGGCAATCCTCCTATTTTAATTGGTGAACCACGATCTGTTATTTTGTGCTGCCACCCCTGTGAATGCTTCAGTGTCAGGTGATATCTTGTCACCAATCAGTCTGTGAAAATCTGATTTAGTGGGAGCTCAGTTGAAATCCAATTAAAATACTCGCTCTGTTTACCAAACACGTACGGGGCATCTCTGCTTACCAGCAGATATACCCTCATGCCCATACGGTGAAATGATGGTCACGTGTTCGGATCATTGTTGTTTTGGTCAGTATACTATCCATACTGCAACAGAGGGAGTGACCGGTTAGTTCACTCCATCTTCGAAGACAGTTTACGGAAAGGGATATGTAGGAGCCAGGGAAGGATTTCTTTGTAAGGATATATTTGCTCCGACTCCGAAATGCGCCGGAGGAAACGAACACTGGTTTCTCGAGGCCCGCGGAGTCCTCACTTGGAATGCGTATGCCTTGACCCCTCGAGATGTAGCCATGTCAACTGCATGGTGGCAACCTACGCCTGACACCCTGAAATACCGTTGGCCTTTTGAAACCCGATACCACACACTATGTGAGTTTTAATGTGTGAAGGAGTTTAAGGTGGTGTGATTTCGAAGTGCGATGTGTGGAAGATAGATTTGGATAGATTTGTAGAAATCGATCAAATGTTTGACTCCTTTCATTGGACACCCAGAAACATGTGATCATAAAAGGCCGTCTTTTTTCATGGAAAACATAAACCAGAGTAAAAAAACACACATGTCAAACAGCATCCACCACGCCAGCAGTATCTATTTTTAAAAGTTCCGATGTAAAAACTTTCCACCTGTCTTTTCAAAATAGACAAAGACTCAAATGATGTAATGGAAACACTGAAGTTGTGCTCCTTTATTCTAGTTACCCTTGGTGTGGTTGAGGTCTGTAGAGCTTTAACCAATTTGGCATAAACCTCATGTTTATGTTTTTTTACAAACAGTGGACATATTTACTTAGAGGCAACAATACAGTTGATACAATGTTTACATACTCATGTGCCAGACAATTTTTTAAATCATGGTTAGCTAACCATGTACAAATCTTTAATTTGGAAAAATCTATATTACTCTGTCACAATATACGTTTCAAGAAACACAGGTAAGACTTATACACTTGTAATACTAATAACTGAAACTGGGGCCAAGAATAAACTAGATGCCTACTGACAAATGGTGCAACATACTATCACAATATAACACATGCTTCCTCAATGTTTCACTACCACTCCTGTAAATAAACGGTCCCCAACACATTTATTTTCCTTTCATGCAACCACTACATCCCATGTCCCTACATGTCAGGGTCATTCCCAAGACTGCGGTTTGCATCTTTACAAGTGTACGGCCCCCTAATTCGACCAGAGAAACCTCGTCAGCGATAAGAACGTCAATCTCATTGATAGACATTCGCAGAGAAGGATCAATGACGGAATGCAGCGAAGTAAGCACCACTGAAACTACAGATGCAAACTTGATATTAATTTAGAGCCTTCAGTTTGTGTATTGACCTCTTCTCCTCAGAGTCCCCTGCCTGATAGTGTGGATGGAGTGCTTATCTGTGTGGGGCGTGTCACTGCCCGGTCTGCCCCATTAAAACCAGATCTGGCTGGGTCACGTGTGGCAGGGAGACTATAATTATAACTGGCTTGCATGTCTATCGGCACCCTCAAGCTCTGCCCTCTTGCCCACTTACACTCCAGATCAAATTTCATCGACTCAGTTCCTTGTT
This sequence comes from Mallotus villosus, assembly GCA_903064625.1. Classification (NCBI taxonomy): domain Eukaryota; kingdom Metazoa; phylum Chordata; class Actinopteri; order Osmeriformes; family Salangidae; genus Mallotus; species Mallotus villosus. The sequence goes on from CAEFZP010005682.1 coordinate 213,154, forward strand.
TGTGCTCCGTCTCCGAGGAAGACGTCTATGTGAACCCGTACTCCCAAAAGCTTCATTTTGCCGAAAGTATTGTCAACACGTTGCATGGGTAACCTCTCCATTGAACATTGCACACACATGCCACGACACCGTATGTCACGGCTATCTTTAGTGGACTGTGCGTGTTGTATGGGAACTTTGGAAGCAAAATGGCGTGACGGCATGGAACACAATGACCACCTGTCCATCATGCTAGCACAACATGTACATACAGAATTCTTGGAGTATTTGGTTCTACTGAATAATGTGTCGTCAAGTCCACCCTGCATGTGCTTCCACTTTGGCACCAGAGATGTCACGTCCTGCACACACCGCATGTATCTTTCTTCAACCCAACCTGGCACCGCTACAGGTTGCGAAATGGTTTTCCTTGCCCCTTTTCAAAGGGCAGAGGTTAAGGTCTGCAGGACACTTCATGTGTCGAGCTGTACTCCAGTCATATCACCAAAGCAATCTCCAATCTCTCCAATGCAATAAGACATTGGTTCTCAATTGAACAGTAGCAGGAATATTTCATTTAAATCTCTTTGGACTCAGATGGCTGAGCGGTTAGGGAATCTGGCTATTAATCAGAAGATTGCCGGTTCGATTCCCCGCCGTGCTAAATGATGTTGTGTCCTTGGGCAAGGCACTTCACTCTACTTGCCTCGGGGGAATGTCCCTGTACTTGCTGTAAGTCGCTCTGGATAAGAGCGTCTGGTAAATGACTAAATGTAAATGTAATGACAGCCTTCTCGTCGCTAACCACCAGGCCCGACAAGTAATAAAGCTGAGATGAGATCCCCTCATCCACCTACACTAGAGCTAATGCTCTCGTATGGGTTATTCAGCTGTCTCGCAGCTTTAATGGATCAAACCGTGAACCCCACTCAGTGAGGGGGGTCACCCCTAACTCCCACCACAGACTGCAGAATGCAGAGTTACCGCTAAGCAGACAAGACAACTGGTGTCAGCTGCTCCACGGACGTTGTCAGGTGAGAGGTGAGGGCCAATTGGATCCGTTATAAACAGCCACGAGGCAACTTTATGTACACGCCTTCCATCGGGTTCACACATGCTAATGTACCTTGACTTCTGTAGGGTTTTTTCTTCAGAAGGATTAAAAAGAGAGTCGGAGACGGAATATCTTTCAAAGTCAAGGTGGCTTGATGGTTTATTCAGCAATGCAGCATGTGGTACAGTAAGACACAAAAAGCAATCACACACCACATACAACCCATGATATAGCCTGATATGAGGTCAATCTCCGCCCTGCTTGATACAATTTCATAAAGGTATTCCCCTTACTCCCAGAGGTTCGTCATCCTGTTACAGGAAGCTACGTGTTTGTCTCCTCGCTAATCTGTCAAGGTCAGCTCGACCTGCCACTCTTGAGCAAACCTCCATCTCAGAATCAGAAGCAACCCAACTGAAGGCCTTCAACTCTTGAGTGTTCCCAGCTGTTTCCCCTCGCAGACCCCTCCATCTTGATCCTGGGAAGTCCTGTTTGACTAAACTCCTGAGCCCTCACTTGATATATATGGGACACTATATATATACTGTATCTATGTACTTAACAGCCCTCACTTGAGATACGCACACATGTAACAGCCTCATTACCTGACAACTCTCCCTGGCCCCACCACCTCTCTCATTCCAGAACATTCTCTGGAGTCTGGCACCATTTCTGCCGGTGTCCTCTTCTCAACCTTCCAAACCCCTGCTACCACATTCCTTACTTGGGACGAGTTCAGGACATGTTTCTGCTGTGCAGATACCACAGCCCAAACCTAAGCCTTTCTTCCTCACCACTGATTACCCCACATGCCTGCCTACCTGCCCCATAATCAATAAACCTCCACACTTCCACACATGCACACTGGTAAAGGGGAAGAACCTTGCATCGGACCACTACCCTGACTGACACATGTAGCTGTATGCTGCGCATAAGCACACACCAGGACAAGCCCGCACAAAGTGTTCTATTAAACATTGTTTTAATACGACTCATTGCAGAGTTACCGACCTTAGCTTTTTCCTCAACGAAAAAGCTTTGGCGTAGGCTCGACACATATAGACACAGTTAACACTTCGACCACACACATACAGTTTACACGGAGACAAAGGTCAAGGATCGGATAGTTGTCTGTTTCACTGTGGCTTCTTTTCAACCACAGTTCAATACCGTTGCCGTCCACAGATTTGAAACACCCGGATTTAATAGAAGTGCCAGTCACAAACACTTGACAGTACAACATTAGAGATTGCGATCATACGCTACCTTCTCTACTGACTGAATGTTTCCTTTCTTTTTGGGAAGTGGTCTTCTGCTGCCCCTTCGGCTGCCCCTGTCTCTCTATGACAGACCTTATAGGGTATGGGGCTCTCTCAAAGCCACTGGCAGCTGAACGATAAATTATCTTGCAGAAGACAGACGTGCGCACACACACACACACACACACACACAGCACATACAAAGCACATTGGTGACTGGTACAAACGGAAAGCCACTGCACAGACAAGTCTTTCTTGTCATCAAGTCAGCGCTGTGATCGTGTATACTGTATCATAATCGTCATGCTAATCCTGAGCATTTCACTGGTAGATGTTTCGGTTTGCGCCGTGCGGCATTCCATGTTTTGATGATTGTTGAAGTTGGGCCTGTGGGCCTCTGTTGCCGTTAGGACCTGCAGTACCCTTAAAAACACACAAGGTAGAGCTATTTCCAAAGTAAACTGCGGTCATGGACACAAACAGGCCCAGCAAGTTGTCAGTTTAATTTAGTGGCTGAGAAAGGGCCGGCGGCTACGTCAAATGTGTCGTGTCTGTGTTGATTAAACAACCTTATACATTATACCTCAAGGAATCAAAATAAAATAAGAAAAACAGAAGTAGAAATCCCTACTTCTTGCCCTTCACTAGAAATGAAAGGGAGATTTATTTGGAGGTAGCGTCGAACGGCCCAGTGACTGGCAGTCACAGTGAGGCAGCAGGGCTAGGCTATCCCCTGGTGTCTCTTCTGGTGCAGGTACAGAGTGGCCAGGACACAGAGAAGTGTCACCAGGCCTGGGACAAGACCTCTGAGGGCTGTGTGGTGTCCATCACCCACTACCTACAACCCACAACAGAGAGATGAGTACTAATTGACCATAAAAAGGTTATCTCAACAAACAACGCATTCACACTGCCTCTATTATACTATATATATATATACTGTATCTATATATCTATATATCTATATATATAGGCTACTGTATCTATGTATACTAACCATCCTCTTTTTGAGAATGCAGTTGACTTCATCCCCCACAGTTCTCAGCTGGTCACTGCATGGTAAACTGGGCTCTGGACACCCCCCTACAGGACACTGAGAGTAGTGCAAGCTGACATGTTCCACCATCCCCTTCAGAGCCTCTCTCTCCACTGGCTCCCCGGGTTGATGGGTGACAGAACCAGATGACAGAAAAGGAAACAGATATTTCTCACGGCGATACATCATGATATTCGTCGCCACGGGGACCGTACACAGACCAGACCATTTACTTACTCTTCGGAGATCTATACTCAAGCATGTCGTTTTCAAAGGAGCTTGTGTAAGGTTTCATTTTGGTCTCTTATGAGGAGGTAGGCTAGCTGGCACTCACAAGATGCATAATCAATAACTTGGCAACGTGGCTCATCTTATCATCAGCACCACTACCAAGTAACGACTAGCATCTTTGAACTCAATCAATGCGGTTTATAGATCGGGTATTAGTGTATTATTGTTACAGATGCGGATGACCTCACCCCGCCCCGTCTTACTTATTTCCTGTGCGGGAGGCTGGCAGCTGTAGGACAGCCCACAAGTGTCGGACTGCGTGTCAACCTCACGGAGGACGCGACCAGGGACTGCGGCTTGAGAGCCCCTCCCGTATGGGACACTGTGTGGGGGGCTCTGCCAAGGCTGCCAGACCTGGGGACCATACTGAGGACTCCATGGATCATCAGTCTTCCTCTGTGATCTACACACTACAAGGGGGGAGACGGACAGTTTATTTCAGGTGTGGGAGACCCTCCCTGTAGTAACCCCTGCCCCATGAGATCGACGTTAGTTCAGGAACTTGAACTAACTATAGTCTTCTGATCCCTAATTTGCGTTAGGGATCAGAAGACTATACAGATGCATTGTTGCAGACAATAAATCATCCTTTCCTGAATGAGATTCCTAAATGAAACTGTTAATCTGTATGATTTTGTTTGCAGAAATATGTTCTGCTGTTCAGTGATTTGCCTACCTCTACTTTACAAAATAATTACAAATGGGTACACAGTCCTTATGTTTATGATTTGTTAACTTCCATAGCTTACTTATTCTGGGGACAGAAGAGGGGGCCAATTTGGGCCGCAGGTGTGCCATAGTCAGGTAAGTCTGGGTGCCTGCATCACAGACCAAGGTACCTGAGGTTCCATTGCTATTCCTCTGGTAGTCCGCTTTACAATGTTTTACTCCCATGGATTGTTGTCTAGAGTTAGCAATGCGGTTTGGTTTATCTATCATGCTTGTTTTCTTTGCAGAGTAGCCTGTGTGTTGATCTGCGCTTAAGTGATTGCCATTGACTATCCTGACATTTGCTTTGTGGGGGCCGGGGCTTCTGAGATGGAAGTCACAGCTTCCTGTGCGTTTGGAGTCGGCGATCCTGGGGTCAGTCCTGGAACACAGCTGGACAGCTGTGCCTACGTCGATCCTAGGGTTAGTCCTGGAACACAGGTGGACAGCTGTGCCTACCTCTCTTACAAAGCTGTCATTCCTATGGGGACTGTTTTCCAGACTAGGGTCGTTAAGGTCCCTTTGACTGAAGTTATTCTTCCCGTACATGTTCTTCTCCGGCTGATTCCTCTTTAACCAGTGATGACCCGGTCCCTTGGTTTGGATATCTACGGGATGCGGGATGCACTGCCATATTTGGCGGGGCATGGCTAGGATGTCCTGGCATTAAAGCAAATGTTTTAAGTATTAGGATAGTTCATCTGCCACTGACAATTGTGCACTGTCGTTTTTTAATACATATGTTGCTTAAAAACATCGGAAAGTTATTCATGACTAAGCTTATAAGAAGGTGGCTCACCCAAAACCAAGGACAACGTTTTTCTTCTCAGAATGTCTTCCCTTAGCACGTCTAAAAGTCCTCGCTGTTATAGGCCATTAGGAATATGGTTATCTGTTCGTCAACAAGACATGGATCTATTGTGACGCTATTGGTCGGCACTTCGGTTGAAAATCTGATAATGCTCGTACTGATAATGATCGTATGAAACCTATTACAGAGCCCTGGTGGTTTGGAGAATAATGCGACAGTCAGTCAGCCACATACAGTGCTAAATCAAACTTCGTGAACTAGTTAGCTATTAGTTACATCGTTTATGCTATTTGATGATCCAATGATAACCATAAGGCAACGTAATAGATTTGTTTGAATAATAGTGGAAAAAGAGGAAATGATGCATAGGCAGTAACCGATAGGATGACTTCTTGCCCCTCTTTCACAGTTGACTAGTTCCTACATTCGACACTATCACACTACACAAACAGAGATTAGAAAAATGAGTAGGATAATCTGGGACAGCCCTCAAACGCTACAGAGGCCACTTTGTTGGCGTCATATTACAAAAACACTGCAAGAGGTGGCTCCTGTCCAAACAAGATGGGAAACTAATCCATAGTGGGCCTATTACAACCAGGGTGGACTGCGATGGTTTCGACCTCCCTCAAAAGCTATATTAAGTCTATTAAGCAGTCGTCATCATCATCATGCAGCAGATAGAATACCCAAACTAAGAAAACTACACATAATTAGAGTCATGGCTACATCATTGAGTTTAAAGTAGGCCTTGTGCACAAATGACTCAAGGGCTCAGGACCAAATGTCAGCTTCTAGAATATTATAAACCAAGCAGTGTGCTTAGATCATCAGTCAGGCCTTTTTGTGCTGCCGCCACAAATCGTAGGTCCAAACAGGGTGAGGCAGTTTAGGTAGGCTACCACTGTTGGAACCAGTTCCCAGAATCAATCACACTCCCCTACTGTCACTGAAGTCTAGAATTAAAACGTACCTGTTCTCCTGTGCGTTTTACTAAAGCGTTCCTTGTCGTTTTATTTTTGTCTTAAGGCAACCTATTAATTTGAATGACAAAGTGGATGACATGTGCTGTAAGAAGAAGCTTGCTTTGCCTTGCCTGATTGTCTACATTGCACGGTGAAACACGTTTTTCCAATAATATTCTAATATAATTAATAATAACTGTATTTAATTGTATTTTCATGAGAGGCTTGTTCTATAATATATTTGGATATGTATAACCATACAAGCAATAATTTATCATAAAGTTTTGATAGGCTATGTTTTTGCTCAAATTGAAGGTGGCTTTATTTTATGTATAGCCTATATGTTTTATGCTATTATGTAACATTATTCCCAATACAAAAATTCTGTCTGTTTTTGCAGAATCTCCAACCAAATTGTGTCTTTACATGGAGAAGCCATGTTTATTGTAATTTCATTGTATAGCCTATGCTATATTTAGATGTACCGTAGCTATATATTTTTTAAATAAGGTAATTGCAGGCATCTGGTAGTCAAGGCATCAGTGTCAATATTGCAACATTATATGGGTGGGGCGGTGAACGGACTTTCATGAGGGTGGGACATGCATTGATAAAAAGCTGTCTTTAGCACTTCCTGGTCCACTTTAGAGCAAGCCGTCAACGCAGCGGCGACATTATGGCCGACAATGAATGGAAAATAAGATGTCAGAACGAGTGGAACATCACAGGCATATCTATGCCCGACTCCGTGGACTGGAAGTTCGTCTATGAAGCGAAACCACTTGGCAGAAATCTATTGAGGAACCCGGCGCCTCACGGTAGTTGACTACGTCACTCCCTTCTGTACTATGGCGATCCAGCGTAGTGGAATCGAAAGAATAAATGGAAGGACAGATTTATGGAGGTATCAGGGCTGATGACGGTGGCAACCCGTCAAATATAATTCAGATCAATTGCAGTTGTAACGCTGGTTGTTGTGAACTTGCATAGCCTACTGGGAAGTTAAATTGTTGCCACATAGCCTAGTCACTGTTCTTAGCTTAACACAATCAGAGAAAAGTTACGACATTCATAGTATGACTGTTGCGGGGATCTGAATTTGATCAATATGACAGTTGAAATTCTTGCTCAAAATGTAGCTACTTTCACAGTATCCTAAACCTACCATGGCGTTTCACAGTACTCATTACTACCACTGGGGTTACAACTCTATATAGCCTACATACTGTATAAGAATGAGACCATTCAGAGAAACGTTATCAATTCTTGTATCTACTGTGCCTTTACAATGTGTAATGTACAGGTTAAAGTACACTACACATTGTAAACGATAGATTTCCCCCACCCAGGTGTGACTCACGACAGCCCGCCTCCTGAGCCTGAGCTGGCAGATGAACCTCCTCGAGATGAACCTCCTCGTTCAGAGCCAGAAGGTGAGTCAGCAAGCGTCGCTTTGCATTCAAATCATCAACAAAGAGTGTTAAAGTTAATAAAGTTTTGAACATTTGACGGTGACACTCATTGATTAACACTGAATGGCATTTGTGTTCCGTCCCGATGACGCTAGGTGACTACACTGGCTGGACCACCAGCGTAGAGGACCTTCCCTATGACAACAGTGGCATACCACCAGGGGTTGTCGTCTGTTACATGCCTCAGTTCAGGTGAGTAACGCTCGGCTACTGTCGTCATTCAAAGGAGCCACCTATCTCAGTCTGTTTTTCACTGTGATCTTGCTATGCCTGTCCACAGTTGGTTTACCCTGGAGCAGAAAATTGACCTGAAGGCTGAAGGACTGTGGGATGAGCTGTTGGATCACCAGCCTGACATCCTTATACAAGACAGGTGGGTTAGACAGGCGGCTATAAAGTGTAGATAAATACCAAAACCTCTTTACTTAATTACACCCTTGTGGTTAATAATCATGCACAGCCACACCCATCACCCTGGTCTAATTTCCCTGTACTAGTTGCTATAGTGTTATGTATGGTGTATTATTTGGTGGTAAATCCAGGCAAAAATATGAAGGGCTAAGGCTGAAATGTGGTTATTTAATTACACACACATAAAGCCTTTATGAAGTTGGGTTTCCCAATACTGAAGATGCAAATTGTTAAAACATTCATGGCCCCATTAAAATTGGCATTACACTTCTGCCAGAGTTCAAAAACAAATATTTAAAAAAAGTATTGAGTTCTTATTTCACTCCTTGACAAATCCACAAATAGTTTTTTTCCACTTACTTGAGCTTTTTACATTGGATATTGTAGGTATGAAGAAAGCCAGCTGCACGAGTCCATCTACCAACTGCATGTGAAGTTGCTGGGAGGAGATGGTCAGGTGATCTCAGAGCACACAGCCAGCCCCACAGAAGACCTCAGCACCTACTCACACACCTGGAAAGAAGTATGCTATTGTCTCACACTGACGTTCAATCTTTTGTCGGCGTCGTTCGGCCTATTTGTCCATTTGTATTGTGCGTTGTGTTTTGCTGATGTCACGTGTTCTTAACTGTCTGTGCACCACCTTTGGATTCATCACATTGTGTTTATCGTTGTGTTGTTTATGTTTTTGACCTGTTTTCTGTGTCTGTTTAGGTGTCGCATGTCTTTTCAGGGTATGGAAAGGGAGTGAGGTATGTCCACTTCCTGCACAGACTTAAGAATAAATACATGGTGGAGTTCTTCCCTACCTTGGTCACAGGCAGCTCAGTCATCGTCAAGGCAACCTAATCCAGGAGCGACTGACTGGCTGATTGAAGTATACACTGTCAAGTTTGTACTGATTGTCAGCGAGGGTGGAAACATATCTTTTTAATTAGCAATATAATTTCGTATCATTTTACGACTGAATGAATGTTTGAAAATAAAGAACAATTGCTGCATATATGTTTTTATTTTGTAGACTTTATTGTTACCGGCAATGCCTAAAAGCAAAGTTGCAGAAGGTAGTCGTATTGTATTACCACCAACAGAGGGGGTTATAGCAGTCACATCAACTGATAGACAAGTGTCATTCACTCAAAAAACTGCATGTATTGCTTCTAGTTGACAAGGCTGGGAAGTTATACAATTGATATAACAAGAAAAACTCAGCACAAGTAATACATTGTTGTTTTATTTTAATGTAATGTGCAGTGTGTGTCATGAATGAATGATTTCAGATAAGCGTGACAAAAATCCGTCATCTGCTCATGTAGCTAATTGGCTGTACCAATTTATTTTCTTACCTAGGCATTCCATTGCAAATTCTCTAGCGTTCTCTGGTGAGTGCCCCCCGTTTACTTTGGACCAATGGTGATGTAGAATTTCGCAGCTGCGCAGTTCAGTGTGTGTACGATCACCCACATGGGATTCAGCATCTGTTCGGGAATATGAGTGAACGGAAGGTGCGTCTGTGGGTCCAGTTGTATGTTGAGAAGGGTTCAGTTTTATCGGGGACTTGCTCAAGAGTGTTTCTGAAATAATGTCAACTTCAGGGCGAGTTGATCCATAGGCGTCAAGGTAAGACCAGATAGTTGGGAAGAAACACAGGTAGGCTACCTGCCAGCGGACAAGGCTCTTTAGAGGACCGTTATTTTGCATATAGGCTACACACAGTCAATGTTTGGAGTTTGTCGGGAGTTTAAAACTGTAAACGTAACATTTAAGATAGTAGCCTATACTTCATTTGAAAAGTAGCATACTTCTGTTTTGCGTCTCTTGGCAACTGTTGGGCATCCTTTAGGCTAAACAACGCAAGAGGCTGACAGTTACTGGATGAGTAGCCTAATCACGCTGAACATGTATTTTATTCAGTGCAGATGTTTCACTAGATTCACATATATTTAGTTAAACGTGTACCTCCTTTTTAAAGGCCTCTGTCCAAATATGAATATGGCATTATCATAGGCTATTGGTTAATGATTTTCATGGAACAGTGCGTTCAAACTTCTTCCAAATTGTATATGTTATCGTATTTGCCAAAGGTCATTCAAATTAACCAAATGCGTCTATTAAATGTATGCTTTTAATTTAAATTAACTTACAATTAATTCTCTACATTTAATGCGTGTGAGAGTTAACAATATGGTCATGTTGTTTTGACCACACGTTACAATTATTTTTTAGCTAGGCTATACTGTAGGCTATATTTACTCTGGTTCTAAGTGTCATTAATAATATAGCTAAAAAGCCTCTTAGTAGCGTGCAATTACGTTTTAGGTTTCAGCGGGAGATATAAAAGGCATCTTGTTTTGTGCAATATTTCTCTGGTCCTCTCTCTTGGAGAGTTCTTCACACATACAGTAAGAGTGCTGGGTTGACGGTTAAGCGGAGAAATAAAACATTATCATCTTGGGACAGAGTAACTGATCAATGTTCAATGACCCTGGCCACCGGCCTACCCGCCTGTCAGAGGTGTTGAGCTGTGAGAGATGAGGTGTTGACTGTACATTCATCCCCCTCAGAGCTCAAATGCATTGTGTTAGATTACACACGTGCTATTGCAGGTCTCTCTCTCTTGTGTCTCTCTCGAGTGCCACTGCATAGAAGACTGGGTCAGACTAAAGAAACGACAAACTAAAGCTACCATATTCCAAAGTTTCGACCTTGTTTTGTATTTTTGATCTCAATCTAAAACAAACCGTCATAAAGACACCCCCCTTGAATAACAAATACATCAAATCCCACGCCATGTAGCGGGCCTCAGCCAATGAACACCGTCTCACTCTAAAGCCCTCTTCTCACGGTGGACGGTATCAAAGATGCGATGGGCTTCGCCGGCTAAACCTAAGTCATCTATGACAAAAGCTTCCTGACACTCATCCCGAAATGTGACCCTCATATGTGTGTCAGCACAAGTAAACCAACGCTCCCTCATTGTAGGCATGCATTGACACGTGCCTGCCTGATTGACAAAGGAGCAGAGGGAATGGATACAGTGCTATACCTTAGGTTCTTTCTCTCTCTCTCACTGCCTTCGCTCAATCAGTAGGGACTGCGTAGAGCCATATAGGACCCCGACAGGCCGCTGGCCGCGGGTCACTCGGAGAACGGGGGTTTCGATCAAGTTCACGTGAATGTTAATTCGTCGTCGTGGGCCTAGTACCAACTCCCATCCGAAAGCTGCTTTTTCCTATGCTAGAGGAAATACAGTAACAGTTGCTGCCACCGACAGCTGGTGTTATCAACTGAATGAAAACCAGTGATGTGTACATACATATTGTTAAGTGTCTGTGGGAAAACATATCTGGATTCCTGTGGCTTTGAACTTGAATGATGGATGAACTTGGAATGATGCCTCAATGCTTATTACAATGTGGACAAAGCAATGTTTCCTGTTAGCTAAGAGGAGTAGACAGAGTGATTGGGAGGACTCAGTGCAATGTGTTGCAGCACTCCGAGCGCACTAATGGCTATTAGAACATGGTGGTCTCACACAGCGTTCATGTGTGTGTGTGTGTGTGTGTATGTGTGTGTGAGAGAGAGTGAGAGAGCGAGCGAGAGAGTGTGTAAGCTAGAGAGAAGCTGTTTTGTTTTCATTGACACACTCCTGTATAGCATTGTCCGTGTAGACCTACTGGCTGCCTCTGCGCTTTTTGTTGAACACTTTGTTGTTCGTGCTGGGTCTAAAGAGTAGCCCTGAATTGAGAGTGGCTTGGAAAACAATAAAAGTCATGTACAGATCTGAGATGATACAACTAGTCGTTTACGAATACTTTTTGGATAAAAAAAAAGAAGGAAATACACGGCTACGTGATGTATTTCCACTTGGTGCTAGTTTGGGCGTGTTTTAACCATACCAAAGCCCTTTTTTTGTGTCTGTGTGAGATTGTTGTCCTTGCAAACTCTCCGTCACATCGAGCCCCATTCACACTGTCCGCTGTATTATCTTTCGGGGGGGTCCCTTGATATGATGAAAACTAAAGTCCAGCTTTATGGTTCGGTATACCCGGCTATTCTGCCCAGTCGCCATTACACCATTTCCGTGCAGTAATCGATCTAACCCTGCCCCGTTTGTCGCTGCTGCCTTTTTGTTTCAGTCGCAGTCCTGAATATTGCATAACGACTGTCTCTCTCTGAAGTTGAGAATGCTGCTCCTTCTAGGGTGACCGGAGGACACCAGTGGCCTGGGCCTGGGCCCTTGGTTCTCACAGGAAGTAGAACCCCCAAGGAGCCGCTGTCTACTGGCTGTCAGTGGTTTGTCTCGCCACTGACCTCTTCCTGTCCGCCTCGCCTCCGCCCTCGTGGACGGCGGCTGGCGATTAACCTCCGAAAGACACACGCGGAGTTGAAGCAGCGTGGCGCGGTCTCCGACACGGAGAGAAGATGGCCAGGAAGAGATAGCGAGAGACAGGGGTCTGGCAGATGCCAAGGCGGGCTGGGTTACGCGGCTGAACTGGAGTGGTATCACTCACTAAAGAGTTTAGTCAAGGTTTTTTTCCTCGTGCTCCAGTCTGATCTCCTTCAGAGCCACCAGGTTGTCAGTCAGCTTGCTGCGGCCCTTGTACACCGTAGCATACGTCCCCTTACAGACACACCAACACAGGGTCCCTGTAGCTCAACAATACGTAAGACAATCTACCAGGGCCCAGGCACAAAGGGGGGGCTAATTCAGTGATTTGCTCTGGGACTGTAGCTCTTTGGAGGGTGAGGCTGGGCTGGATGGCCGAGTCTGTCGAGGGGCTTTGTGTCACAGTCGCAATGTGTGGTTCCGGTCTGTCTGTCTCTCTGTCTCTCTGTCTGTCTGTCTGTCTGTATGTCTGTCTGCCTCCCTGTCTGTCTGTCTGTCTGTCTGTCTGTCTGTCTGTCTGTCTGTCTGTCTGTCTGTCTGTCTCTCTGTCTCTCTGTCTCTCTGTCTCTCTGTCTCTCTGTCTCTCTGTCTGCCTCCCTGTCTGTCTGTCTCTCTGTCTGTCTGACCATCTGTCTGTGCAGCCCGAGGGGGATTCATTTACACTCCTCTGGTTCCGGGAACAGGTATACACAGCAGCGAGCCCCAGTCCCCACTTTACTTATTAAAAGGGTAGGATCTCTTTCCTTTCATTCGTTTAACTGCAAACAGGCAGACTGTCTAACTGCCATGATTTGGGTGTAACTCGAACTTCTGTCATTACGGCGGTAACCACGCCGTCGTTTTTTGTTTGGGAAGATGAGTCTCCATTTGACTGAGCTCAAGTGCTTTGAGGTCATCGGGAGAGGCGCGCGCTCTCCGTGAGATCTTGAAAAGATTCGGATCGGAACGTGCTAGAAAATGGCGTTGTCTTTGAGCCGGATGTGAGCTGGTTCAGAGAGCGCGGTGGGTTTGTTTTAGCCAGACTGGAGCCGTCATTCTTTAGGAAAAATCAAATGAATGGGGGTATGCTATGCTGCCACCTGTAGCACCTGTTGTGTCAGGCTAGTTAGAGAGCCTGGAAAACAATGACAGAGCTGGTACATATTGTACAGTGTGTGGCTCTTGTAGTTTATACATTCAATCCTATTTTCTTTTTTTGGGGGGGGAAAAATAGATAATCAGTTGAGACACCTGCTCTACTTTGTGTTGTATTTATTTTCATTCGTGTCTATAATGAATTATTTGCCTCAACACAAACAGGTACTTAAGTGCCTTCAATCTTTAATAGTATCCTATCTCTCTTTCACCCTCAGCTTCTTTGTCTCACCGTCTTACTTTTTCGGTCACTTATATCTGCTGGTTCTCAGAATCGCCTCTCTTAGTCGCCCCTCTCTCTCCGTTCCTTTTCCCTGTCTCTCTAACTGTCTCTTTCTGTCACCTGAACCTGCCGGCTCTTTCAAGTAGCATTCCTTATTTACCGCCTCTTCCTTTCTCCGTCTGCCCTCCTGTGCTTCTCTCTCACCCGAACCTGCCGGCTCACAGACGTTAGCCTTCGCCTATACCTTTGAATTCCTTCACACACACGGCAGAGAAAGGACCATATATTAAAACAGGGACAGGTGTTAACTCCTCATTTTGCCCGTGCCGCTATCGGTGTAAGTTAATCTCAGGCAATCTCTTATCGGTGGCGCTGACGGACGGGAACGGTGTCGTCGCGGGTAACAGGAGAGGAGCATGTCGCCCCGACACACGGCTCAGTGTCATGCCGCGGGTAGTCGAAGTGTCCAGAGCACTGACACCTCCAGTGGCACTGCCGGGGGGGGGGCGGCGGGGGGGGGCAGGGCAGGGGTGGGGGGGGCAGCCTCTCGGACCACCCCCAGGGTCCTAGCCATAGAGGGAGATGGAAGACTGAAAAGTGCTAAAACGATAACATTTCAGTTGTGACATATAACAAAAATCAAATAAAAACACAGAGCTTCTTTTCAAGACATGCACATATCTAAAGCCAGTGATGCGATGCAAAGACATTGTGATATGTTTGTTGTTCGTATAAAAAACCAAGAAGTTTTGAGGGGCCTCATCTGGTGAGCGGAGGGTCGAGGGTTAGGATTAGGAGAAGTGTGTGGTGCTGAGCTTCACAACAGGTGTGAGGGATAAGTACTCTCTGCACCCCTGCCATAGACATGACTCCATAGACTACCATCATCTGTGATTTCCAGCCAGGATTGCCTAGTAGGTGGGCCCAGGGGTTAAAGTTATATTTAGGCAGAAGCATTAATAATGCAGCCTGCAGCTTCTTGATCAGCTAATGCTAATTTATAGGCTCCTATCATCTACAGTTAGACTGGAAAAGAAATACCCCAATTTATAGCCACGAAGCAAACAAATGAGATCAAATGTGAGTCTCTCTTAACAGCTGAGAAGACCCTTCACGGGGCTGTAAAGACTTGCCCGTCGAGTGACTGTTCACAATCACTGTGGGTCATTTCGAGTGTCCCCTCGCCTTTCGGGAGTTTAGTTTCTTCCAAGATATTCAAACAAACATTCCCAGTTGGGGTTCACTCACGCACACGCGCACAACGGCTCGGCGTGTCCGTCGGGCTCGGCCTCGCTCCGTTACCCGTGCGGTGCGGTCGAAGTGTGAGCAAGGGGTAGTTTCGTTGCTCCCGTGGCCCCCCCGCAACAGTGAAAGAGGGCCCTCTGTCTGAGGCCGCAGTAACCATAGCAGACGTTGGAAAGTGAAATGCGATGCGGTGGCTCTTTGGGCCACGTTTCTCAATCACAACCTCTTAATGAGCTGGCTGGAGCACCGGACAACATCAATGATGCAGCAGTATGGTGTGCGTTACCGCCGGCAACACACCAACCCCAAAATACGGCCTCATCTGTGCGGGGGCCTGGAGGGTTGCCAGGCTATTATTGTTTCTCTCCTATCATACACACTTACCCACACTCTCACTTACACACACACACACACTCACTCAAGTACGATTTACTCTGGGGTGCGTGGCGCATCACCGTTCACCTGCGCGGCTTTCCACGAAGGTCGGACTCGACATTCTATGCGTGCGACTTTCAAATGCGTCGACTTTTGCACACTTATGAGGCACGCGCGCTCGCACGTCGTGTACAGTAACGAGCCCCTCTTCACCTCGGCGGTCGCCGCCCGCCACCGTGGGAGTACGTGTCGCGTTTTTCGAAGATTGAACTAGTACTACACATTCTCACGATGAAAGGACAGGCAGTCTTTGAAATAACACCCGGAGGAAATCTTATTTGTGCTTTTTTTATTGGTCCCCAGGCATGGGCTTGGGCCCGTCATGACTAATTGAACAGTAATAAGACCTTAAGTTCTCAATGAATAAGATATGGTGCCACATACACCACCCCAGGGCTACCGGTGCAGGCTCTCTAGGGGGGTCATTGACACAGGTGACCCTATAGGTGGCCTTATCTTAGACCCCCCCCCCTCCTCCTCCCCTCCCTAACACAGGAAGTGCATGTATGGAGTCAACGGTTTACACCCGAGGACGTTTGCGTGTTTTCTCGCACAGTTTTTAATGCAGTTTGTGTTGTGTGCTCACTCTCTCTCTCCCTCCCTCCCTCCCCCTGCCCTCCCTCTCTCCCCTCCACCCCTTCTGTCTCTGTCTGACCGGACTGTACTGTTCTAGTTCCACTTGTTGGGTACTTAGCTAGGATGCTGATGCAGTAACCGACTGATGATTGCGTCTAGACTGTTAGACGATACGAGCAGGGAAAACATACTGCGCTGGCTCACCGACACATCTTTTTCTCTGGATCATTTTCATGTTCGTAACAAGAGAGCCGAATGGCGTACTTCCTGTAAATTCCATTAGCGACTGACGTCTCCAACATGGCCGCCGGGACGGCCTGCCGTATATGATTCTTTTTGCCTTCTTCTCACGGAAGGCATCTCATGATTCAAAGAGGCATCAATCAAGGCTGAGTCATCGAGAATTCATTATCAGCTAGCGTAGGGTGCAGTCTTGCGCAGCTCAGCCCGGCACGACGTGGCGAAGGCGAACGAGATCCAGAATAGAGCGACGGCGGAAACGAACGTCGATCGAAAGAGAAACCCGCGTCGTAAATCGTTGTACCTTCAGAGCGCGGGTAAACGTTCGAAAACGGAGATATCCCTCCAGAGTCGGTTCTATTCTAACACTTCTCCCCCTCTCTCTCCTTCTGTGCCTCCCCCCCCACTCCCCCCCCTCCCTCAGGATAGTCCTCTGACACAGCTGTTTCCACGGGGACCCCAGACATGACTATTCTCCGGCAGAGCGCAGCACCTCTCTCCTTCTCCCCCTCTCTCCTCCTCCTCCTACTCCTTCTGCCCCACCCGTGCGCGCCCTCTTCCCAACCCCAGGCGGTGCTACGGGCGTCGCCGCCCCCACCCGTCAACCAGACGGTCAACCAGACCGTCGACCAGACAGTCAACCAGACGGTCGACTCGACGGTCGACCCGACGGTCGAACCGACGGTCAACCAGACGGTCAACCAGACGACCCAGGCGGTCGGCAACTCCAGTTTGTCGGGCAAGCGGACTTGCACGGACAAGGTGGTGTGCCGGCCGGGCATCCTGCTGCCCGTGTGGATGCCCCCCCAACCCCCCTCTGGGAGAGCAGGCCGGGAGGGCCATGGTGTACTTCGCCTGCCTCATGTACATGTTCCTGGGCGTGTCCATCGTCGCCGATCGCTTCATGGCCGCCATCGAGGTCATCACCTCTCAGGTAGCCCCCCCCCCGCTGTTTTTCTCCCTCTCTCTCCTCTCCCCTCTGTGGCCTCCCTCGACCGCGATTCCGCTCACCAGCACGGGGGGGTTTCTTCTGTCCTTGTGGTGGTTAGGAGAAGGAGGTGACCATCACCAAACCGAACGGGGAGACGTCGGTGACCACGGTGAGGATCTGGAACGAGACCGTGTCCAACCTCACCCTCATGGCCCTGGGCTCGTCGGCGCCCGAGATCTTGCTGTCCGTCATCGAGGTGAGCGAACGAGGGGGCGTGAACGAACGAATGAAGGAAGGAATTTAATTTTTGGTAAACGTAGGTTGTAATGGGCAAGTGAGGTCACGACCCTGACCTTTGTCCTCTGAATGGCCAGGTGTGCGGGCACAACTTCCACGCCGGGGAGCTGGGGCCGGGCACCATCGTGGGCAGCGCCGCCTTCAACATGTTTGTGATCATCGGCATCTGCGTGTGGGTCATCCCGGACGGGGAGTCCAGGAAGATCAAGCACCTCCGCGTGTTCTTCATCACCGCCTTCTGGAGCATCTTCGCCTACATTTGGCTCTACCTCATCCTGGCCGTCATCTCCCCCGGAGTGGTAGAGGTGCGTGTCTGTTTTGCGTGTCTGTCGGCGTGTCTGTCGGCGTGTCTGTTGGTGTGTCTGTTGGCGTGTCTCTGTTTGCGTTTCTGTTGGTGTGTCTGTTGGTGTGGATGTTGGTGTGTCTGTTGGCGTGTCTGTTGGCGTGTCTGTTGGCGTGTCTCTGTTTGCGTTTCTGTTGGCGTGTCTGTTGGTGTGTCTGTTGGTGTGTATGTTGGCGTGTCTGTTGGTGTGTCTGTTGGCGTGTCTGTTGGTGTGTCTGTTGGCGTGTCTGTTGGTGTGTCTGTTGGCGTGTCGGTTTGCGTGTCTGTTTTGCGTGCGGAACAACACCGCGAGACGTCGCCGCGCATACGGTTTGACCCGCGGGCTCCATGTTGTCAGTGCGTATGTTGACGTCGTGTTCATGCCTCAGGTGTGGGAGGCTCTGGTCACCCTCCTCTACTTCCCCGTGTGCGTCATCTTGGCGTGGATCGCCGACCGGCGTCTCCTCTTCTACAAGTACATGCACAAGCGCTACCGCGCCGACAAGCGACACGGCATCATCGTGGAGACGGAGGGCGACCTGGCTCCCAAGGGGCTGGACGTGATCATGGAGGGCAAGTTCTCCGACGGCGGCGGCGGAGGCTCCAGTCCCGTCAACGCCTCGAGCGTGACAGTGTCCGTGCAGACGGGGAAGGAGCTGGAGCAGAACCGAGAAGAGGTGGGTGTGGAGATGATGAATGGGAGGGGTCAGACGGCTGAGCGGTTAGGGAATCGGGCTATTAATCCGAAGGTTGCGGTTCGATCCCGGACGTGCAAAATGAAGTTGTGTCCATGGGCAAGGCACTTTGCCCTACTTGCCTCGGGGGGGATGTCCCTGTACTTACTGTAAGTCGCTCTGGATAAGAGCTTCTTCTAAATTACTTAATGTAAGAATGAGAGGGGTATTGCATGGGAATCATCTCCCATATCACATTCCCACAGATTCAACCTCGCAGTTATTTTTTTAGGAATGAGAAAACCTTTTCAAACCTAGAGAAAGTGGGGTTTTTCCCTTATACGGCCAGAGACGAAACTCGACACTCGGTCGACGGCGTTTCTTTAACGTGGTTGTTCTGGCGCGATGCTCCAGGTGGTGCGCCTGCTGAAGGACCTGAAGCAGAAGCACCCGGACAAGGACCTGGAGCAGCTGATCGAGATGGCCAACTACACGGCCCTGGTGCACCAGAGGAAGAGCCGAGCCTTCTACCGCATCCAGGCCACGCGCATGTTGATCGGCGCCGGCAACGTCCTCAAGAAGCACGCGGCCCGCCGCGCAGCCGCCGCCGCCGAGGGCGGGCCCCAGGAGGTGGACGACCGGGCCACGTGCGCCCACGTCTCCTTCGAGCGCGCTCAGTACCAGTGCACGGAGAACTGCGTGACGCTGAGCCTGGGAGTGGTCTGCGAGGGGGGGACGGGGCAGAACACGTTCTGCGTGGATTACCGGACGGAGAACGGTTCCGCCAACGCCGGGGCCGACTTTGAGTTCGGCGAGGGAACGCTGGTGTTCAAGCCTGGGGAGAGCCGCAAAGAGATCAAGGTGAGGAAAGGGTGGAGACAGGAGAGGAAGCATAGTGCTGGTGTCTGTATCTGGCAGGAGAATCGCCCTTTTGAGTCCAAACATTTATAAAAATGTGTCTTTGGTTTGGTGGGATGATTTCAGATTTATATTAGGATTATCCAGTACCAGTCAAAAGTTTTGACACATTTTCCCATGGTGTCCAAACTTTTGAGTAGTACTGTATTTCATAGGTTATTATAGGATTAAAGATGGCAATTTAAGCAGGGAGTCAAGTTTTTCTTTTTGCTCGGTCACATAAGTGTGGTGTGTCCCGCGATCCCGTAGGTGGGCATTTTGGACGACGACGTCTTCGAAGAGGACGAGCACTTCTTTGTGCGCCTGCAGAACCTCCGGCTGGACGAGGGCGGCAGCGAGGCCGGGGCGGGAACGCCCCCGAGGGGCCGCCTGGTGGAGCCGCTGCTCGCCACGGTGACCATCCTGGACGACGACCACGCGGGCATCTTCACGTTCGGCCAGCGCGCGCTGCGCGTGAGCGAGAACTCCGGCGTCGTCGTGGTGACGGTGGCGAGGAACTCGGGCTCGCGGGGCACCGTGGTGGTGCCGTACCACACCGAGGACGGCGGTGCCCGCGCCGCCGTGGACTACGAGGAGACCAAGGGGGAGCTGGAGTTCACCAACGAACAGACGAGGTGAGTCGAAACAGCCGAAGGGGAGTGTCTTTTGGCGGCCATCTTGTTTTCATCTTGTTTGTTTTCTCTTAACTGGAAAGCGAGTGCACACTCTCTAGATATATATAAGATAATTTAGTAGTTGGCAGTAAGTTGGGTAATTTTTGAGGTCTATGTTTTTGTATATCCTCAAGGGATATAAACAAACACAGTGTAACTGTACTTTAGTTTGTTATATTTACAGTCTTGTGGTAGGCTACTAAATGGACTAAATGTGGGTTTTTTAATGTGTTTTTTTTTACTAAATGTGGTTATGGGAAGTGAACTCCTGAATCCTGTTGTGGGGTTATTATGGGTTGTTAGCAACTCACATTGTCTCAATCATCTGCTATTAGATTATTACATCAAATGATAAGCCCAGCCTTTATCAAGATTGGGAACTGTTTGCCATCTGTGGCTCATCCATTTCCCAGTAAATGTTCAGGCTAAAGTGTGTAGACTGTATCTATATCCAGCCAGTTAAGTGAAAGCCATGACATTGCAAATCATGTCGGAAGAAGGTACCTAGCTAGTACAGTAATGTAGGATTCAGACATGCCTAAAAGCTGCCATTGATTGGAGCTACTGCACTTTACAACACAGTGGTCCATTACAGTAACCAGTACACTATCCACAGAAAAACAAGTAGATGGACATCAAGCTATACATCAACCGTGTGTGTGTGTGTGTGTGTGTGTGTGTGCTATTGAACCCTTATTTAACCTTCACTATGTAATTTTCAGTCGATAACAGGCTGTTTGTGAACATTTCAGAGTTCATTCATATTGTGTGTGCGTGTGTGAATATTGGTGTGTGTTTGTATGTGTGTGTGTTTGTATGGGTGTGTGTTTGTATGTGTGTGTGTTTGTATGTGTGTGTGTGTGTGTTGGTATGTGTGTGTGTATGTGTATGTGTGTGTGTTGGTATGTGTGTGTTGGTATGTGTGTATGTGTGTGTGTCTCAACAGTCAGACCCTCCAGGTGCGCATCGTGAACGTGGAGGAGTACGAGAAGCAGGAAAGTTTCTTCGTCGTACTAGAGGATCCCAAGTGGCTAAAGAGAGGAATCTCGGGTCAGTGTTTGTTCCTCTACACACGCGTGTGGTTTGATTGTTTGTATTGGATTCGTTGTCGATGGTGCAAGGCATTCTCCTTTCACACATGTTTTGGTGAGTTATGACTCAAGTAAACCTGTGTCTCATGTCCCACAGCCCTACTGCTCAACCAGGGTAAGTCGCAGAGATAACAATCGCACACATCTCTTACACAGGAGGAATTCCCATACGAGAGTATGTTTTAAGGGACTGATCTGTACCTCTCTCTTCTGAGACAGGCAAACCCAGTCCAGAGGAGGAAGAGGCTAGGAAGATCTCTGAGATGGGCAAGCCCATCCTGGGGGAACACAGCAGACTGGAGGTTATCATAGAGGAGTCCTATGAGTTCAAGGTGTGTGTGACGTGAAACATACTGGGTTTGCGTGGGGGGACGGGAGAGACATGTAGGCATCTGTGCTTGTGTATTTAAGAGTGGGAGAGTGAGAGAGTGAGAGTGAGAAGAGCGAGAGAGAGAGAGAGAGAGAGAGCGAGAGAGAAAGAGAGAGCGAGAGAGAGAGAGCGAGAGAGAGAGCGTAGAAGTAAACATACGTGTGGTACTAACTCTCCCCCCTGGGTGCCCTCCTACTCCCGTCAGATTCGACAGGGAATGACTGCTAATGGCATTCTTAACCCGGTACAGTAGCTCTTAGCACTGCATGCAGTGTGCTCTGGTCCTCAGAGACCGCCGCTAACCTCTCTCACATGTGAAGATCCTTCTTATTTCCCGGAAAATATCAAAAGATATGTGTATTTTCGACATGTATGATATTGAATGATATTTGCTTAACTAGTCCTGTGATCAAGGTGTAACTTGATTGAAGTGTCCTCCTCTCCGTTAACCCTTCCTGATATCCTTTGAAACTGAACGGATATCTGCATGCGTCTGTGTGTGAAACCTTTTACACGGTCAACTGTTTCTCAACGACGTCCCCGAGCTTTCTCCGGGTGTCATATCTGACCTGGGTTTTGTGTCACGATTAGAACACGGTGGACAAGCTCCTGAAAGACACCAACCTGGCTTTGGTGGTTGGCACTCACACCTGGAGAGAGCAGTTCATCGACGCCGTCACTGTCAGTGCAGGTCATTCAGAACTTATTTCCCTCAAATATGTTTTCCGATACACAAGAAAAAAGTTCATTTTAAAGAATTAGGATGATGTTTATAAGATTTTAATCTAATTAGAGAAAAAATACTATTAATTGAACATTTACGGGTGACTATTTAATTTAACCCCGACTACTGTTTAATCCTTGCAGGTGATGGGAATGACGACGGCCAAGAGCAACGAGCGCCCAACTGCTTCGACTACTTCATTCACATTGTGACAGTATTCTGGAAGATTATTTTCGCCTGCGTTCCACCGACGGAGTACTGGAACGGCTGGGCCTGCTTCATCGTGTCGATTTCCGCCATCGGACTTCTGACGGCCGTCATCGGGGACCTGGCCTCCCACTTTGGCTGCACCGTGGGACTGAGGGACACTGTCACGGCGGTGGTGTTTGTGGCTTTGGGCACCTCCATCCCCGGTAAGTGTGTATTTGCGTCTGTTAGTGTTATTTGCGTCCTCCGTTTCTCAGCTGTCTTCGAGCCAATATTCGACAAACTCCTCACCTTGATGATTTTTTCTTTCCCTCCCCCTCCCCGCCCCCCCACACCTCACAGACACCTTCGCTAGCAAAGTCGCCGCCACTCAGGACCAGTACGCCGACGCGTCGGTGGGGAACGTGACGGGAAGCAACGCCGTCAACGTGTTCCTGGGCATCGGAGTCGCCTGGTCCGTGGCGGCCATATACTGGGAGTTCAAAGGTGAAGTCTTCCGCGTGGACCCCGGATCCCTCGCGTTCTCCGTCACGCTGTTCACCATCTTTGCCTTCATCGCCATGGGGGTGCTCATGTTGCGCCGGAGGCCGTCGGTAGGGGGCGAGCTGGGCGGCCCAAAGGTCACCAAGGTGCTGACCACCATGTTTTTTTTCGGCCTCTGGTTTCTCTATATCCTCTTCGCCAGCCTGGAGGCCTACTGCCATGTAAAGGGCTTCTGAGACGGCAGCGGCGAACGAGGATTCATCGTGAAACGCACGCGCAAAACACGAACAAGCATACATGATACTCACCTGGTACACATCCCTCGCCGAAGACACATCGTAAACACACGAGCACACAATGTACGCGCACCACGGACGACGTGTTCCGGAAGGTTCTGAACATTTTCCTTTGTTGATGGACGAGGAGACGAGAGGAACAGAAACATGGGGAACGGTTGAAAGAAATGACAGAACAGCTCACAGAGACGACCATATGAACACAGTTCTCAGTATCTTGGTCAGAGTCTGGCCTGAAGCGGGTTTCGGATCTCTTAGCTTAAAGGTTAAGTATTCTACAAGATGTAAGTCACTGACTTAGAATTTAGAATGGTAGATGACTACCTGGGAATTTGAAAAATGCGTCTCCATATTTAAGAAGACCTCGCCTAAGGCTGGTTCGCTGGGGGTCAAAGTATAAATGCTTTCGCACGATAATGGGACTGTTGCCTTCACCCAGATAAACATTGTGAACTACAGCCTCCTCTTTCACAAGGGCCCCTCCACAGCTTTTGTATAATAGTTTTTTCTTTGAAATAATTGTATATTTACAATGTCATGTGACAAGAGGCATAGGTACTATAAGCCTCACATGTTAAACTTGAGCTCAATACTGACATTTGTAACCTTCATTCCCAAAACCATTATACATGATGATGCATGCAAAATACTAATGCAATTCTTGAGAAGCTGTTACATGAAAAGGTAATACTGTAATGTGGGTAGGAGATATAACTGGATATCTGCCATTTAGAGTGACCACTGTGTGAAGGAGAGGATTCATCCAGCACAATATGAAGACTTATCCATTTATGTATTTATTGTGTCGTTTAATGTATGTATATCTGAATGTCACAGCTTTTGTTAGCTAAATAATATTGAAATGTATCAGTTATCGCAATTATACTGAAATTGCATCACTGTAAATGTC
This sequence comes from Mallotus villosus, assembly GCA_903064625.1. Taxonomy (NCBI): domain Eukaryota; kingdom Metazoa; phylum Chordata; class Actinopteri; order Osmeriformes; family Salangidae; genus Mallotus; species Mallotus villosus. Next base: position 237,259 of record CAEFZP010005682.1, read on the forward strand.
TCGGCTTGTTTAATTCATTAGGCGAATCTCAAATCAAATCTTATTTGAACAGTGCGCGCAGTGTACATTTATGATTGACGTAAGAACGCGCCCGTGCTATTTATGCTGTTCGGGGCTTTTTGCCAATAGAAACCAATGGAATTTCACTATCACTGAAGCCCCTCCTCCCTGAAACCGAAAGATATGAGCTCTCCCGTTGGCTGATGCAGGTTGGCGGTACTTCCGCTTCGTTTTCTGAAAAACGTGCTACTGACCCGAATGAACAGCTAGGCCGAAACGGGAAAGGGGGGATCGTGGAAAATGTAAGCACTTTACCGTGTTTATTTTAGAATTGAGCAAAAAGGCGTAATTCATCTGCAGGTAAAGGAGATTCATTCATTTAAAAAAGTAATTTCGCTTTCTCGTTACAGTGCTTGCAGCGGCCGACGGCGGACGCCAACCGGAAAAAGATTCATTCACTCGCGGAACCAAGGCGCCTAGATTAGCTAGCCTAGCTAGCAAGTATATCTGAAAGTGAGTAGCTAGCCACGGCTACCGTTGTTTATTGTGTACCAAAAATGTTTTCAAATTTCACTTAAGTCTATAAGAACATAAATAGAACATGTTTTCAACAAGCCTACAGTCGAGTCTTACATAATTATTGTTACGGTGCTATTTCTCCTGATGTGCTATGGTCGAACAAAGGGTAACGTTATCTAGCATAGAAGGCAATGCGGCCTTGTCACTGTTATTAGCCCACGCGCACTAGCCAGTTTGGTGTCTTGGCTTTCTCTGTTGCATGTTGCCCTGGTTTGCAAAACATGAATGAACTAGCTATGCGTTTTCAGACATGCAGTCACATTAATGCCCAACGATTGATTGTTGTAGTATGCGTTCAATATAACTAAGTTTACAATGAATGTTGGACTTAAGAACCAAAGTGCGGTCTTATCTCTGAATGAATGCCTCAGATGATAAAGTTAGTCCTGATTTAGTTTATACAGGGCAGACCAAATGTTTCAATATGTTTCCCTTACCCGGTCAAGGTTTCAAGATGTCATACTCGTCGTCAAGAGGTTCCTCTCGCAACACCGACTGCAAGGTGTATGTGGGTGACTTGGGCAACGGTGCCGCCAAGGGCGAGCTTGAGAGAGCCTTCAGTTACTATGGACCACTACGCAGCGTCTGGGTTGCTAGGAACCCACCTGGTTTTGCCTTTGTCGAGTATGAAGATCCCAGGGATGCAGAGGATGCCGTAAAGGGCATGGATGGAAAGTGAGTGGACGCGGCTGGCTTACGTGGCTTCATCAATGAGTGGATGCTGTGATCGTATGGCTATCCTTGACGAAACTTCTACTTAAACCGTTCATCCAACTTTGTGTCTTAACCTTCAGAGTTCTCTGCGGGGCCCGCATAAGAGTGGAGTTGTCCACGGGCATGTCTCGCAAGTCACGCTACGGTCGCCCCAGTCGCAGGAACTTCGACCCCAACGACCGCTGCTACCAGTGCGGAGAGAGTGGGCACTATGCATACGATTGCTATCGCTTTAGCAAGAGGGGAGGAGGCCGTCGTAGCAGGTGCAGCATCCCATCTTTCAGACTCCTTATTGGAAGGTTCACACATGAGACTACCCTTGGCTAGTCCACACCCATGCAATGATAACTGAATCCCACTTGTTTTGTTTTTAAGGTCTCGGGGGGGCTCACGGTCTCGCTCACGGTCTCGGTCTCGGGGAAAGCGTTACAGGTCACGTAGCAGAAGCAATGATCGGTGAGTGCTACCGTGTGATTTTAACTGTTTTTTTTGTTTGTTTGTAAAATTGATCAGTAGACTCAATAAATCATGTCCCATTTGTCAGTGTCTTATTAATACTTCATTCATACTTAACTGCCAGACTGGCCCTTCATTATGACTGCTATATCAAACATTTGTTTTCTCTCAGGAGACATCGATCCCCGTCTTATTCAAAGCGCAGAAGCAGGTGAGATTTACAAATCCATTTATTGTGGGAACCCAGAGGGACCTTATCTGGCACAATTGTAGTGGAAAATAGTTTTGTCCCCTGAACAAATATGCACCAAATGCTTTGGGTAGATTCATAATGTGAAAAAGTATAGTAGTAATTTTCTCATGAAGCTGGACCACTCTGGTTTGGTATAAAACACTAGTGTTCAACGCAAATAATGTAAGGCCAGTCTCTATACTTATGCCAGTTTAGTATTATGTGTTATTCTTTTATAATATTGTGGCTGTGTTTGCCCTGCAGATCTGGTTCCCCGGCACGCTCCAAGTCCAGAAGTCCAGTGCGCAGGTCCAGGACCCCCGCGCGTCGGTCAAGGTCACCTGTGCGTCGGTCAAGATCACCTGTGCGTCGGTCAAGATCACCTGTGCGTCGGTCAAGATCACCTGTGCGTCGGTCAAGATCACCTGTGCGTCGGTCAAGATCACCTGTGCGTAGGTCCAAGACACCTGTGCGTCGGTCAAGGACTCCAGTGCGCAGAGCAAGGTAAGTCTTTACTTCTGAACCATTGATTCAGTAAAAAAAAATCATCTTTATTCGCCAAGTAAGTTGACACAAACAAGGAATTTACTAAAACAGGAATGTGCATTACTGCCACAGTAAATTCCTTGTTTGTGTGAACTTGAATGGGCGAATAAAACAAATTCTGAAATGGAGATTGATGGTATACGTTGATAGTAGACCGCGATGAAGACGGTAGTAGAAGCTCAGCGAATCACATCACTGTCCCTTCTCTGCAGTCGCTCGCGCTCTCGTTCCCGGTCAGTTTCTCGTCCCCGGGCCCGTAACGTCTCCCGGTCTCGCTCCAGGTCCAAATCCCGTTCCGCTACCCCCAAGAAAGACAGGTGAGCCCACCACTCGGGACGTGTCCCGTGGTATTGTCCTCTGGCATGAAAATCCGGTTTCAAACACTATCAGTGCTGACGCCCATTTTAAAAAATGCTCTTTGTGTTCTATTCAATGCTGTTTCAAGACCTGCTACAAATAGTTTTGTTACCTGTGCTTTTAAAAAATAGTACATTTTTGGAATGAGGAGTAGGTTAACTTGATCAAGTCTGTAGGAATGGCTACCACTCTGCCTTTACAGTAGGATGGGGATGCTGATTATGTTTTTTTGTACCAGTCGTTCCAGATCAGCCAGTCCAAGGAAAAGCCCAACACCTGATGCTGACTGACCCTAGGGGATTTGCGGCACTGAGCCGTCTCCTTGGCCCCCCTTACCCCATTTGCCTCAGGGCTTGAAGCCATTTTACACCGGTTCATGTTTTTTTTTATTCCCCATTTTATTTAATTTATCCGTTGGTTTTTGTCATCTGGTTATACAGCTCTTATTTGGTCTGTACATTATGGTATTCCACATTTTCATTTTGCCATGGTCATTTTAATTATTTTTACAGGGGACTTTTTTTTCTTTATATTTTTGCATTCATTAAAAAAAGACAGTGGCCAGTGTGTCATAGCTTTTTAAAAGCTGTGTGCTGACTGACGGTGGCTACAGTAGGGCTCATGAAGTGTACGCATCGCTGTACTAAAGAATGATTAGGGTTTTATTTTTATTTTTCAATGTAAATGGCTATCTTTTTAATAAAATGAATCTTTACACATTGTAGTAATCTGATTCATATGCTGTCTGTTCATTTCTAGTGATGTTGAGATCATGTATCATGAGTTGGATGTAATCAATGAAATAAATGTAATTGTGTGTTAAATTTGGACTAGGTGAATTTTATAATCATCCGTACAGTTTGTCACATTTTAAACTTAATTCGGAGAGATGATGGTTACTTTTAAAGCGTTTCGGTTTGATTCCTTGACCTTTTGGTTTGATTGTCCATTGTTTATTTGAAGTTCTATTTCTACAGTATTTTGCATTGTAACTGCATTTCAGGAATAAAAAGGCAGCCTCACAGTAGAAACACGTCTATACATTTTAATATACGGCCTATAATTCCTCGGTGTATTATTTAGAACCTATGAATTATTGTATTGAGGAAGCGTTTTGTCTGCTTTCAATAACCCAAGAGCCAGCCTTCTTGGTAACTGACGTTCGTCTCAGCCAATCACCAACGAGATAACTTTCTCGGGTAAGTTTGATTCGTCTGTTCGTGGGAAATTGGCAGATCGGTTTCACCAATCCTTTTCGTTGTAGGCTCAATTTCTCATTTCGGCATTTTGCGTTTTTGAAGGGTTTATTCGGGACAACATGGCTGCTGCGGCGGGTCGTTACTACAACGAGGGTGGCAGAGCAACGAAAAGGCAAAAAACTGAGGAAGGCGGGATGACGACGGTAATATTTAACACGCCACTGTAGTAGAACACCATAACGTTTGCTTTGTCGAATTTGGAAGCCTGAATGTTTGGGGTGTTGAGAACGGAGAGGGTAGTAGCGCATAACGTTCGCAAGCCCCTATTTGTAATGGCAACAGCTAGTACTAGCTAGCTTAGCTAGGTGAGTTATTACTGTGTAGACTGTGAACTAAGTATATCCCCTGTAACGACTTTCCCCCCAATGTACATTCAACTTGCTCTACTATGCAATTGTAATCAGACTTTCTTGGCTAGCTACACTACTCTTGTTCATCCGTGCTATTTATTGCATGCATGCTTGATTGTAAACATTCAGCATTGCTAAACTGAGTATGAATAGATGGCTACTAATAGCTTGTAGCTACTGTAATGTTACGCGTTAGCGCGAATAGATGGCACTTTCAGGACTCCAGTCTCTATGGCTGCACTACTAGCTAGCAAACTATGTAATTTAGCTGGGTGTGGTCTTGCTAGCCTAGCTAGCTATGGCTTGGATTACTAATTTTTTTTGTACACGAGCTAAAATAATGTGCCGTCTGTTAGCTCATTTTGCTAGCTGCTAGTAGTTTTTGAAGCCGGTACTGTAGTTATTTAATTGAACCTGGACTTGATGGGTTTGTTTGGGTGGCGATTAGGGCCACTGCAAACACGTTGTAAATTAATGTACAATATGTTGAATGACAAATGTTTGCCATAAAATTATTCATCACGTGCGTCTTTCTCTCCGTCAAGGATTTAACATGTTATGCATGTGTTGAATTTGTTTGAACAATTTGTAGGAGGGCTATGACGACCCGCATAAAACGCTTCCATCTCCGGTGGTGCACATCAGGGGCCTAGTTGACGGGATCATGGAGGCGGACCTGGTGGAAGCTCTGCAGGAGTTTGGCACTATCAGGTAATAACCAATCCCTTGAGAACTCACCCTCCAATTGCAAAGGTGAATGCAGCCATAGATGGCCATGCTTAATAAGAAGTAGGATTTCGCGTAGGCCTTCTACTTGACTTCAAGATTCAGATTTGACCCATCCGTCTTCAATCCCACCGTTCGCCTGTCCGTACAGTCAGCAAACGGGACGCTCGCTATGCTGTCGTGTCCGGTACGTGCAGTCGGTTCACCAACAAGGTCATTTCCCCCTCTCTTCAGCTTTGTGGTCATGATGCCCAAAAAGCGGCAGGCCCTCGTGGAGTACGACGACCTGAACGGCTCGTGCAACGCCGTGACCTACGCGGCCGAGAACCAGGTGTACATCGCGGGCCACCCCGCCTTCATCAACTACTCCACCAGCCAGAAGATCTCCAGGCCGGGAGACCCCGACGACTCGCGCAGCGTCAACAACGTCCTCCTGCTCACCATCATGAACCCCATCTATCCCATCACCACGGTAACGCAAACGACGTTGGCACACACACACACAGGCGTGATTTCAGTCACCTTTTAAGATGATGTCTTTAAAAAAAAATGTGTTTGACTGCATTGCTATTGAAGTCATATTTGATTGTGTGTCTTTTAACCGTATCGATTCTTTGCAGGATGTGCTGTACACTATTTGTAACAACTGTGGGCCTGTACAGAGGATTGTTATCTTCAGGAAGAACGGGGTTCAAGCCATGGTTGAATATCCTTTTTCAGAGTCTGAATACCACTGTCTATCCCTCCGCCACTGCAGACTAGCACAATTACAGTGTATTCCGAAAGCATTCCGTTATTTAAGGCATAAGTGGTCAGGCTTGAACTACATTGATTGTACCCAATAATTACGACTTGAATCTGTGAATGATAATCTTATATATGCTATTATTGTTTTGACGAAATAGTGTCAACTTCAGTCAGTATGTAAGGTGTATAACCAGGCAGAATATCACCCCTTGCAGGCAAACACATTTGCGACAGAGTTGAATAAGAATGTACGTTATGTTATGTATGCCATGACTGCACCAAGCTTCCATAACTCCCCTACGTTTGACTCCGTGCAGAGTGCCCAGAGGGCCAAGGCGTCTTTGAACGGGGCTGACATCTACTCTGGTTGCTGCACCTTAAAGATTGAGTATGCTAAGGTTAGTGCGTCTCTTTGACAGCTCCCAAAGCCAGCAACACAGGGAACCTTTAACATTCATGTCTAAGTTGTATTATTTAATTTTTTGAATGTCATGCTCCGCAGCCAACTCGCCTCAACGTGTTCAAGAACGACCAAGACACCTGGGACTACACCAACCCTAACCTGAGCGGCCAAGGTACACGCACACCAACAGCCCCTCATCCCCCCCCCTCCACCTTCTCTCTTCCTCTCGTTCTTCTACTCTTACGGCACACTGTACGGGATGGGTAGGGTCCCCAGGCCTCCAGGGCTAGTGTCTCTGAACGCCTCTCCCCGGGGGGGGGCAGTGACCTCGCCCTGAACGCCTCTCCCCCAGGGGTGACCTCGCCCAGCGGCTCAAAAAGCCGTTCTCCCGGCCCCCGAGGGAGGGGCGGGTGGGAGGAGGTTGGGGAGGTGGGCTCAGAGGCACTATCCCTGCGACGCGTCTCGTGTTTTGACATCCTCTCTCGCAACACGGCAGGCTCTCACAGTAAGGGCACGAGGAGCGTCCTCCGGGGGGGGCAAGCCGGTCTCCAGCTTCAGGCTCACGCATGTTCAGTCGTTCCGCTGTTATATATATATTTAATTTTTATTTTGTTGACGTCAGTCGAATGCACCTCCTGTCACCGTTGACGCACACCTGGACACGCCCGTCACACAGGTCCTCACCCTCCCCTGCAGGCCCACACAGCATGTCACACAAACTCACGTCTCCCCATGTGTTACTATCTTGAATCACTCCAGCGCAGTTTCCATGCATTTAGGCATTGCTTGGAATGCATCTACACTCATTCATGTATTTATATATATATATAAAAATATATTTTAAAAAATACAAAAAAGAAAGAAAAAAACATATTGGAGATTTTGTTTTGTAACTTATGCTTTTGATACATTGATTCGTCTCTGTGTGCAAATTGAAGGTTCAGGCAGCCCGTCTCTCGAAAGCTACAGTGTCTGTTCGGGTGTCTGGTATATCTAGGAGGAAACCAGCCTCAGACGCTGTAACTCTCAGAGGCTGGCTGGCTGCTATCGAAGTGTCCAGTCAGCGAGGAGCGTGTATGCTAGATCAGAAACGCAGTCAGCCAAGTGAAGCTGTGGCTGTAGGTGTCTAACTGCATTTCTAGTTTCTGTACATTCTGGGAAGTTGTAGCTCAAGCTTGAAAACGAGCGTAAAACGGTTTTTTAATGGCCTTTTTGGACCTGTTTAGCCTTGTTTTGGAGATGGTGTGCTGCCATGAGTGTCAGACTATGACGTAAAAGGATTCACTGACACATTGTCGTTACAAACACACCCGCGAATGGTCTTAATCGGCCTTTCTCGACTCACGGCCGCAACATCTTCATCCCAAGTCTTCCTCATGTACGGGTAACTGGCGGACAAGGCGACCGAATGGCGTTCCTATCCGGTTAGCTCCGAGCGTTCGTTAAAAAAAAAGGTTTCCGGCTGCCCTTGTGAGAAATGGCGCTCCCTGTGTCCTCACCGTGCACACTCACACCAGCTCCCCTCGAGCCTTCCAGCAGACACACACCAGCTCCCCTCGAGCCTTCCAGCAGACACACACCAGCTCCCCTCGAGCCTTCCAGCAGACACACACCAGCTCCCCTCGAGCCTTCCAGCAGACACACGCCGACAGCGAGCACCCACAGCCACTCCAAAAAAACAACAACCATACTCCACAGTATGCATCGGACACAGTCGAGGGGGCATCAGACACTGGAATCACACTACCTCAACTCTCAGATACTTTACTTATCCCCCTCTCCCCTCCCCCCCCCCTCCCCTCCAAGTCCACCACCACCACCTCTCTCTCTCTCTTCCACCTCTGGCGAGGAAGGCCATTGTGCTGTTTGATCATGGTGAGGGACAGAGGCCAGGACAGGACCCCCATGTGAGCAGACACCCAGCCGCAACCACAGACTGATCTGATCACATTGATAACCACCAGTTTCTTTCACGTGTAAACCGCACACCTTTCCCGAGCGCTCGAAGACCTCGCCCTCTCTTGACAGACACGACACATTTTTTGGAGGGGGAGTGTGATGGGGGGGGGGATCCTCCCAGCCCTCGGGGGATCCCAGTTGTCACCACAACCACTTCAGCGAGCGACAGAGGAGTTGTCAAACACACAGCCCCCGAGAAGGGAAAACAGACGACAACACATACTGAGACAGTGGTTTTACAGAGGGCCAGGAGACCAGTTCTTTTTCCGCCTCTCAACCTGGGTGTCGCGGTCTTCCTTCGCTATCTTCCCCTCTCCCCCCCCTTTCGTGTCGACAACACACCACGACAACACACCCGAGCTGAACACTCACCGGCAACAACACACCCGAGCTGAACGGCAAGTGACAACACACGGCGCAGATATCGACACGCCAGACGACCAAGCCACTAGATGGGCCTATCACACCGTCAAGGGGGGACAGCTATTGTACAAAAACAACCGGCATAACACTCGCGGCCACTCACACGAGGAGAAGCGCCACACCAGAACCCCAGGGCGGGGGGGGACCACGAAGACACAAGCATCAAACACCTCCTACAAGCATACAAGCACAGAGGCAGACTGATAGAAAACCCTCATCTTTACTTTTTTTTTCTCCTCCCAAAGTTCTCTCTCCATTGATGGACTCTGGTGCTCTGCTTTTCCCCTTTACCTCCCTCCCTACCCCTCCATCTCCCCTTCTCTATGCTGTTATGTTGATTTCTACGTTGTTTTTTTCTCTCTCTGACCCGGCACGCAGTGATGCCTTTAACGCCTCCCGTGTGATGCAGGTTTGGCTCAGACACCCCTCTCAAACGGTGCAAATCCCCCTCCTGCTTTGCGGTTAAAAGCACGGTAAGCTGGGAAAACCGCGCCGCCAAACCGGCAACCTTTTTTTTTGTGTTGTTGTTGGAACCCCGAAAAAACACAAATCCCGCCCGCCCGCTCGTATTGGAGGATTGCTGGATGTACTTTCTCTGGTGGTGGGGAAGGAAAAGGGGAAGAGTGTGTTGGAGTCACAGGTGTGTGGAGGGTAGGATCGCTGCTGAAGAGCGCCCCCTACCTGCCCACTGCGTCCTGTGCTCTCCATGTCTGGTGCTGTAAGTACATGTAAAGACATGACTGACCTGATTTGTGGGGGGGGGATACATGTGAATGTCTGTGTTACCGTGGTGACTTAACGTCAATCTCTCTCTTTTTAACAATGTTTTCAAGAAAACCAGGTCTGGAATTTCAAATGAGGAATGTGGTTGAACGTGTTGAGAGTTAGATCGTATTGGATCTCTTGGATACAATACAGATTTGGAGGGGGGGTATGAGAATCGTTGCCGATTTGTCGCGTTCTGTAGTCAGGAAATCATTCAAACGCGTTGGACAAAACAAAACTAGAGTCAGTTGTCCAGTCATGTCATAAACATTTCGAGTGGGGTATTAATGCTCTTCTGCTAGATGAACGTGTTGAGATTCCAGCCCTGGGTTCTGTCATGATGTTGAGTACATGTGTTTATGACATACAGACGTTTGCCCAAGGTGGTGTGTTGAATGATCCCTGGCACAGGAATGCTAGAGCTCATTTCAAATATCTCCGTCTTGCAATATTTGTTCTCGTTGTAGAAAAATGGAAGTCTTGGAAGTGAGATGAAACCAAACTGCAACGGTAGCTTAAAATGTAGCTGCTAATGTTATAAAGTTCTTTTCAAATCAGCTTGGGGGTCATTCATTGATTTTAATATTTTAGATTTCACTTTTTTAAACTGTACATTTCTGTTTTTGTTGTTGTCGCTGCAACACGTGGAAAATGTGGTGTCGTTTGGTTGATAGAATATTTCACTACCCTGCTAGTATCCCTGTTGTGGTGTTGATGTGTGTGTATGTACCTGCACAGATGCTGATGGGGAAGGCAATTGGAACAATTCACAAGGTGTGTGTGAGTTTGAGAACAAGATGCATTTTTGTGTCCTTAATGCTCCTGTTAAAAAAAAATCTCCATTATGTTACATTATTTCTAGTGATGCAACACAATGGTCTTAAGGGGAACTCTTAAGCCTGCAAACTTGATTCATGAGCGAATTAACACACTTTAATATCTTGTCCCAACTCCTGCATGTTGATCACAACCATTCCCTTTAGCTGTTCAGTAGACGTGCACTTAGAAGTGGGGGTTTCATATCGGGGGTCCATTTCACTTGAACTTTTCTTTACCCTTTGGTGCCTTTTAGATCCAAATGCCAATTCTAACAAGCGGGCAAGGCAGCCCGCCCTTCTGGGGGACCATCCTCCTGATTACGGTAAATATTCAACCCCAAACCTTGCTTACCTGTACGATAGCCGCAAAGGAGCGCCGCGTTAACCTCCGATGTCTATTTGCCTGATTGTCCTCACACAAGGTGGCCCTCAAGGAGGCTATCATGGTGGCTATAATGACGAGAGCTACGGGCCCCCCCCGCACTACGAGGGACGCCGCATGGGGGCCCCCATGGGGGGCCGTGGTCGAGGCCAGCGTTTTGGGCCTGGATACGGCCCCCCGCCCCCCGAGTACGGCCCCCATGCGGACTCCCCCGTTGTCATGGTGTACGGCCTGGAGCCCTCGAAGGTCAACGCAGACAGGGTGTTCAATGTCTTCTGTCTCTACGGCAACGTGGAGCGGGTGAGTCGCGAGCGACACCAAAAGTGAAAGAAGTCCACAAACAAATACTGCTTTGTGATTGGCAGGACACGTGAAAAAGATGTTACCTGTTTCCTGATCTGTGTCGTTATCTACGCTCAGGTTAAGTTCATGAAGAGCAAACCTGGAGCAGCCATGGTGGAGATGGGAGACTGCTATGCTGTAGACCGCGCCATCACCCACCTCAACAACAACTTCCTGTTTGGGCAGAAGCTCAATGTCTGGTAAGCGCTCGTCACTAAAGATCCACAAAAGGCAGTGCTGTTTAGTGATTAATTACGTGTCAGCGTAGTTGCGTTGATGGTTGTGGAGTAACAGATGCCTGTGTTCTGCTAGTGTGTCCAAACAGCAGGCTATCATGCCTGGCCAGTCTTACGAGCTGGAAGACGGCTCCAGCAGCTTTAAAGACTTCCATGGCTCCCGCAACAACCGCTTCACCTCCCCGGAACAGGCGGCCAAGAACCGCATCCAGCACCCAAGCAACGTCCTGCACTTTTTCAACGGCCAGCCTGACATCTCGAATGAAATCTTCACCCAGGTGGGAGAAAGGGGAGGGGCTTGTGTGATAGGGGAGGGGCTTGTGTATTCAGTACTGTGTGATGTAGCCGACTCGTCCGTGCCGTTTTTGTATGAGAAGGAAAGGAGGATTCTTACGTGGTTCTATTTTCTACTAGGTCTGCGAGGAACTGGGAATCAAGGGCGCGTCGAACGTCAAACTTTTTTCTGGAAAGAGTGAGTGATAAGTACCGTTCACGCTAAACCCATCATATACATAAACGAAAAAAAACCTGGTAGCATTCCCAGGAAGCCTTCTCGTTCAGTGTCAATAAATTGGACTTGTGTGTCTCTTGCCTCGGGCGGGGCGACAGGTGAGCGCAGCTCCTCCGGGCTGCTGGAGTGGGAGTCCATCAACGACGCCATGGAGGCTCTGGCCTTGATGAACCACTACCAGATGAAGAACCCTAGTGAGTTCTCCAACCATCCAGACATGATATTTGTAACATATTTCTCCTTTTTATTTTTTTAAAAACAAATTGTATTCATATACCTTGTACCCTCTTTCCACAGGTGGTCCTTATCCATACACATTGAAGCTGTGTTTCTCTACTGCGCAGCATGCCAACTAACACACCCCCCCCACCCCACCCCACCGAGTATCTGTCATCCTATATCTGCATAGTGTAAATTGCATTTATGTCTACACCTCCTGTATAACACATAGAAACAGAATAATGCTATGAAACTGACACTAGAGTTCTCATGTAACTTAAATAGAAGGTTGAGATATTTTGTATCAGTGAGTAATGTTTGACTTAATTTTTTTTTAACTCCCCTCAATTTTGTTCATTTACTTACAGTAGGCACAGAAGGATGAACCTTGAACGTTCTAATATAACATTTTATTTCACGTTGACACTGCCGTTTCTTTTTTTTAATAAAGTGAATGGTGAGCGTTGTTGTAGTGTACTGTTTTAAAAGCTTGTAACGTATAAAAAGGTGGGGGTGGATTCATTCGAGTTGTCCGAGTACACTATGCTCACTGTCTCTTATGGAGATGTCAGAATCTGGAAGAAAAAGAACAAACATTACATTCTGGACTTACCAGTTGAGACTGGGGGATAGCAACAATGCACCACAATGTATCATTAGTAGAGTCACGTTTTGCCTTGTTATAGTATTATCTTTTTACATGACATTTAGTCATTTAGCAGACACTGATCCAGAGCTCCCCGAGGCAAGTTGCCCAAAGACACAACATCAGTTAGTATGTGCTTTTTGGACGAAATAACCAATGGGGGTGTTGGCAAAGGGGCTAATATGCCTGTTTTTGCCCAAAAAATATCAATAGGGGAGTATGAATATATACATTTTTTTTAATATCAAAGTGGGTTAGTATGTGTGTTTTGGATGAAATTACCAAAGGGTTGGTATGTGTGTTTTGGATGAAACAACGTCATTTGGCACGGAATTGAACCAACAACCCTCTGATTAATAGCCCAACTCCTTAACCGCTCAACCATCTGACCCCCCTTTTAAGAAAGAGTGGGAGTTTTACCGGTGTCTGCCTTGTTCCACTGTTGGGCGGCCATGTAGGTCAGCTGGGTCAGACGCTTGATGCTCGGGCCGCAGCACTTGTACACAATGAAACTGAAGAGGATCGCCGAGAAGGTGGCAAACGTCATCTAGGAGGACCATTTCAATAGAATTAGTACACAGCCTGTTACACTACAGCCTCGTGAAAAGGGAGTTTACACTACAGCCTCTTGAGAAGGGAGTTTACACTACAGCCTCTTGAGAAGGGAGTTTACACTACAGCCTGTTGAGAAGGGAGTTTACACTACAGCCTCTTGAGAAGGGAGTTTACACTACAGCCTGTTGAGAAGGGAGTTTACACTACAGCCTGTTGAGAAGGGAGTTTACACTACAGCCTCTTGAGAAGGGAGTTTTGGTTGAGGGGAACGGGACCAAAGCACACTTGCCAGCATGTAAAACAGCCCCCTGTGAGGATCCAATGGAAAGCCGTGCACATGGAGGGTAAACCGCAGCGCGTAGTCACAGTAGGTACTCAAATCTACGCCCCTGCAAAGGAAAAAAAGAACAGACCGCAAAACTCCTGCTTCACTGTGAACTCACAACACTTTGTCTCCCACGACCTTCAAAAAAAATTAAAATAGCACATACTTGTTTGAGATCTCAATGATGAAGAAGTAGTCTGGAGCCTGGAGACTCAGAGCTGGCAAGTCACCGCAGGGGGAAAACCTCTGGCACAGCCACCTGCAAACACAGCACACGTCAAACGTGAGAGGGTTCTCTACAGACGAGCGTCTAAAGCAGTGGTTCTCAAACCGGTCCTCAGGGACCACCTGTCCTGCATGTTTTAGATGTTTCCCTGCTCCAACACACCTGATTCAAATGAATGGTCGCTAACAGGCTTCTACAGACCTAGATAACGACCCATTCATTTGAATCAGGTGTGTTGGAGCAGGGAAACATCTAAAACATGCAGGACAGGTGGTCCCTGAGGACCGGTTTGAGAACCACTGGTCTAAAGAATCGACTCCACACTAACTGCGGAGGTGTAGGACAGTTCAGGGGCAGGGGGGAGCGACTGCTACTTGATTCTGTTGGTGTTGCCGTGCAGGACCACGAAACCCTCTTCGGTGAGGTTCAACGAGTGGTTCTCGTCGTCAAACATCCAAATCAAGGTCGCTGCGTCGCTGTGGACCAAGAACACACACCCAGGGGGTAGAATTGGTCATTGGAAGGTTCTGTAACCAAGTACATTTCAAAATGTGTGTTGTGATATAACATGTTACAAATTTCATTTAAACTAATGACACCGTTTTCAGAAAGTTTGCTGGTGTTTCACGGGCATCTTCAGTGTGCTTGCCTGAAGTCGAGACTGTTGGACCTCAGCACCTCTTCTGGAGTGAAGAGGCGTATGTCGTCTTTGAACGTCCCTCCACCCACAATCTTGAAGGTATAGCTGTTTGGAAATACATTTAAAAGATAAAACACATACACGATGATCCACATTCAGATCAAACATCACGTCACGTAAAAGCGAGAGATTAAAAAAAGGATAGACGTCTTCACCTCCCACGGAATGGCGCCGACGTTCCAGAAACCATGTCCTGGATCAGGAAGAAGGGATAGAACACTGACGAGAGAAAGAGACAGGAGAGAGAGCTCGTCACGACAACAGTGAGAAGATGTTCACCACGGCATTGCTCAGCAGGACGGCAGTCGCACGGCCTGAATATTGACGCATGTCGGAGTGACCTTACGAACAAAGTGTGAATTTATACAACGATAATCGTCAACTTCTTCTCCAGGGCGTAAAGTTATATTTACGATTACAGGTAAGAACAATATATAAATTGACCCCCCCCCCGACTTGTTGTTTTTAACTATTTTGGGGGGTCCAAGTCTTAATTAGGGGGGGGTCAAAGCCCCCCCCAAAATTCCCCTTTGGTAATTTCAGCCAAAAACATCATACTAACACCTTTGGTATTTTTTTCGAAAAAACTGTCATACTCCCCGATTGGTCTTTTTTTGGGCAAAAACAAACATAGTAGCCCCTTTGCCAACACCCCCATTGGTTATTTCATCCAAAACACACATACTAACTTCCCCTTTGGTAATTTCAGCCAAAACACACATACTAACCCCTTTGGTATGAGGACTTTGAGTTCGTAAATCAGAGTATGAGCCGCAATGGAATATAAGCTGAACTTTCATTACGAATCATTCCTCTTTCAAGTAATAAGCCCCCGTTCAAGTGTTGAGAATTAAATTAGCTGCACGGTCTGTAGAGATCTTGAGACCGGACTAGTACAAGCCACAGCTTATTTTCTGTAAAATACGGTAGTAACCAGATTGTGAGTCATACAATGATAATCGGGGGGGTCAACTTCTTTTCCAAGGCGTAAAGTAATATTTACGATTACAGGTAAGAACGATGTATAGATGTATCGACCCCGAGTTAGCACCACCGTAATTCGAACCCTGCTTTATAAATATTGTGGGTGACGATGACTAATTGAAACAAGCTCACTGTCATCGAAGAAGAAGCAGGGCATGATGGGGTCAGGCTTGGGGCAGTTGAAGTAGCGCTTGTTGAGGCGGGTGCACTGCTCCAGAGTGGTGCTGATGTCAAACGCCAGACGGTTTCCTGGAGCACAGCCGATGTAGACAGGCACACTGTGCTGGCCCTGACAAGAACAAATCAGACGAGACAGAAACGGAGGCATCATTTCTCATGTTCCTGTGGAACGTTGTCGTTGGGGATCAACGATCACCAGGAGCGGAAAACGCGGTCCAGCAGAAAAACGGGACACAATCGTTACCGTGAGGGCCATTCCTGATTCTGTGTCCTGGTAGCACAGCATCTCCGAGTTGCCAACCTGCAAACAACAAAGAATTCCCATCTCCAGACCAGTCCCCGACAGAACATCCACGAAAGGGAGAGTGTCCCAACCTTCACGCTGAACTAAGAGTTACTCCCCCTTTCCTGCCCCCTCGCCTCTCACCTTCAACAGCAGGCTCACGTACTGCAGGTCCCTCCCTGCCAGGGTCTGACCCGGAAACATCCCTCTGTCCATCACCGTCACCTGGGAGACGAAACGACATGCTTGAACCCTCCCCCCCCCGAGTATGGCTTTCAACCCGGTCTTAGCTTCGATAGACCCTCGAGCGAGGTCATTAAATCAACCGCTCAAACCCGGAGGGGATGGATACAGAGTAAGGCCGTTGAAGGCACAGGAAGTGTCGTTTGTGTCGTAGTAGGGTCGCTGAGGGGGAGGCACCTCGTAGACCACAGCTCCTGTGTTGAAGTACTCCTTTCTGGTCACTCGGGCGCGGACCAGGTTATCGTTAGACACCTCGGCTGAGATCCAGATGAAGTTGATGTCGTTAAGATCTGGAAGAAGAAAAACAAAAACAACCAAAACCCCCGCCGTCAGAGACAGACCTGAAACCAGTCAGTCCCGGTCGGACAGTTTCCTAGACGCCGCGTGCGATGCACGAGGTTCTTAAAAGCGTGAATCGAGGAGACGCCGAGACAACGGGCACGAGATGACGGAGCGCCCCCCGCCACGTCGGCAACTACATTCACGGAATCCCAACGACCGCGCGCCCGATTCAGCGGCGACACCGACCTTGTTCTTTCTTCTCCACGGCGAGGTGCTCCGCCATGCCGCAGGCCAGATAGACGGCGAAGGAGAAGGTTTCGAGCCGGTCCAGGTAGATGGTGTCGGGGAGGGACCTCTCGGAGCTCGCGTAGGACCGCTGGAAGCTCCCCATCTCCACGTTGAAGCCCGAGAACGCCACGGCGTTGCTGGCCATGTAGAAGTAGTAGTCCTGCGGGAGAAGAAACGGACGTTCCCGGAAACAAGAATGGTTTTGTAAAAAAAATGGGAGGTGAGGAGACTTGACGCGACCTCACCTCGTACACATACTGGTCCTTCCACCAGCGCCGGATGGGGTTGTGGACGGGATTTCCGATATCCTGGGGACATGGCGAGCATTTGTTAAAATCACCCGCGGAATTCAACTCGCTATTTGTCACCGGGGGTGGGGGGATTTGTAGAGGCACTTGGGGAGGAGTACAATTAGCAAGCCACAAAATATGGGGAATATGTACATCAAATACACAGTATACAGATGGGTCGTTCGAGTTCTGCATTAAGGTGCAAGGTCATTTGAGCTGCACTCGGATTCAAATCCAAAAAGTACAGAGCCATTTATTTAGAAAAACCCTATTGCGGGGCGGGTATGCGGCGGGTTATGGAGCGAACAAAGCTGTGGACGGCGTCACCATGATGTAGTCTGAGTGCAAATTGAGGAGTTGGTTCAGCAGGCCCTGGTAGGTGGCCAGGGAGGCGGTGGTGTGGAGGCCGGAGAAGGCGGTCACCAGGGGGGGTCCGGCCACGTAGCTCTGGATGCGGTTGTACGGCTCCGGCTGTGGCAAGTCCTCCAGGTGCTCCTGGTAGAACGGGCAGGTGTTGGGGAAGGAGAACCCACTGAATGAGCTGGGAGAGGAGGGAGAGTTTGTGGATGAAGACTGAAGATGGAGACTGGGGGGTATTGACAGACAGAGACAGGAGTTAGTTAACGAGCACCGTACTCCAGGTGGTGCACTTTGAGGGGCGCGATGGAGAAGAGATTGAAGGACAGGATGTCAGGAACGGGTAGTCTCCTCTTGACCACCCGACCTTTTCCATCAGAATCCACCGTGAAGACCACCTAAAGACAGAGATGAAATCCAAAATAGATATGGGGCAATGGCATCAAACTCTTAGGTCTATCGAGCTTCTCCCAGGTGTTCACCTCATGGAGCCGCTTGTCCGAGTCGTAGAAGATGGTGAGCAGGGTGAAGTTCATGTAGGAGCTGTGGCCCTTCATGGTCTGCAGGCTGGAGAAGGCCTGCCAGCCCAGAGAGGGCTTCAGCCTCATCACCTTGCCCACCCCCTCCTGGCCCCACCACAGCTGCCGAGCACACCAGAGACACGGGGTGAAGGCCTGCGTCGTTCCCCCGGACACGAGCACAAGCCCCCCCCCCACGCCGAGCCACGACATTTCTCTCTGATACACCACGTCGCTGAAATGTCCCCCCCCCCGCTTTACCTCTTCGGTCTTGGTGACGAAGGCGAAGTCTCTTCGGTAGGACAGGGTGAGGTACTTGATCATCTGATCCAGGGGGAACCCGGTGAAGAACAAGTAGCTCTGCCCCCAGTCGAGGCTGTGGGGATGAGACCGACGAGCTTTTAGGTGACTGCTCGTCTAGCCTGAGCTGTTTTCTTTCTAAGAACTGGGGATGAAGTCGTTGAATATGGCTGTCTTAATAAAGTGGGTGGGGAATAAATGTGCTTTTATATATATTTTTTGGTAAGTGGAAGAAACCTATGCCCCTGACACACACACACACACACACACACACAGAGAGAGAGAGAGAGAGAGAGACACACACACACACAGAGACAGCACTCACGAGCAGATGAGGGCGTTGCCCCACAAGTAGAGGGAGCGGGTGATGGGGTTGAAGGTCATGCCGCTCAACACCAAAGGCACGCTGGTGTTCTGCTGCATCGTGTTCACTGCTGTGAACGAGAGGCCGCTGCCTGCACAGACCCAGTGTCACCGTCACCGTCACCACACACACACACACACACACATGGAAATTCCACAAGAACAGTAGTAAAAATAAAAATAAATAGGGGCGGGGGGGAAAAAATGGGGGAACCGGAGGGTTTACCTTTAGGAACGAACTCAGGGAAGGAACCTCCAAAAGTGAAGTCATTTTCTGCAAACGTCACAAACTGTCATTAGATTCTCATCTGTAGCATCCATCGTTGGCAAAAGCCGACGTTTCGATGAGGTGTGTCGGTATACCACTGGATCTCCGTTCGTACTTAATGTGAGGAGTGCGTAGGACGGGCGCTTCCTTTTGACGTGCTGGACGAGGACCATGTCTGTGAGGTTCTGCATGGAATCCTGGGCCGCCCATAACACCTTGCACGAAGGATCTGTGGAACACGCGCACAAGTTTTCTTTTGTTGTCTATTTTATGCATATTTCATTTAATGTTTGTCATTTTGTAAAATATTGTAATATTATATAGGCGGAGGCTTCATATAAGCCCAGTTGGCTTTTTGCTTCTTCCCGCACAGTGATATTCATTTATCTCTTATTTATTATGTTTGTTTATTTTTGGGTGTGCCACGTCATCGACGTGGCCATCCTTTGTAATCTCACATATATATTTATTATTATTATTATTATTTTTGCCCCCCTTCTCCTCGGTCAATATTTGGACTACATAGAAAACGTCCATGTCAAAAGTTTCGTCTTGGTCTCCATTGAGTTGCTTGTATCAGAATTTACGTTCCGTTGCACAGTTTAGGACCATACAACGTTTTTGTGGCATAAAGTTGATTTTGTCGGCAAAGGGTAGACTACTCAGTTATAATAGCCTACGTCACAGCGTCGGCACATGTTAGCAACGACGCATTAGATACGACGTGCATAGAAGACTGTTGCAGCACAGAAAGGATCGTATCGTGCCCCCCCTAGCATCCGTCAATATTTTGATTACTTAGAAAACGTCATGTCAAAAGTTGGTAGCCATTGAGTTGCTTGTCTTTTTATTTACCTGGCTAACTTGCTAGCCACAGTCACTGACGCTACTAACGTCACGAAACACGCGTGACTACCTCTAGCCTAACATTAGTTTAGCAGCTTGTTAACTTCTGGGAGATAGCTATAGGCTAACTATAGCTTTAACGCTACTGCAAGGCAGCTGCAGAAACGCCACAAGCAAAGAGGCCAGGGTGATAACTATTTACTAATGTTACTTTCTGATATGAAACACAATTGTTAAGTGTAATGTACAATATAAGCTAATATTATTGAGGAACTACATCGACTTTCGGAAACGGTAGTCTACTATTTCACTGAAGCATTAGCATCATGACATTAGCCTATGTTGCCCGGGCAACACATACTACAGCGGTCTAGGCTGCATCTGTTTTCAATCGTTAAAATAAACATTACTCACAAATACATTTTCGTTGTACGATTTATTATGACATTAGATTACAAGTAAACGATTTGTTGGTGAAATAATCATTACCTGTGATTTCAAACCAGTACTGCAACGCTGTAGCCTACGCGAGACACTGTGTAGCTAACAAAAACATCCACAGCTGTTTACAGTAGGAAGTCAAACGGCGACAGAACATGTTCGGCACTCCCTTAAATTAAAAGTATTTCAATAGGTGAAACTGTCTGACTACTAACCCGAACTTCATTGACACAGCCTAAACTTGTCAATCTGTTCATGAAAGCAATATTTAATTTCAGCCTAAACCGTACAACGGAAAGTTCAACCAACGATCGCCACCAAGACGAACACTGTAGTATACAATTTACCGGGGCAGCTTCTCCACAAAGGGCTATATCGCATTTTGCGTTGTTACTGACAATGATCGCTATTGAGCTTTTTATGCATGAGCGATTTTCCACTAAATAAATGTCAAGCGTATTTACGTTTTTGCGGGCATGTCATAAGTTAGCAGACATAGAGCTACTGTTTGAATCGCGATTCCATCAGAAATATTTCCAGTGATAACGTTGTTACAGTAGCTTCTTTCCAAGGGTGTTCTTAATGAATTATTATGCAATAGACTATGAGTAGGCTAAATGCTTGAAAATATGCAGGCACACCCTCACAATTTCCCCAGAAATTGTATGCTCTCTAGTTTAAATTGTATTGCTTGAATTGTGCAAATAAAAAATAAAAAATCTGGCGCTGGTTCGTTTACCGTTCAAGAACTTGCAAGCGGTGCGTCCAGTAGAGTCCAACAACTCCTTGTAAGTCACAAATCCATCTGCAGGAACCAGCATGTGGCAGGCGGGGCAGACACAAGAACGCCACGTTTTTTAATTTTTAAAGGAAAATGGCAATCTTCAACGACAACAAAAAAATCAGTGACGAATACACAGATGGTGGACTGACCGTACACCTCGGCCCTGTAGAGGGTGCCCTTGTGCCAGCCCCCGCCCATGATGTAGAAGTACTCGCGGCCGTGGAAGGGCATGAACACGGGCACCAGGCCCGACACGCACACCGAGCGCAGCACCTGCTCCCACGAGGCTGCCGGGCGCACAGCCCAGGAAGAGAGGGGTGAGACGGGAACAGGATGGGACCGGCTCCGATGATAAAAAGTACGTTGAGGGGGGGAGGGGGTGTTACCTGAGGGACGGACCCTGAGAGGAAGGAGGGAGTAGTTCCCCACGAAGCGATGCAGCAGCTGGTTCTGCCGGATGAACAGGGTGCTCTCGGTGGATATGGCCTCCACGATCATGGAGGAGAAGTCCACCTGGGGGCAGTTGAGGGAGCCCGCCCAGCAGCTCTCGATGCCCACCTGCGGTGCGACATTCACAGGGTTGTTGGAGACTCACGGATGGGTTAAAACGCTTCGCACACACGCTCGCAGCCCTGAAGCGGGCGAAATGACGCTTCAGGAAAATGACCCGTCATTGACCTCGATCACGGAGGTGTGCTGGAAATCGGTGGCGGTCATCAGCACGGCCTTGAAGCCGGTGATTCCTGGCAGGATGAGCACAGGGGAGCGACCCACTGTGGCCCACAGGGGGCGAGAGGGAGTATCCAGGGAGAGCATGTCCTCCACCACTGGCATCTACAGAGAGAGAGGGAGTGGGGCGAGAGACAGAGAGAGAGACAGAGAGAGAGGTGTCTCAACAACAGTGTCCTTTGGTTGGTTGTTCCCATTTCTTGAAGACATTTTGGCGTTCAAAACATTTGAGAGGCACGTTCCGAGTCCTATTCTGATCTCCTGTTTCTTGCTCTTGTGGAGCCCTGTCCCTCACCTTCAAACCAAAGGAAATTTCCAGTTTCCTTCTTCGGGTGCGCACAAAGCCGTTGACGTTTACTGAAAAACTGCTCACACAGGCAGGGGACACTTCACAATGACAGACACATTATGCACTGCACTAATCCCTTCAGGAGGTAAGTCATCCAATTGACTTCCTGAGCAAACTCTTGTTCTATAACTCAACCGTATGGGAACTGGATCCCTGTTACATTTACACACACACACACATACCTGTTTTCAGGCACATTCAGACCCTGACCATTGGACACAACTTTAATCCTGTACACTACCGACCCATTAATAATGGGCATGGGAGCGTACCAGCCCATCTGGCACAACTCACTGTCACAGGGAACTACAAGGGACGCGTGGAGACACACACACACAACACACAAAAGCAGATTTCCAATAAATGATTGATACAACGTGACAGACCATTTCTTGAAAATAAAAACATCTATACAATAAATGATCAAACGCATACCAGTGTCGATCAGAGGAGCTGTGTTGAGGACGATCTCCAGTCTCTGTGGCTTGAGGCGGATGGGATTGATGGGCTCCTGGAAGGTCAGAACTATCTTGGGGGTCAGCCCAGTGTACAAAGCCTCCTGCATGGTTCGCATGGATTCCTCCTGTGGGACAAATAGAGGATCTTCCGGATCTTTCTTAAAGGACCAGTGTAAACGGACACTATCAAAGCACACAGAGCAGGTTTGTGCAACGGCGTGTGGGTACCTTTGTGTCGCACAGTATGTCCACGCGTAGGTAATATGGGAAACCATAGTAACGCTGCAGGATAAAACCAGTAGATGTCAAACAGGATCAAACCCACACTTGACACCCGACAATCACTATAGCCGATGGCCAACCAAATACACAGAAACTACATTTTTAAATGCACGACCTGCAGCGAGAGGTGTTTTATAGTGCTCCGAGTTGGGTGCTGTTACTTACTATGGTACCACGATGAGTGTCGATGGGCTGGTCGATCAAGATGTCGAGGATGGACTGTACTTTGGTGCTAAACTTCTGCTCCTCTATGCCCCCTGACAGGGTATTCAGAGGACTGCCCAAGGTGCAGGTGGATTTGGGGTCTTGAGGGTCACCAAGATCACAAAGACTTAAATCCCATTCACAAGCTTTCCCAAGGCCTCTCTCAATCAAAACGCTTAGGATGAGGTAAACATGAATAGCCCTCATCTGTTGTCAAGGAAGGCAAACAAACAAAACAGGCCACGATTACCAAACCATTATATTAATTTCAACCGTGTGTAATAAGGATGTTTCTTTAGTTTACCAAACACTGTCCAGTATTAAGCGTTTCTCGATACAAACGCTAGTTTCTATATATTTTGATGATTTTTAAGATAAGACCTTAATTATACTAAAACACCAGGCTAAGTCACACAAATATGGCATATTAGACAAGTTGCCAATCTATCTAGCTGTAAGAATATATAAGAAAATATATACAGTAACTGACTAACTTAGTCACTAAGCAAACTAGCCTAGCTAACTTTGTTAGCCTAGCTAGCTTTCGTTTGACACCATATAGTGCTATGGATTTGCTATCGGAATGTTCCCTGCATTAGGCTAGTCATAGCTTATTCAGTAGTTTTCAGTTAGTAAGACAAAACGTCTTACTAGGACCTATGCCCACTTCTCTTACAATTTCGGTCTCACTAGCTAGCAAGCTAGTTTTCACAGGTGATTTAGTAATGGCACGAGCTTAATAATTTTAAATCTTTCACGGAGTTCTATAAAATTGGAGTAGGTCTATACACTGCTGCACGTAAACTACATGTGCAAATCAATTAGTTTAATTTCATGGTCGAATGTGTGATCACATGGTTTGCAATTTTGACAACTAAATGCAGGACTAGGATCAGTCTAAATGGATTTCAGAAAGTATGGATTCGAATTAACTACAGCTCCCAGGATGCTTAGACAGTGCCGCGTAGGTGTATCCGGTGTCTTATAACATATTACTTCCTCCCAGACAGACCGACACGAACAACCAGAGAAAGAAATCGTCGTTAACTTTTAAAAGCTGGAATCAACAGGAGCACTACGAGCGCAATTTAATCATTTTCAAAACATTCGAAGCATGTCGCTCGACGTGACTGAATATTAAATCATTCTTAAAAAGCAAAGACTGAAACGCGTAGGCCGCTCAACAAAGTTTGTACGCGAGGGCCTGTAAACAACATGTCCTCCGCCTCGCAGGCATCCTCTAGACGGCAATGGTGTTACCTTTGCGATCTGCCCAAGATGCCATGGGCCATGCTCTGGGAATTCAGCGAGGCCGTGTGCCGTGGCTGCGTGAACTACGACGGAGCAGACCGAATCGAGCTCCTAATAGAAACCGCGAGACAGTTGAAGAGCACCCATGGGGTTTTAGACGGTAGGTCCCCCCGGCCCTCAGCAAGGCAAACCCAGCTCCGGTGGGCCACTGGAAGGTGGCAGGCAACATCCAGATCGTTTAGACAGAGTTAGGGGAGAATATGGGGTGTCCCCTCGCCTCCCCAACGGTCTCCACAGAGCTGAGGATGTAGCTATGTCAGAGGGTAGCAGGCAAAGCCCCAACACCAGACGAGCAATGGCTGGGGCAGTACCTTCTCTACATGGAACCATACCCCATGCTTTGATTGCTCAGGGGCTAGTGGGAGCCCCTCATGGCTTATTGGCACCAGTCCCAGGCTCCAGGGCTGGGGGCCCTCCGCTAACTGTCTCCTCTGGTACCTTAATGGGTGAGGTAGGCAGGCGTCAGGTAGTGTCGGCTATGTCGTTGGGTGTCGGCGCCTCGGCACTGGTGGGTCTGGATGCAGGAGTCTGGAGGAACGGGGAGGTTATGGCTGAGCTGGCAGAGAGTGCCAGGAGCAGGGCAGAGGGCTGGCCAAACCGCCCCAAAGCGGTGCGTGACGTCCTAGTGACCCTCTGCAGTTCGGCGCCGTTTAACGTGCGCTTCAGGAAAGACCATAATCTGGTGGGGCGCATTCTAGCGTTCGACGCGGGGACCGGGCCCGAATTTGAGCTCAAAGTGTTTGTGGAGTACCCCAGTGGCTCTGGAATGGTGTTTTCGGGCATCCCGGAGCTAGTCAGGCAGATGTTCCGCGACTCGGCCAAAGATGTGGGCAAAGCGGTGAACTCGGGGCTGCGCTACGTGGAGTACGAAAGGCGCCAGGGAGCCGGAGACTGGCGTGGACTCACGGAGCTGCTCAGCGACGCTGTCCGCGCCTTCAAGGAGCCTCCTATGCCCGACGTCCTGCCACAACCCTACCCGGATGCGGGCATGTCGATGGCTCCCGCCGGTCGCCAGGCTCCGCCGAAGAGCACCGCACGCAGACGCAAGGCATCCCCGGGGTCGGAGAACGGCGAGAGCGAAGGTAGGCCCATGGGAGATCACCCGGCGAGGGAGCCTTGGCCCAGAGGTGCCTACCCAGGAATGGAGCCACTCTCGGGGATGGCTGCCCCTCAAGAGGGCCCGCCCCGCTCACACAGCCAGCCCTCACCTATCTCGGCCTTGATGGGAGTGGCTGACAGCCTGAGCTCCAGCCAGATGTCCAGAGATGGCCCCAGCATGTCAGCGGCTCATTCTTCTGCCGCTGGACGCCCCACAAGTGGCAGTCCCTCTACCGCCTCGGCAGCAGTCTCCCAGGCAGCTATGGGGCAGGGAGCCAGTGGAGGACCCAGCACTACCAGTGCCGGGGAGTCCAGTAGCGGGCCCCCAGGGGCTCTCCTCTGCTGCACTCTTTGCCGAGAGCGCCTGGAGGACACTCATTTTGTCCAGTGTCCCTCCGTCCCGCACCACAAGTTCTGCTTCCCCTGCACGCGTGGCTCCATCCGCAGCCAGGGCCCCGGAGGAGAGGTGTACTGCCCAAGCGGAGAGCGCTGTCCCCTGGCTGGGTCCACCGTGCCCTGGGCCTTCATGCAGGGAGAGATCTCCACCATCCTGGCCGGAGATGGAGACGTGACGGTGAAGAAGGAGAACGACCCCTGACCCCTCAGTCTCATTGAGGTAATTTATGAGGTTAATAACACACAGCTTTAAAAATGAATAATTGTATTTCATTGCCAGCTGTTCTAGACTTAGTATTTATTGCAGTTTTCTTTTCCCTCTTCACAGCGGATCGTACAACACTTAGAAAGCACTTCCCTGATCTATCATACCTGGAGGTCAATACGGCTGTAGTTCATCACGTGCCTCTCGGGCGCCGCAAGAAAACAAAATTACCAGAAGAAATCCAGGAAGGCCACAGAATCACCTTTCAGACAAGAAGAGTCATGTTTAAAGAGAGGCTGTTGGCTAGGCCTTGTTTTAAAAGCCCAGGATTGAAAGCACAGGTCCGTTTTCAAAATGACAATCTCAACCGTTTTCATTTGTGTTTCTATATGCTATGAATATTACATTGCATACCGTGTCTTCAAAGTGAATGATACCAGTATTGTTAGCTCATTGGGTTTCAAAACCCAATTCGTTGGGCAGTATAAATAAGAATGTTAAAAATATGGCAAAATGGCCCCAGTCTTTTAGTCCTTAAAGCCAAGATTTAAAAAATAAATAATCACATACAATGTCTCCGATGTATGCTCCTTTTATTACATATATTGTACGTCAAAAATGTGAACTTACTTTCCATGGCTATGTAATTTCTATTTTTGATACAATACAAATTTATATGTATGAGTTATAGTTAGTGATAAGACCAAAGATGGCTATGTAATTTTATTGTATTCCAGCTATGTATGCTGTATTCAATGATAACCTTTGGCATCAGTCACCTGGTTTCTTTGTCGATCACAAAGTATGCTTGTCTTCTGTCTCTGATCCTTACTTTCTGAACTCTCCCAAATATATATATAAAAGTAAGAAAATTAGTACCACATGCTTCAATTGTTAACCTACGTAATCAAATGTGATCTTAAGGGTCAACTCTATAATAAATAACTGAATAGTTGTTTTTCCTTTGTTTGCCCTTTTAATTACAGACATTCAATTTACTGGGCGAAACTGTAAAAGTCGAATGAACCAGTGCTGTTAGAATCTTAACAAATCTCGATTCCAGATCCAGAATTTCAAACAAACAGAATTGGTGCAATTTATTTTCACACATTTATCATTTTAGACTTCATATAAATACATCTATTGGTACGATTGAAAAATATATAAAAAATGTCCAGAGTATTCTGCACAATTACTTTTTTTTAATGAAACACCACAGTAAACCTTTGTAAACATTCTTCACTTAGCAACACAGTATGAAAGTGCCAAGTGTTTGATTACTAATTTGTTCAAATATATTTCATGTTTTTTGTATATCGGATCAAATCCATCCAACAAATTGTATAAAACGTCAACAAATTTCACGTAAAAGTGACCAAAAACCACACCCAGGCATATAGCATTAGGAATATTGCTGCACATATAAAAATGCATTTCTTTCTTTTTGCTTCGTTCCTTGATTAATTACTTAGGAGTGCATTGTTGAGACATCGAGTGAGCGGGTGGTAAGCCTTAAAACATTTCCCAGTGAGCGAAAAGAAAAATGGCTGCCTCAACCCACACCATTGCTCTTCAGAAAGGACTACCCGTCTTCTGGAGTGCCTCTTGAGCACCTTTCAGCGTCTCTCTCTTCACACACTTCCAGTAGCCCAAGAGGCCTTGCTGAGGCTGCACCTGTGGACATCCGCATCACAATTACTGCCCATCCACTGATCGCCTCCTGCAGCATCATCCTCATTTCCACCACATGAGGATTCGTGATATCATGCAGTCTTGAAACAATGAAAGAATAACCGTACCTTCAGCCCGCGCAGGACTCTTTCCTCCATCACGCTGAGGAACTCGTTGTGGCTCAGGCAGTTGTCTCCGTCCAGATCGAAGATCTTGAACACGGTGTCGAGCACGTTCACCGAGAGGTCGTGTCCTGTCGCGATCTTCACCGCTCGCTTAAACTGGACTGCAAAACATAAGGAGGTTCGACACGGTCGATGGCTTGTTCGGACTCGCGATTTACGACTGAGAAATGGCCGACGAAAATGACTTACCGATTCCTATAGGACGGTTGGCTTCACTTATCAGTTTCACAGAGAAGGCAAAATCCTCCAGGTTGTTGGTGAAGAGGCAAAAAGCTCGGAACTCATTAAACGTGATGCTCTAAAATCAAATAAAAAAAGGACTCAGGGCTTAGGATTCAGGCTAGGGCTAACCTTAACCCATAGAGTTGACCCTTCAGATCACATTTGACTAACCCGTTAACAATTGAAGCATGTCGCACTAATTCTATTACTATAATAGGGTTAGAGCTAACTAACCCTGATTTGAACAGACATTGTCCAACATAACTTGGCCACAAATGTGCCACGACTTTCGCCTCCAAGATGAAGCCCGTCCACATGCTTTGCGTGGTCTCTTGTTGCCATACCTGGCCAGCGGGTATCCTCTTCCTCATGTTCTCCCAGTAGGCCTCATTGTCCTCCTCGTTGGTGTAATGCAGCAGCCACTCAGCAAAGTCCTCCCTCCGCATGGTGTCCATGCCCCTGGAGAACCGCAGGAACTCCATCTCCTGCACTTCCCCCTGAAGGTCTTCCATAAACCTAGAACCAAGAGACGGACGTTGGACAGATGTCACGTTCACTATAGTTACATTGTATGACAGTGCACAATTTATTTCTGTAAAAACCAACTTGCATTAGTCAAAATCCCTATGGCGGAAGACATCATTTCTACCTTTGAAACCCTTGATATTGAAGCTTGCCTTGGCCATTCCTCCCGAAAAAGAAAGCCTGCAGTGTCGTGTTCACGCCGTCCGCCTCGACAACAGGTTTCTGAAAGATGACGTCGCGTTTCAGCATGTCGTTACTACTACAGGCCCCGTCATGCAAGAAATATGCAACACGCCCCTTCGTTCACGCCGCCCTCTAAGATGACTCACGTCCACGGCACCTCCCGGGGAAACTCTCTCTTTTCTTTTTCCAATAATATTTTTGAGCTTTAATTCAAAGAACAGAAAGAAAAAAGAAAGGGGGGGCACAAGTTATTCACGCGATACATTTTCTGCAAAACACCTGGGGTGCATTAATCTGAACCAAGTGGTAACACATACGTACCTTCCACCTGAATAATCCATGAAATGTCAGCATTAACAGAGAACATGTCATTAATTCACTTATCAACTACCCGTGTCACACAGCTCGTTGAACCTTAAGAACACAGCAGCTAAAATCATTGCACAACAGCTTCAATTGAGGATGATCCAATTGGAGGCGGCAGAGACGGACGCAATGCATTGAAACATCGTACAGAATGAGCCGAGTCCCTGACAAAACATCCCACTCGTCTCTCTCACCTGTCATGCGGCCGGCATCGACAGTCCAACAGGCTTACTGGTGGCAACATCCATAATGTAATAGTGATGTTACCATTTACATGCTTTTAACCAATGTGATGCACAGGGGTAGATTTAAACCTGAAATCTCCATTTGCAGTTAAAATGCTCTAACAACTGAGCTATTCTTATCGTATTTGTATCTTTCAATCCCTTGAGAGAAGCCTATTAAAAGACACGGGCCTACCTTGAGAAACTCTTTTTTGTCCACATGCTCATTGCCGTCAATATCAAGCATTTTGAAAGCAATATGAAATCCTGTACGTGGCTCTGAAAAGACAATGCATTTTTTTGGTGTGAGTGAACACACAGCAGGCTTTGGAGGGTCAATTACAGAACACATGCAGATAGCAGGTATAAAAAAGGGAGCATGCACATTCATCAGCATTCTAAAGGGGAGGGGTTTAGGGCAGATTCCTGAGTCTGTCTCTAGAGAATGTAGATATAACTTACTCGTCAAGATAGTCAGCAGAAATAGGTACTCCGTGTAGGAAATCAGACCTAGAATCATAGATTCAAATGACAAAATACAAATCTTTTTCACCAACAGTCCAAAATATTGAAAGAGACAACTCTATATTTTAAGTCTAACCCACCGTTGTCTCCAATGGTTCGGAACAGACTACAGCCTGCCTTAGCCTGCGATGCACATGCAAGCATTTTATTCATCTCCTGCAAACGTTACAGAAACAGTATGAGGAACATATCAACGACTTCCCATTAAGCTTTCTTTACCCAATAGGCCACCTACAAAAAAACTATACTACAACACTCACCTCTTTGGTTAAATTTTTCTTTTGCAACTTATCTGCAAACACAATTAAGAGAAAAAGTGAAGGATGAATGATGATGCAGAACAGGTTCTAGAGGCGTTGTCAAGGCTTAATTAGAGATATGTAGTTTGTTTGAAGTTTATGTTTAGAGTTGACAGGTACAAAACTGATACAAAACAGAACTGCGACCATGGGTATCCTCATCAAGAATCTCATGGGTTCATACTTACGGTCCACATTCTCCAACATCACAGAGAATAGGAAGTCTCTTGGAGTCATGTAAGGTTCTCCTTCATACATCAAGGAGGCAAATTGGTTGAAACGATACCTTCTAGCTGATATTTGGGGCACTGTTGCTTCCTGATAGTGCAATACAAGATTACATACAACTGAAACACAGACAGCTTGATGAACATGATAGGTCATCTATTCTTAACGACAAAACTATTCAGCCAAATACTGTCGGACCCAGTCAACCCATCCAGGTCCGGACTGATCGGTTGCTACTTCGTTAGCTCGAATGATCCATTGGCATTGGCTACTAACTAGCCTTAGCCAATAGCCATTAGCCATTAGCACTGAGATAGATATGTTGGCACATATGTTTTTACCTCCTCTGCGTGTACGACGAATGGCAAAGCAGTCCAGCTATGTTCTTTGTGCAGGTACACCAGTCCACTTCCAATCAGAGACCCCAATATACCAGGTCCCAGGGCACGACGGAGAGTCAAAGTTCTTAACGTCCATGGCCTCTTAAGAAAGTTTCGCAGAACAATTGCAACTCTGCCCAAACTGGCCATTTTAGCTGAGTCTAGTCGCTCGCTGACGTCGTTCGGCTGGTTTGTTTGGACACACCCTCCTCCAGTGGATTGTGGGATGCTACTAGCAATGACCCGTAAAGCTATTTTATGTAATGCATGGAGGCTAGCAGCTAGAAAGCTTTATTTTCTAATATGGTATTGTATGATTCGATCACTTTAACGCCAGTTGGTCATGCTCACGTACAATACAATGGTAGATAATTGTTAATGACATTGGGTAAGGATCATTGCACCAACGCAATGTCAATATTGTGTTCTGGTTATCGATTGGTTAAGGAGGACGTCCTCCCGTGGAGCATCCTTTACGTATTTTGACCAAGTACAGATTAGAGTTGCATGGAAAAACATCCGAAAGAGGTTAAATTAAATGATGTAAAAGATAACACCAAAAGGACAACATGAGCATGAGCCCCTTCTCTGTCCCCCACACCCCAACATCACTTCACACGCTCTGTCCCTTCTTGCGACCCTGCGGGTGTCATATAGTCAATTAAATGAAAAATCTAGATATAATTTTATAAGAGATTAAAAAAATATATAACAATATGATACTGAGATTTGATTACGGCATACTTCAACCAATTTCTTATTTTTATTCTTGGATCTCTCTACGGCCTATCAAAAACAGAGGATTTGCAACCTCCTCTGCCTCTATGGATCAGCTTCCTTCCACTGGTACGATCCACAAGTTGAAAAATCACACCAACAACTGACAATGTTTCGTAGTTTTACTTTAGGGAATAACAAGGAATGTTTGAATGTATGAATCAATGTATGATTGAACGGTCCAATCAGAATACTTTGGGCATGGTAGATGAGTCCTATGGTCTCAGCTGAGTCTCCTGGACCTCGGCAGAACCCCCTGAGGTGCTTGGATCGCAGAAATAGGAGCTGGAGAGTCAAATAGGAGATGGGGAGAGGGAGGGGCACAAGAGCACAAACAGACACGTGACAGGTAGAGAGAACATGGCTGTAGTCATGGTGATCTGCTGAGTCGTACATGATGCGAAGCAAGTGTGTGATGGATGTATTCGACTGATTGTCACTAAGGATTCGTCATTGGATGGCTGATGGAAGTGGTGTGGTCTTCTCCTTTTGAGCCTTGGGTTAAATCTAACTCCATTTTGTACAGTTTGCAGGAACGGTGGGCTAGGGGTGAAAAAGTATTGGGGTATGGAAAAGTGGAAGGGGAGAAACTGTTATTCTGAGAACCACAATGAAAAGGAATAAATGCCGGATCCCAAATTGATTTGTAAATGCAAGAAGCAATGTACTATGAATATAATATAATATCATTATATTAAGACTATAGGATAATTTGACAGAGCAAGGAAACATTTGGATTCAGTTCTGCACATTCTGAAATCCGGGGACACTTGTGTAAATGTAATAAACATATAATAAAGACAATATTAAGGGATGAACAGAGTTTATGAGACATTACCATATTTCATATTTCAACAGACAGATATTGGCAGATGTTACTCCAGTCAATTCAATAAACAAATCAGAATTAAAATGTACATTCTCAAAAGACATACATTGAGTTGTGCAGACTTTGTGCAATACTGTATACATGTATATGTCTTATAGACCCTGCGTCACCACTAGCGTTTTACACTGTGCAATGGGGCAGTGCTTTAGTGCAAAACAAAAGTTGCATGAATTTTTCGTTTTCACATCATCAATTATTTATATATATATACTCGCACCTCTGTTGAGAATTGGGAGTTGCTGGGCTGATTTTTAGTGTTTCGTTGATCGCTATTAGAGGGCTACAGAATACAGCGTAAAAACACTTTATTTGTCCCGACATACTGTACACGAGCAAAATGTTTTGAGCTTTACTGATTTCATGTGTTAGAGCCTCTGAACAGAAATACCGTTTTTAAAAAGACCAGCCCTTCAGTTGACGTCTATCATTGACTTGCTTCCCTAATTACAGAACTTAAGTTCATCACCATTCCAAGATGGCTTTATGAATATTATAGGGTGTGGAAGACATAGACATTTCTTTTCTTTATACAAACGATAAAAAGCAAAGAGGAGACAACAAACATTAAATACAAGGAACCATTTTGTTTTGAGGCTGTATGCATTTTTGCATAATGATGTCATCATGCCTGTTGTATATTGGAGTGTAACACCTGAATTGTGACTCTTTAAAATGTATCCCATTTGATAAAAGCACCAAAGCTTAGAAATTGGAATTGGAGAACTTGGAGCTGGTCAGATGGTTCATGATTTCTAATTCCTACCACAGATAATCAACATTGCTAACTTATGATCACGCAAGCGTTGCAATGAGAGCCGAGATCAACTAAGCGACACATGAATCACTCACATTGTCTTGCTCATGTCAAGCACTTCAGATTTTTGAGACACTAAAAACAGGTTAAGACAATGAATTCAACACCAGGACGAGTCTCCCATAGTATGTATTACTATCTAGCATACATCAGTTTTCCACAAATCTGTAGATGTAGCTGAGTCTGTGTCATATACATTAACTTTTACGTCAAATTTGCATCAGAAATTAAGGTTTTACACAGAGAAACATGTCATAGCAGCAAGGTATAATGTAGGTATTCTAAAGGTACATTGTCACACTGTATCTCGTAAAATAAAACACAAAATCACAAAATGTCTTCTAACCCAGCCTGGAAGTACAGGGCTTAATGTTGCTTTATGTTTACAGTAAGTCTATGCCTAATCAAACAATAAATTATTTTTTATTTTTTAATGTAATGTTGTTGTTCTGATCTGTAGTTAGAGAATTACTTTAATGGTGGTGTTGGCTAATTAACAGCAATGGCAAAGAAGTATATTTCTTTTTACAGGCCATACAGTAATATAAATGTACTGCCAAGTAAGACTTCATTCTGGAAGGACATACATTCAGCAAAAGGACAATACAAATAGCCGATGGAAATACATGTTCTGTACCTTTTTATGTTAACTTGGAGCAATATGGTGTGGAATGGTCTCTTTTTAACCATTTAAATCAGCTTAGGCTGCAGCACACAATATAACGCGGATTGCTGTTGTCACATTCATGGTCACTGAAAGTATCATTCAAATTGTTTTGCATTACACATTCCATCATTTCCATATTCAGACGACCTAGATCATGTTTGTCATAATTGGAGCTTGTTGGTTAGCAAACGGAAGGGAAATACAATACACTACTCACAAAACTGTAAAAAGGAGTTGTATAACAGGACTAAAGGAATTATAGGAAAGAAAATCCTGCACAATGGCTAGCAAACCTGTGTGAGAAAAAAGCACATAAATAAAGCATACCAACAGTATGAATTGCATTGCCTTTCTTTGTTAAACATGTGTAAAATGTCACTTGATACTGGTGTATGTATATACACAAACTTTTAATAGTCACTCCTAATTTGCATATTTATTTTAATGGTATAAACAGTAATATTGTGAATTTCATTTTTCATTTTTAATACTAATATTTAAATCTTAACCCACTTAAGTCCAGATAACCTTTCCATTTTCCATCAGGGCATAATTATGATGAATTGGTATGGTATACATACAAAGATTCAATAGCTGGATCATGAATATTTTTTACATAAACCCTCCTCTAACTGAAGTCCAATTGGTTTAGTCTTCAAATGAAAAAGAATGGGATGGAGAAGTAATTGTCAGATTTTTGGTGAACTCATTTTTGTCAAACTATACACTCACTTTTCTAAACCACCCATATAAAATATATTGCAATTATATCATTTAAAAAACAACAACACCAGAATAGTGTTTAAATTTGTCTTTCAGATCAAACTTTACTCATACACCCTCTGGTTGTCATGTTTACTGCAGAGATAAAGCAACGACTCTGGAAAAAAGGCCTATCTCCCATTTTAATATTACAGTCCAAATTCAAGACCTTCTTCACACGACATGAAGGTGTACGTGTAAAAGGTGCACTATACTAGACTATATCATGCCAGGCTCTTCTGATATAATAAGTGTGATGTACACACAGGCCTAAAACGACAAGTGTTGTTGAGCATTCTTAAATAGCTCTGGGGTTATTGAGTGTTTCTGAGGTTAGAGACATTGGTTAAATCTGTTGTCCTGACCTGGGCCAAATGGCCATTAATCCCAACAATATGAAGAGAAACATGTGTTGATTTATTCCATGAACTCAACTGAGTACTATTAGCATTCCATTATGACATCATGGATAAGAATTAGCCACGTGACTTTTTTTTAAAATATCAACATGATTAGCATACACAGATAGGTTTGAAAGTGTAGAACTGCAAGCTATGATGAAGGTGACAAATCATATAATTTACAATTGCAACTTTTTCTTGTTTCCTTTCTCTCTCTCTCTTTCAAACAAAGAGAATAAATAAAAAAGTATATTGCTTCAGAAAAAAAGCTTATTTTTTTTAATTG
This sequence comes from Mallotus villosus, assembly GCA_903064625.1. Lineage (NCBI taxonomy): Eukaryota > Metazoa > Chordata > Actinopteri > Osmeriformes > Salangidae > Mallotus > Mallotus villosus. Next base: position 272,598 of record CAEFZP010005682.1, read on the forward strand.
TGTGAGGCATTTCATTCACCACTGCTTGGGTTTTCTAGACAGAGCATTACATTATCCGTCATAGGTGTATATACATCTGTATATATATATGTATATATACATATATATATACTGTATATATGTAAAGATGCTGTGAATCAATAAATAAGTGACTTTGACTAATTCCAATGACCACATGGTGGCGCTGGTCCATCTCTGGCCATCCTCCAACCTACCAGCAGGGGGCATAATGATGTATATCGCCTAGGTGAGGGGGAAGGGCTGAACTAGTGGTCTGTCACAGTTATAACAGGCAGTCCCAGGAAGCCACAGCTCAGCAACATGGATAGACCGAGAGAAGACATGCACATACCTGTACACACTCTCCCTCCACCTCTCCCGCTCTCCGCTTTCCGGAGTCACAGGGTAAAGTTAGAATGGGGTTTCGGACAGACGGATGGAAGCTGTCCCTCCACTCCCCCAACAAAAAAAAAGAATCTGCTCATTTGCTCTTCCCTGACGTGCTAGAGCCCCCCCCGGCCCCTCCCTCTCCTTTTTCCCCCCTGTCGGATGTATCTGCCTTTTCGGAGCCCTCGGCTTTCTCTGACCTCTCCTTCTCGGACCTTTCCTCCTCCTCCACTCCCAGCTCGGATCTCTCGGACCTGGCGTCGGCGTCGCCCTCCGATTTCTCCTTCCGTTCCGAGCGGTCGGGATCCGTCGATGAGGTGGTGGGCTTCTCCCACTTGGCGATCTCCTCGTGTTCGGTCATACTGGTGGTGATGTTGCCGACCCACGTTTTCAGGTCCTCCTTTTGGAAAGCCACAGACACATCGGGGTCGTTAGGATTCTGTCGTTTGATACGGAAAACGTGTCCGAGGACGAATGGATTGACACACAAAAGGACGTTAGCATGTTTGACACAAGACTTACCTCATCCTTAGCGTGGAATATATATTCATCATCATCCTTTCTGTTAGAGAATACAAAAGAGAACACTTTAATAACATTTTGTGGCACGTTTGATATTTCAAACCATGGCTTTCAAGCTTTGCCCGACGCTGTTATATCTGGACGCATATTATATGATTGAACGTGAGACATTTTGAACCTTACCTGAGAATGAAGACATATTTCTTCTTCTTGTATCCGTTAGTGAGATCACATGTGCAGAGGCTTAAGTCGAGTGGGGGCTCTTCGTTGTAAGGTGTGACGGTGTTCTTTGCGTCCTTGTAGAACACAATCTCTCCCTTGGATAACACGCAATACAGGTTCATCCAGGTCTTACTGGAAAATAAGAAGTGACAATATATGAATGAACAGGTTCTGGTCTCTGGTGTTCTGTAGACACTTGTAGGGGCATTAGTGGCATGATGATGGGATTTAGAAAGAAAACTAGAAATTTTGTATGAAATAGGAATGTTTGGGGAAAACATTTATGACATTTTTCATGAAAGGACTTCCACACAATCACAATAATCTTGTGAAAATGTTGTTCAGACAGAGGAGAAGGCGCATAAAAACTGCGTTTTGATTTGACTGTGAAATAGCGACATGGATAATAATCCATGGCTTTCTGCGTTTGGAGAATGTCGACCTGTGACGTTGTGTTTACCTGTTCGGACTCTTTTCTTTGGTCGGAGAGTCGTGTTTGCGGTAGAGGAAGCCTATGTTGTGGGCGGTGTGCGAGGGCGGCTGGTTGGCCGCCTGGGCACTTTGGGCCGGGGCTGAGCGGGAACGCCGGGTCTCCTCGGGCTCTTTCGGACGGGGTCTCCTCCGGGGTTTGGGTCGGTCTCGGGCGCGAGGGCGCTCGTAGCGGGTCACGGGGGCCGAGAGGCTGCTGGACGGTCTCTCCCCTCGAGCCTGACGGAGAAACGCGGTCGTTTCAACAGACAATGGGGGATGGCAACTTTTTTTACGTGGGTCTAAAATAAAACTGAGAAACGCTTTGTATTTAGGGTTGCAATGAATTATAAAAGACCAAACAGCGCTGGGGGGAAAAAAACAAGTTGGGATGAAGTGCTGTGGATGAGATGACTCACTTGCGCTGCCTCCCTTTCCTGGATTTGCTCTACAATCTCTGCCATGGTGGATCTCTTCTCTCTGCAATGACACAACCATGAGTCACTCAAACAGGGAATAGAATCAATACCTCACCTTGAAAATCGATGTCTTTGGATCACCGTGGACGGTGCTGACCAAACGAATAGTAATAACCGATTTTGTAATGAACATTTGAAAAATGTGCTGCCGCAAACAGAATGCGGTGGACTGCTGAGGCGCTGCCTTTCCCCTCGCGCTTACCCGGAACGTTTGTCTGAGCCTTCCTTGGCCGACTCCAAATCGCTCGAGTCCTGCCTCTGCAGCCTCTGCTTCCCGCTCCCCTCCTGCTCGCTCGACGACTGCCTCTCCAGACGTCTCCGGTAGCGCTCCTGGCGCACGATCAGGGGCAACTCGTTCAGACGCGCCTGGATCTCCTGCTCGCTGGAGGTCTGGCGGCCCAGCTTGTACTCCCTCTCCCGCCTCAGGTGGTCCATCTGGGGGTCGGAGCGGCTGCCGCGCGGGTCCCTCTGGAGCCTGCCGTGGAGGAGCTCGAGGCTCGACTCCGGCCCGATCATGTCCATCATGGGGATGTCCCCGAACTGTTCTCTCTGCGCCCGGCTGGCCTCCAAGAGGGGATTCACGGCCTTGTGGATGTGATTTATCCGGGGCTGCATGCAATCAGCCTTTAGATGCTGCCACGCGTACGCCATCTTGGGGTCCATGACCCCCCCCACTTGGAGGTAGGTAACCAGGACTACCAACTCCCACGCTGCCGTAATTATTTTGCGCAATGTAGCCTGAACTGCCTATGCCACCACTGCTCTGGTAGTTTTGAGCTATAAAGCCAGAGCTACCCATTCCTCCACCACCCTGATTTTGCGCTATGTATCCAGAGCTTCCCATTCCTCCACCACTCTGATTTTGCGGTAGGTATCCAGAGCTACCCATTCCTCCACCACTCTGATTTTGCGGTAGGTATCCAGAGGATCCCATTCCTCCACCACTCTGATTTTGCGGTAGGTATCCAGAGCTTCCCATTCCTCCACCACTCTGATTTTGCGGTAGGTATCCAGAGCTTCCCATTCCTCCACCACTCTGATTTTGCGCTAGGTATCCAGAGCTACCCATTCCTCCGCTATTGGGTATCTGCGCCAGATAGCTGGAACTTCCCATACCTCCACTACCCCCACCACTCTGATAATTTTGTACAACGTAGCCTGTACTACCCAATCCCCCACTACTTTGATGCTGTGCCAGGTAGCTTGAACTACCCATACCTCCACTACTTGGAGGAATTTGTGCCAGGTGGCCCGAACTGCTAATGGCTCCGCCGCTTTGATGGTTCAGTCCAAGATAACCTGAACTCTCCACAGCTCCCCCAGTCTGCTGGTTCATCCCGAGGAAACTTGAGCCATCTACCCCTCCGGCACTCGGTTGGTTCAGTCCAAGGTAGCTGGGACTGTCTCCCCCTCCTCCAGCCTGATGGGTGATACCAAGGTAACCGGAACTCTCCACCCCACCAGTGCTCTGATGGTCCAGTCCATGGTAACCGGATCCGTTCATGACTGGGGAGTAGCTGGCCATGGTTGGACCCAATCTCGAGGCTGCAGGGGACGCAACTAGTTCCAGACTGGACTGCTTGGGCCTGGGTTCAATATGTACCTGAACTGTCTGCCTCAGCAGGGATGAGGTAGCAGGGGCAACACTTGGAGTGAGACAGGATGAGGGGAACATCCTTCGGCTGGAGAGCGGAGTGGGCCTGATCAGTTCTTCCTTCTTCTTCTCAGCCTGAGAAACAACATTTGGGGGACACATTCTTAAAATGTATACGTATTGTGAAAGAAATTGCCAATGAAAAGAAATCTATTTTTTTTAATAAAAAATGTATACAGACAAATGTAAATTGAGTTAACCTGATGGGGAAAACAATACACACAAATCTTACATTTGACTGAATTATACTGATGACAATGTGCTTGTGATTATTAAATATAGAATATTATACGTAGGTATATTTAGACTCATTGCTTTATATGCTGTATTTATATGCTGACAGTATCTGACTATGAGAGAACTAACTGTATTTTTAAGTTATATAAACTGCTCAAAATAATTAAAGGAACTGTTTTTTTTATCAGGGTATGGCATATCAGTAGCTATAGATATCCACAGTAATATTTATTCACATTGACATCTGATGTGTTTTCAAAGTGTTCCTGAATTTTTTTTGAGCAGTATATATATTTACATATAGACAGAGAATCCGATAGATATAGGGCTTTAAATAACTGTCTGAGAATGCTAATAAGGGTCTCAGTGATACGACACACTGAATCCTTAAAAATTTAGTTGGCTCCATATCTAATTCCCGCACATCACCAGAATACATTACCACCCCACAAACTGTTAGGTCACACATCATGTCTGTCTCCAGAGCTTACGTTGGAGATCTGTCGCAGGGAGCTGAAGCGCTCCTTCCATGTGACCGCAGCCTTGCGAAAGGCCTCATGGCGGAGGATGAGCTGCTCCACTTCGTCCGTCTGGGCCTCTCCCCCGCCGGCCTCCCTGGAAGTGATGAGGGGCTCCTTGGCCTTCAGCCAGGCCTCTGCCTTCACCGTCTCCTGGGCAAACTGGAACATTTCCTGCTCTGCAGGGGGGGAGGACACGCACGGTCGTTCACCGGAGAGCATTCACTCAAGATCAGTATTTTTTATTTTATTTTGTACTTTGATGTTTTTTTCTTATCATTATCGCTGCGTTATGCCACGTTTGAGCACACGTCATTTATTTTCAAGTCAACAGACAAATGATGTTCAAGACACAGCTAGCGTGCGCCGTGTCACGTTAGCTCTAAACGAGGAGCTACCGCATGTCCATGTAGGACAGGTTTGCTCCACATGACAAAGCAAAACGTAAGAACCCTTTTTTTTCTTCCCCTCCAGCGAGAGCCCCTCTTCCATATTTAAAATTCTGCAGTGTGAACGGCGACTTGTGCATCGCGGTGCCTGTGAGTCACTCACTGCACTGAAGCTTCTCCTGATGTCTGTCCCATTTCTCCGCGAGCTCCTTCTGCTTGGCCAGGAGGCTGTCCAAATTCTCTTTTATCTGCGGAGACAGTTGGGTGGCATTCAAGATCACACAATGTGTCGCCGCACTGTTTCGTTTTGTTTTCGATTTTTTTTTGACGAGGGGAAAAAAAGCATGCGAATTTTGTTTTTGTTTATGATGCGGTGTGCGCGTGTGTGTGCGGTTGTATTGGGACACACCGTGGATAAACTGTGGTTTGGCTGCATACAATATGTGTTGTACGTTAGCCTGACCTCGTCGGCTGCAGGGTTGCCCGCTGCCAGCAGTATCTTGCCCAGATCCGCACACTGCTGAATGGTCTTGCTGCGGCCGTCCATCTTGGCTTTGAGCTCCTGGTGCTGTTTGACCATCCCCTCGAGAGCAGCAGCATCTCTGATTCAGGCCAAGACAGTCATGAAACAGAGAGGGTGACACAATGCAAATGTTTCTGCTCTGTGAACGATACATGGCGGGCCGGGCAAGGGTCGGAAACAACTGAAAGCCAAGACTGAAAGCAAAGGGGAGTGATATTAAGTCCATATCTTACAATGGACTCATGAAACATCCTAATTTACGGTGAAGCCCTATTCCATGGAACGGCAAATGTCAAATGAAATCCGATCAGGGTGACAGAGTGGGCAGTGATGAACTACTGTATGTACAAGACAAAAGGAAATCAGCTTAACTGGGGAAAGAGTTGCTAAAATAGATGAAATAATGTACTTTCCTATCTGACAGTCAAACGTCAATGAAAGGTGAGGTCACAAACAACGAACCAAAGTGTTTCGTCGTCGCACGATTTCGATTGGGCATCTCACCTGGCATCGTCTCCTCCAATCTGGCCACTGATGCCTTCCATCCACATCATATGCTCTCGAACCACCGAGAAAAACTGCACCTTGTCCGTCACCGAGGTCACGTGCACGCGGCTGGCCTCGCAGGACACCAGCAGCTCCTTCCAAGCCAGCATCACTTCCTGCTCCTTGGTCATGATGGCCTCAGCCTTCTCCCCAGCGTAGATGGTCCTCAGTTGGGCAGCGTTCTCTTGCAAATGCCTCACCTGTACCACCGACAGGGAGATGGAGTTAGACTCATCTTTCCAGTATCTAGTTAAGTCCAGGTCCATTTAAATTCATAAAAAAATACATTTGGCTGTGGATCCGTCTTATAGTACTCTCGGTATATACGTCACGCAACACTTAAGAATTCATCGGTTTCTTATCACACACACTCTGCCTTCAATCCAAAGAACATTGTATAACATATTAGACAATAAAGCTTTGTGAATCTTGAATCCTGAACGTTGATAGGGTGTGTTTTGGGTGGAGTGAACTTCAAGGTTCTCAAAGTTCTCGCGACGTCCCGACCGCCCTTTACGGACGGGCGGCGGCATCACGGCGGGACAGCTCACCTGGGAAACCAGCAGCTGGAGGGCGTGCTCAAAGGAGTGCATGAGCCTCTGCAGCGTGGCGGGGTTAGCGATGCTGGCTTGGCATGCCCTCACCTCTGGCAGCTGCCTCCTCTTCCCTGCGATCTGAGCCAAGACCTAAAACGAACAGAGGACAGCGACGTCACAAGCTCTTTCGAAAAAATAGGTTCTACAAGCTTAGCCGCTCGACTTTTGACTTTTTTAACTCGACCGCCCGCTTCGAACGTTTTTTCGCTGGGGTTTCCGGAAGAATCTACCGTCGCGCCGGCTTCGTACCTCTTTGCAGTCAGTGAAGAACTTGTGAAGCTGGTGCGAAGCGGCCAGCATCTGTCCACGAGTCTCCATCAACTCCAAAAGGTCGGCCCAGGACTCGTTCAGCCCGTCCTTCCACTCGGCGATGGTGGCGGCGTCCGTGTGGCCGCAGTCGATCATCTCGTTCACCATCTTGTTGACCGACTCCATCCGCTGCTGGCCCACGGCGTTGGTCTCGGAGGAGAACTTGATGAACTTCTCCTGCAGCATCTGAAAGTGGGAAAGCGCGGGGGGTGGGGGGGGTTTCATTTGAAATCCCGTCTACATTTGTGGATGACTTCTGGAACGATCGACATCATCAGGAATAGTCTTATAGAACTATAGAACTATAGTCTAGAACAGGGGTCTCCAACTCCGGTCCTGGAGAGCTACCATCCTGTAGGTTTTCACTTCAACTGCAAATAACGTAGCCTCATTCAGCTCATCACCTAGCTAATTAGAAGAATCAGGTGTGCTAAATTGAGGTTGAAGTGAAAACATTCTGGATGGTAGCTCTCCAAGAACAGGTTTTGGAGACCCCTGGTCTAGAACTATAGCCTACAGAACTTCAGTTATTGAGTTAGCTCTTTTTATCTTCCCGAGAAGGACTGCGTGGACTTACGGTGACGTGCTCGAGGTCATCCCCCAGCTCAGTGGAGCTGGCCACCGCCTCGCGCTCCGTGATCCACTTCTCCAGATCCTCCACCTCCCTGTTGAGCTGAAAGAGCCAGTACTGCTGCTCCAGCTTGGTCTTCCTCTGCTCCATCATGTCTTTCAGAGACACGTAAAGCCGGTCTATGTGGGCCTGTTGCTTGGTGATCTGCTCACTGTCACAGGAAAGAGATGTAGAAACCGAGTGTTTAGCATCAAACCTCATCAACGCCACAGAGCGGAATTGTCGAAAGAGTACGTCTATCAAACTAGTGTCCCAGGTTTTAAAAGCAGGGCATTTAGATACAATGTTGAGGGGGTGCGTGGGTGCCTTTGTGTGTGTCTGTGTGTGTCTGTGTGTGTCTGCGTGTGTCTGTGTGTGTCTGTGTGTGTCTGCGTGTGCACCTATCAGGGTGTCCGAGCTCCCGAAGTCGCTGGCACTGCTGTGAGAGGCCGCCCACCGCCTCGGCGTAGTTCTCCACCGTGTGCTCCAGAGAAAGGTGCTCTTTCAGAAGCTGCAGGGTGCTCGCCTCGTCCTACAACGACACGGGGCAGGACTTTGAAAGACTCGCGGGGGGGCGACTCCAACAAGTCCGTCGGCGCCCCCTCGAACGCGGACGAAAGCGGAGAAGGAAGCGAACGAACGTGCAGGGAAAAAAAAACAACGCAGCACTTACCGTGCCTTTGTCCTCGTTGATGAGGCGCAGCTTCTGCACGGCCAGCGAGGACTCCACCTTGGCCGCCTCGCTGTAGTACTGCTGCGCCTGCAGCACGGCATCCAGCAGCACGGAGCGCCTCTCCGCCTCCAGACGCAGCACCTCCCACAGCTGGCGCACGTGGCCCGCGCCGTCGCGCACAAAGTCCACCTCGGGGGTGCGTAGCGAGGCGATGATGCCCGCCCGGTCCAGCACCTCCTCCACGCGCGCCCTGCGTCCCTGGAGCTCCCGTTGGAGCGTCTGGGGGGGGGGACCAAGCGCAGAAAGGGATTCAGAAAGGGATTCAGAAAGGGATTCAGAAAGGGATTCAGAAAGGGATTCAGAAAGGGATTCAGAAAGCGATTCATGGTTAAATGAGTTCCAGTACAGAAGGAAAAAGGCCAGTATGAACTACTTTGCTTTGCTAGTGCGTCAATCGGACAAATTCCGACTGAATGGTTAGGTGTGGTACTTCCGGGGAGGGGGGAGGGGGGAGTGTACTGTGTCGAAGCCGCTCCTCGGTAGCTAACCTGGTTCTTCTTCACATGCTGCTGAGCACTCTGAAGGTTGTTCCCATAATCCTTAGAGGAAGCCAGGGGAATTCTCTCTTGGATCCACAGCTGTAAAAAAAACAACGCAGGTGACGAACGGCCGATCACGTCACTGATCTGAGACATATTTTCTGTGCGAAGCTGATCATCTTATAATGTATGTCGATGAATGCCCCCTTGAAACGGAGGTTCTTTCATTCAAATGGAGAGAAAAAAACGGAAGGAAACGCGGCAGGTTCCCCCAGGGGAAACCACACGATGCTGTCACTCACGATCTCGTCCTCCAGGTCCTGGGCGACCTGGTGCATCTCCTTGGAAGCCAGCAGGATGCGACGCCTCTCCTTGAGGGGCTCGATGAGGCGGACGATGCGCGTCTCCACCACGCCCGACTGCTCCGCCCCTTCTTCGTCGGCCATCATGATGCCTCGCTGGGGGAGGCTGACCCCCTGGAAGCCTCCCAGCTCACCCACGTCCTTATAGAAAGTCCCCCATCTGGGACTCCATAGTCTGAGCCCGAGGGGTAGAGAGGGAGGTCACGTTAGAGACAGTTGAGAGATGGCCTGGCACCACAGCACATCGGATTTCCAGCCCTTTCAGCTGTTTTCCTATATGCGAGTGTATCAATATCGGGTAATGGCAAGAGGAACAAAGCAGATATGGCCGCCTATAGTGTCAATTAGCTTGGAACTGTAGAAGCCATGGGGCTAAAAGCATATATCATATTGTTCAGTAAACCTGGAAACACTCAATCTCAAGCAAACTGTATATTCATCTCTGTAGGGTTGTTTAGGTTTAGGCAACGTCACAACATTCACTTGACGGAAGGCAAAATGTACAACTGCTGCCAAATGATTCCTATTGAAATTGCCCCCAACACGCGAATGCGTATTCAAATTCGCCGACTAACACGTCGTCACGCCGTCATCGACGAAAGCCGACGAACGCGACCCCCCCCCTCACCCGAGAGAGAGAGACATACCTGAAATTTCAGGAGCTGCTCGTTGAAGGTGGGCAGGTGGTGTGCCTGCTCCAGCTGCGGGGGCTGCTGCTCCAGGTGGGAGAGCTGGGTGTCCAGGTCCGTGTAGCTCTTCACCGCCGGCTCGGGCTTGTTGTTCTCGAACAGCTGCCGAGCCTTGGCCTTGGTGGTGCTCTCCAGGTCGGACCAGCACTCCCGGATCTCCTCCAGCTTCAGCTGCACCACCGACCTCAGCTCCGGCTTCTCCAGGATCAGCTCCTGACCCTCCTGGGGAGGGGACGACGCAGGGGCCGAGGGAGAGGGGGGGGAACAAGTGAGAAAACGGCTCAGTTTGACGAGCGTGCTTTGCTTCTGTCGTTATGAGGTCCACACTCTCCATCGGGAATGGATATATGATGTACGAGCCCCGCCCCACCTCTCCCCTCCCCCTCACCGATTGGCTGGGGGGGGTCTGTTATTGCCATTGCCATGAAACTATGAAGTCACTTGACTGTACTGTTTACGTTACATAAAGTCATAAACAACCGTATTTCTTAGCTGAGTGATTTTAATGCCCCTCTGGACATGCACCCAAGTATAATGTCAGCCTTCCCTTCAAGGGATATTAGTTGCTGGCTGAAACATTTGTTTCTTCCTTCAACATTGAGAACTGAAATGTACAGTATCCCATTACTAATGGCTCCTTGGCACAGAATGCCGCCTCGTATTTCAATAAATAAGATTTAGAACAAGCTTTTTTTAAATATATATTTTTGTTATATTGTGTTCTGGTACTGTTGAAATACATTCACTCTAAGAAAACTCAGCCGTCCTTTTCAAATATTGTCCTTTAAAGTCACCAAAAATGTCTTTACACCACCTTTCGTTGTGAACGAAAAGAGAAACTATCACGTTGACCGTCGACGTTACAGCTGGTGAAAAAGAAAGACCTTTGAACTGATAGAAGGCTAGAAACTGTGCAGAGACAGTCTTCCTGAAATGTTTAGCAAAACACAACTATAGGAGGTTTCAGATTCTCGTGCCTAAAATCAATGTTTACACATGGGCACGGTCAATAGCCCTATCCCAAGGGCCCTAGAAAGGAAGCAAGTGTAGACCCAATCTCAGCCCAAGGATGACCTACAAAATCACGCATTTAAAGTCTATGAAACCTCCAAGTCAGTCCAAGCAAAACCAACAACTGTGTTTTAATTTTCTTCCAAATCCTAGTCTTTGTACAGAACGTGAGGTGGATGAGGAGATGTGGAGATCAAAGCTTGTGGCGTTTTTCCTCGGTGTCAACGAAGCTCTCAGTGGCTCCATTCCAAGTCCCTGAAATAGAATCCGAGCAGGCTCCGCCCATTTCTAGATGAAGAACAGGAGGTGTTTCCTATGACAAGCTATTATATCAGACAGATCATTGTCTGTTAACATGAAGGACCACTGAATGTCAGCCAGAGACATTTCTGGAACAAACTCGCCACACCGTGCCAGTATAGGCCTTTCCAACCATGAGTATTTGTGTCTCACTAATGTTAATACTTGGTTTTTAGACCTTCTGAAGAGAAATCTGGACCTGAATTTGCATTCTGACGATGCAAAATGCGAACAATCTCCTGCGCCTCGCTGGGTCCCTGTTAAGGGAGGATAATGAATAGTCTCGTCCTCGCATCCTGCCTTATCTCTCCCCCCGTGTGTCTCTGAGTAAACGTCGGACGATCCTGTGGCTTTCATAATGCAGTGCTGCATTCCTCCACTTGGCACGGCTCTCTAACTGCTGCTAGCGCTCTCTCTCTCTCTCCCCCTCTCTCCCTCTCTCCCTCTCTCTCTCTCTCTCCCTCCCTCCCTCTCTCCCTCCCTCCCTCTCTCTCTGTCTCTCTCTATGTCTCCCTCTCTCTCTGTCTCTCTCTCCCTCTCTCTCTCTCTCTGCTCTCCCTCTCTCCCTCTCTCTCTCCCTCCCCCTGTCTTATTTTTTTATCTGCCTCTCTCTCGCCCTCTCTCATAATGCAGAGCCAGCAAAAAAAAACAGGTCTCTCTCTTTCCTGGCTTCTCTGACACAGTGAAAGAGGGGGAATTGAAATGAGTGTGGGGGGTGGATCGCGTAAAATAGAGAGCACTGGGGAGAATAAGGAAGAGGGGTGGGTGGTGAGACGAGAGAAAAAATAGCAGAGATGAGGAAATATAGGAGACAATGCAGGACGGTTGATTAAAAACGAGCCAAGGTGGGACGAACAATACGTTGCTCCAGATCAACAGCTACACACTTTCACCCCGGCCAATTCCAATTCTGCAGGCGAGCGCACGTTGCTGACACAGCACGGCCAACGTGTGGACAGCAACGTAAAGGGGCTCTGCGAACACTCGTGTCATACGTGTGCAGGAATAACCTTCGTTTCACATCGTTTGCAATTTAAATGCATTTCCTATTTGCGTCTATCTTTTTTGTTTTACACACACATCTCTGTCTTTCGAATAAGAACATTCATTATGTGCTGCGTATGCATCCTTACTGGAGGTTTTATCCATTTAATCCCTTTTTATTCCCTTTGGTTTACTTTTAGGCATCAAAAGGGCCTGTTAGGCACCTCACTTCCTACTATATACAACCAAAACAACATGAATTACATGTGAATAGCTGCCAGGCGAATTTCTAATATTGTTCAATGACAAGATTTCCATACCATCCTATGCACGGAAAACCAACCGGCAAATGGGTGTGAACATAGTGACACTCTAACGATGACCAGTCCGAAGGACTACAACACACCTAAAGGTTTTGCTTTGCGTTCTCACTGTCTGAGAGTCCCTGTGGGCGGGTGGGAGAAGTTGACGTGTTTACAGGACGCTGGACTCCTGCGCGGTTGTTAAAGCTTGGCACAAGGTCAGATGTATAAGTTAAAAAAAAACGAGCCCTCTTTTGCACAAAGAAGATTCCTCGGAGGACCGAATGTCTTCTAGACACGGCACCGGGCCCGGAGAGAGAGAGAGACGGAGCAAAAAGGAACTCGGGGAGGGAACCCATCCAAAAGGACACAGAGTTCTCCGATCCCAGCAGGACACAGTGTCATCTTTTCCCTTCCGGTCTCTCAGGTAACAAGGGAGAGAGGTCGGTGGCCCGCCTAGCGCGAGTCCAAAATAACACGAGGCGCCTGTGGAGCTATACCTCGGGTTCTGGGGCACGACGACACAAAGCTCTTGAGGAATCCACAACAAGTCAGCCTTGTTGGGACGAAACAAACAGGCGAAACCAGCCATCTTACGGGGCTACGCGTCCATTCTTTCAGGGGCTTTCGAGCTGGTATATCTGGCATGAAAGGTTATACAAATACGCTGATGACTCAGAAAGCAGAGCAGTATCCCTTTTCACTCCCTTTTCGGTTTCAGCTGAGTTGTCATTCCAGGAGGACAACCTCGGCCATGTTGCCATTAGCCATTCGTACACTGACACGACAAGCAGAGCACACTTCACGACTAGCCTTAAACAGGAAGTAAATGCACGCTACTGGTCTAGGTCTACGACTAGATATATCGCATCGGTGTATAGATGACATCAGATATAATGGTAATGGTGGTCGTAATCTTAGACCGTGGAATGGAAGGAACAAATAACTAAACCATGTGGATTCTGTGGGTTTTCTCGGCTACATTTGGGAGCTATGGAAGCATCGACCGTCTTCTATGGTCATTCATAGATTGCATTTCAGCCTTCTGAAACGGATGTAAAATCAACTACAATACGACAAATGTGAATGATCTCGTGGAGTGAAAATCGAGGGCCGTTACATTTCCTGCCTTGTCTTTGGTAACCAATCAGCACCTTGAGAACCATCAGAGTCCTTAAGAATGTTCTACGATCGTACACGGCATGAGGCCCTTTGACAACGCATGGACCACGCCAGTGACCATGTGACCATTTTTACACATCAGCTTTGTTGGCACGAGATTTGATAGTTGCCATTGGTTACTACTGACATTTCTTTACTTCACCATCACTATCTCACATTATCATCTAGGATTAATGAAATGAAGCATTTCTATACTATATTTCCATTTTTCCAAAATAAGTACTCACGAATTCTCCATCAAATGACTATGGTTGGCATGAGGTTTTCAAACAAATGTTGCCATGCCTAAACAAATACCCTGATTTACATCAGGAAAAAACAAGTGCACCCACAAAATATCTTCAAATCATTCAAATGAAATAGGTTGTACGTAAGGCTCATCAATGTGCAATGCTTCTGCTAGAAGGTAACGTCTTTTTAGTGTTTATGGATTCCATGAGAGAGTACATGATGACTATTACATTCTGTAGACTTACTGTCTTATGTTGCATTCATAGTCTTCCATGTTACTGTTAGTTCTCTACAATCCAAGTCCAAAAGAGCATCTATGAAATATATTAGCCACGTCCTAAATTCTCTAGGTCAGGCCATATTCTATCTCAATAGAATGTATTGTAATTGAGGCAGTGAATTGAAATCCAAACTGGGAAGCCATGATTAGTCTAGCTAACAATAAGCTAACCTCAAATAGCTCATGAATATGGTATGAGATCATGCTGACGACATTTCACATTTCAAATTCAAAGTTTTATTGCTGGTAAAAAAATATTAGACACAATACCTCGTTAGTTGAAATGAGGCCTCATCCAATTGACTCAAACATGGATAGTCCATGGTTTGAAGCACAATAAACTGAAAGCTTTGTGTATTGAAATGATTTGTGTTACAAAATAAAAGAATATTAGGAATACACAAGGTGCATATCTCATGGATTGCAATGGAATGTTCAATGCCAATTAGCTGTGGGAACATTTCTGAAATGTTGCAGAAACACAAATGTGTCTATGCTCTTGAACACAGCCTCATCTAAATTCCTGGTCCTCAGGACCCCCTGCCCTGCATGCTTTAGATGTTGCCCTCTTCCAACACACCTGATCCAAACGAATGGGTCGTTATCAGGCTTCTGCTGAGCTTGAAACATCTCAAACGTGCAGAGCAAGGGGTGCCGAGGACCAGGATTGAGAGAAGGCTGCTGTAACAGAACAATCTGGGATTCTAACTAACGGCTTACATCTTGTGCATTTTGGTGGGCTGTTTAGGGCATGAAAGCCTATTTTTTGGACAAACACATGAACACAAAAAATATCCCACCATTCAGCAGGTCCAGCATCGTGGCAGTGAACGGATGCCTGAAGACGTTTTTTCAATTTAAAAAGACAGTCCCCCCCCCACTGCACCACTCAATATAGCTGTTACTGTAACCTTGAAATCTGTACATCCTTTCGCAAACCATAACAGGAACGTCGGTCGAGGGTGTCTTCATGGCACACCACTTCACCGATCTCAATCTGGACCACGCCAACCATCGTCCCCACCACACCATCTCCGTCACGTGGTCCGTCGTGCATAGTACCCTCACCCACCCCCACCCCACCCCCCCCATCATTCACCTGCTCTGACTATCTGACCTCCAGCCTCCCTCCCCTTCCTTCCTCCCTTTCCCCCGCTCACCTGCTCGATCTTGGCCAGCCATTCTTTGTTGCGGGCCAGCTCGGCCATGAAGGCCTGGTGCTTCAGCCACTTCCTGTGAAGGCGCTGGGCCTCGTCCCGCGCCGTGTCACGGGCCATAAGCATCTTCTCTTCCGCCCGCTGTCCCCAATCGCTCAGCTAGGGGAGACAAAAATAGCCACCATCAGGAGCCCGTGCCCCGAGACAGCCACCCCTTCTTTCTCTCTCTCTCCCCCACAGGACGTCCTGCCTGCCTCTCCTTATGCCAGAGCCCCCCCTCCCGGGTTCTGCAGGGGCCCGGTTACCTGCTCAGTCACCACCCACCCCAACCCCCACCAGACGCCCTTTCTGGGGAAGGAAAAAAAAAGGGAAAAAAAAATCGAGATAAGCACCTCAGCACCAACAGCGGCAGCGACGGTAGCTCAAGCCCTTCCGCTGGATTGCCCCTAGGTCCTCATGTCCCACTCCTTCACGGCTCCTGCAGTCCTGATGCTGCAGTGCCTGCTCGACAGTCTCAGAAAAAAGGCAAAAACAGCCAACCGAATAAAGGAAACGCTCCAATGACAACACCGGCAGAAAGCGTCACAGACATCCAAGGCTCGCTTCGGCTTTTGGTCGTTTCACCGTCCCTCAGATTAGAATCCAGCCGTTGACCGACGCGCGTGGACGTCGAGCGGCCAGACGGGTTTGAGCCAGAGGCGAAGCCCGAGCGTCCAGTGGTCCGGGACAATCCGCGATCTCGCCTAATGATGCCGTGGTCAAGAGGAGGAGGAAAGAGGTGGAGTGGGAGGAGCAGGTTGAACGGGATGCAGAGGCAGTGCAGAGGGGGGGGTGGCGGCGGAGGAGGGGAGCAGAGAGAACACAGGGCTGTCCGGTCTCGAAATGCACCGTTGCCACTGCTGCAGAGACCCGCTCTCGTATAGCGCGGGGGTCGTGTGAAAAGCCGTGCGACGCTAGATCCTCTCCCAGTCAGCCTCTCCTCGTGTCCCCCACACGGATCAGACGCGGCTGGTGCATGCTGCTGCAGTCCTCGGCTCTCGGCTACGCTCGTCTTGTGTGAGGGTGGGTGTGCGCGCGCGCGCGCGTGTGTGTGTGTGCAATCACAACCGGCACTGCAGTGCTGGAGCAGGGAGAGGGAGAGAGAGAGGGAGCGGGGAGAGAGAGAGACAGAGAGAGGCAGAAGGCGAGAGGGAGGGAGGGGGAGAGAGAGAGCGAGGATGAGAAGATGGAACAGAGAGCCGAGGAGGAGAGAGAGAGAGAGCGAGCGAGAGAGAGGAGGAGGAGGAGGGAGAGGAAGGGGGGAGAGAAAGACAGGAGAAGGGAGAGGGAGTGAATTGAAAGAGAGAGAGAGAGAGGGGAGAGAAACAGCGAAAGGTGGAGGGAGCCTGCGTCATCCCTCAGTGTCACCAGGGACATTTCTCTGCACTAGAAATGACTGCACTCGGAGCGGGAGCGGGGTTTTTGGAGGGAGGGGGGGAGGTGTTGTCGTTGGGAAACAGCTGAATGAGAGGGGAAGGGGACGTGAGACCACATGGACCACAGTGCAGCTGACTGATTCGGATCACTGTTCACTCTGACTGATTCGGATCACTGTTCACTCTTCCTATTTAAAGGGGCCTGCAAGCATTTGAATCTCTTGCTGCACATACCTCTTTGGTTATAAAAGGGTTGATGAAATTATTTTGGGATGCAATCGTTTCTTTTTTTTTATTACACTTTTGAGTGATTTGATTACTTGCTTTAAGGAGGTGATGCAATACAATTGCTTGAACTACATATTTCCATAACATGATCATTCACATTTGAAATTACATCATGAGTAATAAGGACTCATGCATGTCAAATCTAATTTGCATAATGTCTTGAATTCAGAAACATTTATTTATTTAAGGTTTTGGGTTGGAATGTTTTGGACAATCATCGCTGTGCCATGAGTTAAATACTGTTTTAAAAGTAAATCAATATGCATACTTATTTATATATGTACAACAAGGTCAGGATAGTTGTTCCCAAATCACCACTCTTAATGAAAGTATGTATTTGAGAATGTTCGTTTGAGTTTCAGCAAATTTGATATAAATCACACAAATGTACATTTAATTAATGCATTAAACACTATGATTAATAACAAAACTTGGTTTTGCGAAATATTGACACTTATACAATTAGACTTTTCCTTCAATGTCTTAAATACAGTCTCTTGTTACCACAGTGCCACTAGAGGGCATTCTTTTACAAAAGGTGCAATGAAAACATTGACTTTGAAATAAGATTCACATGCAAATATACATATTTTTTCAATAACAGACAAAGATGTGGTCCGGACAGATGATTGCTGTCATCTGTTTTAGAACTTAGAATGTCCCTTCAATTCGAATGAAGATATTATCAGGATTCAGGGTTCCTTGATCAAGTTTTCACATTCTTATGTTGTATACAGACGTGTTGGAGGAATTTACAATTCAACAAAGAATACTGCAGTAAAAAAATACTAAAATACAAATAAGAAAGCGAAACTTGTCTGTGGAATCAGAGTTTCAGAAGGTCTACCTGTGACTGACGGTAACACTGCCAAAGGCTACGTGAGGTCACGATCCCCAAAAAGGTATTCTGACAAGTAGGACTATACTTACCGATGACCATCAAATTGCAACATTATGTCATTCACTAAGCACTTTCCTTCCTGAACTATAAGTACTCAAATGTCTACCTTCTAAATGAGTTTCTAACACATGACTGACACAAAACAAATAGTACTAATTATTGACGACAAAGAAGCGAAGCCTAGTTCAGGCACGGCACTCGGGCAGCGCGCGTCATCTCGCGGATCGACTCCAACCTGTGGGACTTCAAGCCCACAGGTCCAATATGGCGGTTTTATACTTTATTTACAGGGAGCACTTCCCTTACACCACGACCATTAGGCCAAAGTCAAACCTACTTCCGTGTCTACGGTTATTCATAAACAGTCAAATCAATACGTGAGTGTCTCGACTGAAATGGACTTCAAACCGTTTACGACATTCATTCTTAAATTGTGCATTTCATTCAAATCTTACTCTGATACATGTAGTGTCTACAATTCCTTCACAATCATCTCTGGATTAACCAATAAAGACAGGCCTGCACAAATGTACTGAATCCTCTGCAAAAAAAATGTGTCCGGGGAAAATATATCGGCAACGCGAAGAACAAGTTATAATTCTCGAAACTAAATATCCCACATGTTTTTGTTTCAAACTTGTTAATACAAATAACTGACAAAGACCAAGCTTGGGCCTGTGTAGATGTGCCGTTGTGTGTGGGAACTATAGCCTTAAGACACTTAACCTTGACCATTGGTTGCAAGAGGCTCCAAATGGACGCCTTAATGACAACCCAGCATAATTACTGACTAGTCCTGAAGAGGAATGCACCAAGAACCTTTCTGACTTCCCTGCTCAATGTTTTATTCATGAGCATACACGTCAAACGTGAAACTATGTGCCTGGATTCACACTTCATACAAATGGACTACTAACTGTACCACGATGCCCTGTTAGTGGTGAAATGAAAACACTTATGTTTTCCCTACCAGGCATTCGGCTGGTAGGCATTTATTAATTTACTGCTAAATATACCGGATAAATAATTCATCATCACCAATCACTCAATGTTTGCTTTTGTTTGATATCAGAATGTAGGGCAGGCAAACACAGGGGAGGATCCTGCATTCCGATAAGCCCAATGTGAACAGAAGTAACAGTTAGACATGTCTTGACATTCTAGTACCCCTAGATTTGCTTTTTAGCTCCTGAATTGTAAATCACCGAGAGGGGTTTTGACGACACGCCGCTCTGCTCAGATCAGAGGAGCTGAAGACTGTTAGTCACCCGACAGAACGAGACCCAGCCACTGACTCATCAAGCAAGGATTACCCTTCTGGTGACATGACTTAAAGGTGACAATAACTTGGCCTTACTTGGCAAAAATACAAGGAGCTTGCAATGACCAAATATTCTTTTACCTCCACAGGACGCAAGGTTCTTGCGAGAAGGGCTTTTCTAATGGTTTTTCGGTCCGCCTTTGAAGAAGACCCGCGTTACCATGGCAATCGACCAAGGAAAACAACGGCGATGTCGAAGTTCAATATTCTTCAAAACAAGTCCATGATTAATAGTCAGCATTCTGACAGACATCCTGAGGATGGCATTTTCACTGTTGAGTTGTGTGCGCTGAAGCTCCCCTGGGCGTTTTTTCCACCCAACATTTCAGATTTTATGGCCGGTGCGCTGGCTGAAAGAGATTACAGCAGCCAAACACGCGTAATTGCCAGTAATTTCAGACGGGAATGATTCACAATGTCGAGCGTCATTATTGTAACCTGGCCCCCTTTCACATGTTGTTTAGAGCATGTTTGAACCTTTGATGTCCTAAGACCGGGGCCATGCCTCGGCGTGGGCACCCCTCTCCTTCGGCTCTTCCTCTACGAGATCCCTGAACTGGGGGAACCTGGGGTGCATCACATCCATGCCTTGAAAACACAACCACAGACCACAGGATTTGATTCCTTACACAGTCTGGGGCTATGTCTCAAAGGCGTACTCTCTCCATTCACCAGGGAGGAAAAAGTGAGACTGTGAGTCAGACACGGGCGGGAGATCCTCCCCTTTATGAGTCGGTCTCTGATGCAAGGAATGACACCATCGACCTGACAGGCAGCGTTCGGGCAGTGACAGCAGACACTGAGAGAGATGGACAGAGACCTGCTGGATGAGGAAGTCGAGAGTCGGCGAGGAGACAGCTCGCTGCGTAACACTCCCAAGAGTCCAAGTGTCCACTGAGTTGCCGGGCGTGAACTGCGAGGAATTCTTTCGAGATGAAACTCAGACTATTGTACTGTATTTCTCTCAACGCAGTAGAGATTCAGTTCCTTCTGTTGAAGGAAGTAAGACAGTCATCCATCTCATCAAAAACTCTGTCAGAAGAATTGAAAAGACATCCTGTTTGATATTTGTATACAGTGCACCGAGCAGTGCTATAAACAAAAACAGTCGTGGGTAAAAGGGTCAATAAAATAACTTGGTATTTAATGAGTGCACTTTCTAACATTAATCATGGAAGAACCCCCCGACAAGGATCGGGGTGGGAGAAAATGGAAGTGCACAGATAACGGGAAGCTCTCCCTTTGACTGGAGGCCTTTTTATTGAGGTGAGAAAATTCCACAGCGGACGCCAAAAACATGCATTAACATACCGCGGCAAAGCCAAGGTTAGAAAACCCGGACCATACTCACTTATTACCCTTAACTACCCCTTTGGAAATGTACATCTATAATGTTTGGCACACAGACCTCTAATAAACATAGGTAACAACTAGTCATTATGAGGGCTTGAGCAGGAGATTTACAAATCTTCGGTTCAGTGGCGTTGGGCAGGTTCCCCTCGCTTGAAAATGGTTATCCCGTCAAGGGCATGGCGAGGTACGCAATAAAGGCTGGTGATTTATTCACGGCGGCCGATAATTACTGGTGTCTTGTCACCTGTCAAAATGTATGGACTGGAAGACTCTGGGGCTACGGTCTTCATGCTCTCCACAGCCACGGCTGTAAACGTGACGTGGCCGTAAAGACATCAGTCAGAGGCTTTGTGATGAGGCCTACTAAAAGCCCTGCGAGTTTTTTGGCAAAAATTAAGAATCAACACGTTTTTCGGTTGTGAACGCGCGTGCAAAGCAATCGCTTTCTGACTGCCCGCGGATTGGTTTAGGAGCCTATCTTCCATAATATCTCACACGCGACAGGCATTCTTAAAAACAAATGTGTTCATTTTTGGGATAATTTACATTCATAACTTCATGTGAAAACATTTAGACTTACATTTGTGAAAGTGCATCTACTCAATCTAGCAATGTAGACCAACGGACCTTTCTGGTTGTGTTTTCAGTATGATGAATTTATAGATGTATTTATGCTGCAGGTTTGGTGAACCACATTAGATGCGATTGCCATCCTGCAGGTTTATGTCACCTTCTGTGACCAAACACAGATTGCCAGCTGATACCATTGCTGACAGCACTGTACAGCTGTGTGCCTTTCTGATCCATCATTTTGAATTTAATTTAAAAATAACTGTACAGGACCACGAAAACAATTAATTTCCGATTTAGACACACACTGAACAGCAACAAAATGTCAACGAAATATACCGTAGATAGTTCTAGATGCTTTTCCCAAGGCACTGGGACTCTTCTTTAGTCCAAACCTGACCATCTATCAATGTTGGCGTCTTTCAGCTCCAACACGTCCAATAAGAAAGAGCAAAGGAGGAAAGTCATGTTTCTCAACATGAGGCCCTGGCCCTACCCTTTAGTTAGCTGACCCGATGCACTTGGCCAGAAGCCTCTAAGTTAAAAGGTCGAAACAATCACCTTTCACTGTCCAGCAGAGGAAATTGCACGAAGGTCTACGCAGCACAACCAGAAAGGTTCCCACATGCGAAACATTTCCAATTGATACATTTTATTTGACGCTTAACTCAATCTCGTTGCCCGAGTGATTTATCTTGTTTTTGAAAGAAACATTTTCGGATGAATAATTGAATCTCGACATTCATTTTGGTTGTCGCGATAGTGTTTGTAATAAGAAATGCTGATTTTCGCGTTTGTCAAGGGATTCAAAAACCGCGTGAAGATTCGGTTGTTGAGTTTTGTGTGTGTTTCTCTGTCAGTTACAAATACGTAGTAGTAGGCTACCTCAGCGCAGAACCCCATTCAGGGTGAAGTGCTTCACGTCCAGGTCCCTGTGACCCATCTGTGTGTCACTGTGTGTCACAGTGAACCATGAGGGCACGGGAGGTTCATCCACTGGAACATTGTAAAACGTTGTTTTGTTGAAAGGGTTTGGTCATTTCCATTGAGGCTACTGCGTTGGTGTCAGTGGCTAGTGTGTGTTTGAGTGTAATTGGGAGTCAGGTGGCTGAGCGGTTAGGGAATCGGGGTTAGTAATCGGAAGGTTTCTGGTTTGATTCCCGGCCGTGCTAAATGACTTCATTAGTCAGTGTCCTTGGGCGAGGCACTTCACCCTACTTTTGCCTCGGGGGAATGTCCCTGTACTTACTGTAAGTCGCTCTGGATAAGAGTGTCTGCTAAATGTAAATGTAAACTGGTTTTGGTTGGCTCTCAGATCGTCCAGAGAGGGTCAATGTGGTGTGTAGGGCTGTGTTTGTGGAGACGAGTTGCCCCCTTTTAGTGGTGTAACTGGGTCAGTTGATGTTTATTAGAAAACCGTTCGAGCATGAGTCATGATCAAACCTTAGAGAGCGTACTTGAGGGAGAAAGTAATACCGCAAGACGATGAGTGAAGCGATGACACCTAGTCATTGAAAAGTCGTGAGAACTCGTTCAGTCTCATCGACATATAGTTCTGTGATCTTCTTGATTGTTCTGTCTGAGCTTTGTGGGATTTTTGGTGCCTTCGAAAGCCTTTGTCCAATAATCCCAGTTTTGCAATTGACCATATACTGCAAAACTATCCACACACCAACCATGTTTCGGCAGTCAACTGAAGAAGAAAAAAAATCGAACTCTCACGGAATTCAGAGAAACACTTTCCGAACTGCAGATGAAAAAAAAAGAAAAAGGGGGAGGCAAACGTTACCCTGATAACATCGACAGTTAAAGACAAACAGTGAGGTTCTAATTCTAAAATATTTGCCCTCATTTTTCTCTGCCTTTGAAGTTCAGACAGTGCTTGGCTCTTGACATTGGGTGCTGCCCAGGCCTGATTTACGGGGGTGTGTTTGAGGGAAGCTCCCCTAAATTACACGGCTCTTAACCAGCGCTGAGAGAGAAAGAGAGGAGGAATCGTCACTCTGGAGACAACTAATTGCAAGGACAAATCTTAGCCACGGAAGATAATACCGTTCCCCCTCCCTTCCTCCACATAGATCCGGAAAAAAAGAAGAAAAACAAGCACGGGGGAATCGGCCAATCCGACGAATGTACAATTTGTCATGGACATGCAGAGACTAATTTTCATGTGACGCCCATTAAAACTGAAAAATCACTGGTTCACGGGGGGACTGAAAAAGGTGTCACAGGTGACGCTGTCCCAAGCAAAGTCATTGACTGTCATCAATGCATCTGTGAGTTAACATTGAATTTGACTATAGGAGCCCCATCCTGGACCCAAGGGGAGGTATGCAGGCTCAGACACCGCTGGTGATAGCACAAATGGCTAATCTCCGGTGCAAACATCATGAGGATTACAGAACGATTGACAAAAGAAAAGAAAGAAAAAAAAGAAAAACTATGAGGCAGGAAGCAATTTATGTTTTTCATCGAGGGAATGAAAGGCGAGAAAAAAAAATCAATCGTCATTCCAAAATGAGTACTTTGCCTCCGCGTCTACGCATTACACGGACACGAAGTGTTGAAACACTTAAGAGATCCTGTAAGGGATGAGAGGGAGTCTGAGGCGAGGGAGGAGGAGGAGGAGGAGTAGGAGGTGACAGCGTTGTTTTGCCTGGAGGGCACCCATAAACCTGGTGAGAGAGAGCGCACCATTCCTCACCGGTGACTGTAACCATGTGACTACAGGTGCTTTAAAAAGCCCGGCCGTCCCATCTCGCAGAGCCATAGGTGATCACAGGACGCCCAGAGGAGTCAGTCAGGCAGGAGATCAGGGCTGATCAGGGCAGCACACACCGCCCGACAGCCCAGCAAGACGAGAGGCGGGAACCCCGTAGCTCGCGAGGCCGCCACAAGGTCGCGTCGGCCTCCAACCTCGTAGTCTCTGAAAACGCCGGATTACTTAACAGAGACAGCGGCGGCTAGTTACGTAACAGTTACGGTTGCGCTCCGTCGCCGACGAGCCTGGGGGGAAGATGAGCTGCAGCAGCGTCGCGGGGTCTGAATTCTCCGAGGAGGAGCTGGAGCTGGGCATGCTGGGTCCCGGGGAGGACGAGGAGAGCGACGACGGCGGCAGCGCCAAGGGGCCGTTCCTGGACAGCGAGGGCTCCGCCGGCAGCCCCGGGGACCTGGAGGAGGGCCAGGCCAAGAAGCGCAGCCGCCCCGTCCGCTCCAAGGCGCGCCGCGTGGCCGCCAACGTGCGCGAGCGCAAGCGCATCCTGGACTACAACCAGGCGTTCAACGCCCTGCGCGTGGCCCTGAACCACGACCTGAGCGGCAAGCGCCTCTCAAAGATCGCCACCTTGCAGAGGGCCATCAACCGCATATCGGCTCTGTCGGTGTTCTTGAGCTCCAACCCCCCGAGCAAGTCCTGCAGCCACCGGGAGTGCCACCGGCCCGCTGGGGGGCCCTCGGGGATGGGGGCCTCGCGGCTCGACCCTCCCAGGATCAGCGTCCCGCGGGCGGAGCCCCAGAACTACAACGTCCCCTGGCCCGCGTCCATGTCTCACCCGATGCAGGGCCAGCCGGTGCCTCGCAGGCTGCCCGCGGACACGCACCTCTACATGGACGGCATGGGCTCCTCGTGCCCCCCGTCGCCGCACTACCCCTGCTACCCCTCCGAGAGCCAGCTCTACGCCTCGCACGGACACTGCGGGAGCCCCCCGGACCGGCCGCCCAGCCCGGTGAGGTACGCCCAGGTGGCGGGGGAGGGGCTGGGCTACCAGCCGGCGGGAGTGTGGGCCTCCTGCGCCCAGGGCTACATGGACACTTTTGCAGAGCCCGCTCCAGCCATGAGTCTTCCCTGGCAGATGAGCTACCTCCAGGATCCAGGTCCACAGCACAGTCTCCCCTTGCTCTGACACGCAGGTGGGACCAGACACGTCCAGCACCGTCGCCAGCAAACTGTCCCATGAACTCAGGGGGAAAAACTAAGACTGATGTGAGGTTCCCGTGTTCCGACTTCTGAAATCAAATCAGTATTATCTCAGGGCACGCCAGAGACATTGATCTGAATGTTGCTTTTCGCTACTGTACGTGAATGAAATGGCAAGCCAGACTGTAGAATGTCTAAAATGTGTAGTACACTTTTTTAGAAATCATAAATCCGACGAATGTACCTTTTATCCATCTTAAACTTTCAAATGTTCAAGGTTTACACTTTGCCTTTGTGGTTTATCGAGGTGACTTTGAGCACTCAGTATCACTAGTCTCTATCATAACATGTCAAAAACCTCAAATGTGGGTCCATGACATTGTATTATGCGAATCTGTAATGATGATATAGTTTATTTACTGTAAATATAACTTTTTTTTTACTTCCTAATAAAACGTATCAAAACGAATACACAGTTTCCTTCCTTTCGTCGTCATGTTGTCAATTATCGGCATGGAAACATCGAGGAAACATTGCACGCCGTAAACACAAACAACAAACCTCTTTTGTGCTGCCTGAGAAACGCCGTGCGAGTGAATGTGTATTTATGTGCATGCATGTCTTTGATTATAGCCCCAAGGGGCTCGTCTATCCAGCGTCCCAGATGACAAGGGTCTCTCTCGGGAGAGAGAAATGAGTGGGCTTGTCCATTCTTGTCATATTTCCAAGACAAGAAAAAAGCCAAGGTGCTGTTTACATGCTGAAAATACACGCAGGGGGCCCGACACCGCCTCCTCTGCTCGTGAGAGTGGGGCTAAAAATCAATGAGTGAACGGAGAACTACCGAATGCACTCGTGTGCACTCGCGAGCCAACGTTTGGGTTAGTTTCGTGCATTCGATGGCTACCCTGTCTAGTGTGTGTGTGTCGAGTGATATGTCTACGACTGTCCTGGGCAGATGACACTCTGGGAAACGATTAGTTGGCTACAGAACAGAACAAAGCTTTGGGGGCGTGAAGTTCAACAACCCCCCCCCCAGTCTACCTGCACATGTATCCACAGCAGCCTGTCCTCCCCTACCGAACACTATGTCATGGAAAACAGCTTTAATATTAGACTAAAGGACCGCGGCCAAGGACAGATTTATGGAGGCTCAGGAAGGAAGCCTCATGCCCCGTCATCAGCCGCGGTGAAATCCCCCTCGCTGCCGGGCTCCTCCGGCCCCCCCGCAGGGTGGATCGGGGGGTTCCAGGCTGTTTGAACACCATGGAGGTCTGCCAGGAGAGAGAGGCCCTGGGCTGGGGGCTCGGGAGAGCCTTCCGAAAGGCCTCGCTGCAGGACTGAGCGGGACTGCTGAGGAGCAAGGGGCTGGGGGGTGGGAAGGGATGGGGGGTGGGGGAGAGACAAAGGGGGAAAGGAGCGCAGGCGAGCGACAGGGGGACGAGGCGGAGGAAGAGAGTGTGAAGTGGAAGAGTGGAACGCTTTCTCCTCCTCAGACGTGAATCACTGGGAAACCTTGACTCACTGGCCACCTGAGACACACTTGACTGACAGATCGCAGTGACGGCATGTCTCCCAAACCCGCCTTTCGTGGCGACCCGCCAGGCCCTCGCCGTACCTACCTACCTGTTTACTTGTATGTGACGGACGAAGGTTCACCGTTGGCGCCCTGTGGTAAAGCCAAACTCTCTTGCACATGGAACAGTTTGTGGGCAGTACCTCAGTGAAATCGATTTTGAAATCTTTTAGACAAAGTTGATCATCGCACAGCTCTTCCCCAGTTGAAACTTTTTGAGAGAATTTTCCAGACAAAAATGTCTTCTTCATGGCAAACATTTGAATGAAAGCCATGTTTTGAAGCTGAATAGGAAGCCTACCAAAACATATCAGGCTGTAGTGGCCAACTGTCACATCATACTCACTAGAGGGCAGTATCCACTCACTGTAATAAGTGGCCTGTTAGGTTTTGGTTAATCAAACTATTTTAATTTCAAATGTATTTTCCAAATCTTAGCTCCAGACCAGGCCTAATGTCTGTCTGGGGAATCAGCGAGTGATAATGCAGAGCCAGCACATTCACAACAAGTTCCTCATGTCCTGACTCATCCAAAGGTTTACTTCACTTTTCAGACATAAACCTATCAACGACGCGTCTCTGTGTCAGGCCTGATCCGCCCTCCTGTCAGAACACTTGCGAAAACAAACAACGCGCTGAGAAGCGTCTGTGTGTCGTCGTGTACCCGTGGATACGTGTTTGTGACAGCGATGTGAATCACCCATTCCTTCTGTCACAGGAAAAGCAACGACCCGCGCACACGCTTTCTCCTTGCTCGCATGACCACACGCGCATGTGCGCGCGCACACACAAACAGGTCGAACCAATGCCAGTGACAAAGACGCGTAAAGTCGGTAACCACTCGATCACTACGAAGCGAGGGAACCGCCAGAGGACATACCCAAACTTAAGTTTGTTGTCATGACTTCCTGTGACTTGTTTGTACAAACGGGTTATTGCGCGATGCAAATACCATCCGAGAGACAGACACCCCTAGAGCAGTTGCCGAATAAGAACTCTCTGAGTAACTGATTTGGATTGAAAACAGCGGATGTCGGTTATGTTGATTCGAATCAGGCCAGAGACCTGCCAGCGACTGGCACATTATAGCACAGCCAAGGCAACAGCCTGATCATGGATTCCAGCCTCAATTCAAGCTTTTGCATTGATTATGAATCCAAACTCTTTGCAGGTTCTCCTTCGACGAGGATTTGATGCCACATTCATGAAAAAGATGCTAAGAAAACATGAAATTACATGGCAAAGGGGTTAGCAAGCCCCTATGTCTAATTTGTAAACATTCAGGATGCGCGCGCATCGTGGTTGCAGAAAACCGGGAAAGGATAGCATTTACAATGGCAAAAGGACCACACGGATCATACAAATAGTTAGATTTAAAAGACGAAAAAGTCAGAGGAGGACAGCCTTAGAGAGAGAAAAAGCGATTCCCCATTGATCTGTCGCATCAGAATTTTGATTTGGGTCACGAAAGTCTTGACATGTGAGTGAGAATGTCGCCCGGTACAGACCGCATAGTGGAGCGGCAGCCATGTCTTCGCGTCATGTCACAAAGTTCATAATTTTACAGTTTTACAGTCAATTCGACTTCTAAAAAGTGGAGCAGGGCAGCTTTCAAGAGATATGGGAATTCTGCTTTTAGCCAGCTGGTCCGATTATTTTTGTGATTTGTTTAAACTGTCAATTTGAGTGTGAGACTGCGTCGATCCCCATTAGCCTCAGTCAGACTCGTCGCTCACTGGCAGTGTGCACAATGTTGTATTTTACTCCAGAAACGTCAGAGAGGACTGCCTAACGTAGCTAGATACGAGCCTGCTGAAGATAGCCAGCATATTGGATTTCTTTAACCGAGCCTGTTTCATTACTCATGTTCCTGAGAAAGCGACCTCCGTTAGCCAGGCTAGTTTTGCCCGATCACTTGGTCAGGCTATTTAAAGCTATGGGGGTCAAGTGACTTTTGTGCATTGACAAGTGAAGTGTAAATGTACTCGTCCAAAGGACAAGTGCCTCAAAAAGTTAATATCAAGCCCTGTAATCCAGTGAACAGAGACGACCCGATCGACACTCCAAGTGTATTATACCCGGGAGAAGTTCGTCTTTTGCAACCAACACGCACAGTTGAGCCAGCTTGACAGTCGTGTGACGTAGGGTTGAAATTGGTCTATTGTCTAGATTTCGCAGTTCCACTGTGGAACACTAGATGCCGCCAGAGGACTTTTCGGAATGAGTTGGTCACGGGAAGAAACATGCAGGCGAGTAACCAAAGCGACCAAAAGGTGGCGCCGTCACACAAAATGACACAACCTGCTGCTGGATTACTCATCCAGGAGTTTGGAACTGTGGAGAGGAAGAATCTGATGTCGAGCCAGAGGTTACGTTTAAGCACCCCCTGGCACCCGTGTGCGGGGGTAGTGCCAGGCAGGCAGCACGGTGCCTCTGTCGTGCCCGTCTCTTCGCCCACCACAACTGTTCCACTAACCTCAGTGGGTCCCTCGCACACCAGAACTGATGGATGAGGCGGCTGTTGTTCGAGGAGGGAGGAGGGAAGAGGGAGAGGGAGGAGGGAGGAGGGTGGAGTTCGGGGTGCTGCGAGGCCAAACCCGAACTCTGTAAACTCTGTAATCTGTTCCCTAATGAAAGTAGACAGGGATAATCATTCCCCAGGCTGTCCTTCAGCCCCGCTATCCAAGAGCAAAAGAACCCCCAGCCGAGATCCAACAACTTGACTTTCCATCACTCCAGGCGTCCGGCCGAACGGTTCCTGTCTTGCTTCCCTCTCTGCTGAAACGGGGGTGCACACGCGTGTGGGTGTGTATGTGTGGGCGTGTTATAGGTGGAAGGGCCCACTCGCCGACAGCCACACCAGCTTGTTTCAACCATCAATCTGTGTGTTATCCTCCTCCGGATCCGCCCCTCCCCGTCACACGGTATTGCACAGATCACTCAAGACAGCCGGTCAATAGTCTTACACTCAGTCATGTCTCTTCAGGAGGGGGGTGGTGGTGGGGGCGCTGGGGGTGTTTTCTAACATGGCTGACGATGAGCCAACCTTCTGGATGGTTCCACGGTCGGGGGTGGAGGAAGCATCGGCAGCAGCTTGAGAGAGTAATGTCTCTCGTCGCGATGGGGGTCGTGTCCTTTGATAATGGGAAATGGTACGCGCTCACCTCGGCCCTGATGAGTTACTCGGGGAGGCCGTGACATCTTTGGCCGTGACGCGGCCGCTGTGGTAAAAATAGCTGCGGTGCTCAGGTGATCCTAAACGAGGGAGGACAGGTACAGGCTAATTCCAGACGATGTCTTCCTTCATTGCCCATCTCTCTCATTTAGTCATTTAGCAGACGCTCTTATCCAGAGCGACTTACAGTAAGTACGGGGACATTCTCCCCGAGGCAAGTAGGGTGAAGTGCCTTTGCCCAAGGACACAATGTCATTTTGCACGGCCGGGAATCGAACCTTCAACAACCTTCTGATGAATAGCCCGACTCCCTTACCCGCTCGGCCATCTGACCCCCCGCTCACTTTATCTACTTTGGTTATGACTCATGTTGGCCAGTGAGTCAGTCCAATGACTCACCCTATATCCACCTCCATCTCATTTAGATATCATCTGGCATTATTTCCTTTGAATCGCCCCCTAACAGCTTCAGCAGAACGTAATCAAACCGGAGGTACACGTGAACTGAGGACTTTTCGACCGAGCGTCCATACGAGACGATAATTGTTAGGAGCTGATAAAACCGAATCCGGTGCAGAGACCGGCGCTGTTAAACAATAGGAATGGGTGGGAGAGTCCGTCTGGACTAGTTTGGTGTTTTCAGGCTTGACGGAGCACAATTAAGTGCTCATATTGTTCACTCTGCGTTCCTGGGTGTCCGCCTGCTGACTTTGGGTCCACTATTGATTAGCCGTCGACAGGGCTCTGAGGACAGAAGGCCTCAAATTAAACTTCCATGACAAGTGTTGGGGGTGTGGGGGGGTACATCAAATACATCTCCGAAAAAGGTCAGCCCACAGACTAGTCAAGAGTGTCACATTTCGAATGCGCAGAAGCGACTGTACGTTTGACGATGAGGTCGTCGGTAAGTTTCCCGGTGTTTCTCGAGTCCTTTCTTTTATTGCTTTAGCTAGTGTAGACACTAGCCCTCCATTCCAAAAGAAACACAAAGAAACACTGTATTGTTTAAAAGGGGTATAAATGACAAAATAATTTACTCAAATCGAAAAAATCTAACCAATTAGACGATACAATGTGCCGGAAGGATGTATCAGAGTTAATACAAGCGTTTTTCAACTCCAACATAAACCAGCTTGAAATTTAAAGGTGGTTTCAAGTTTGTCTTAGACATGTTAATGGTTTACCATGCACTCCCTGATTTTCAAGGTGAATGATTACTAGATTTACTGTAACAGTCTACAAAATATGTCCCTGGCTAAACTGATTGTACACATCTAAAGAACATTGGAAAATAACTTGATGGCTTGATTTGAAAGAAAATCTATGTTTAAAAACCAATGGGGGGTTTTTTTTTGGGGGGGGAGGGTCATCTTGACCAAGTGAGTAAGCCTAATCTGATTGGCTGTCCATGCAGGTGACCCCCCTCAGTAAGAAGGCTCCCCATCACTGCAACCTGCTAATACAGCTAATAGAGTGGAGCTACCTAATTGCGGAGAGCAAATTGGTCTTCTCTCAAAATGTTATCTGTATGCTAACACTGGGGCACTTCTCAGGAATATTAAACGGCACCTCGTTAGGTGAGCGAACGAGCTTGTTTGGACGGGCCTTTTCGGTGGGCGGCTCCTAATTGTTTCATTTTCTCCCCCCTCTTGCGGTCTCCTTCTAATAGATTGATTTTTTCCAAGGGGAAATTGGTTCGTAAAAATAACATCCATGGGAAGAGCGGAGGAGGAGAGAGAATATCGGAGACGGCCGAGGGGATGAGAGAACGCGATTGGGCGAAAGATGAGAGGAGTGGGAAAGGGGGAGCAAATAAATGCAGACGGGGGAGGAAAGGAGAGGGTGTGACGCAGAGACAACGGAGAGAGGGGGGTGGAGAGGGGGGTGGGGTGGGGGGTGGGGGGGGGGTGCTAGTGAGTGGTCAGTAGAGGAGTGTATCTGCAGCGGGAGCCTGCTTGCTCACAATACATTAACTTTCACATCTCATACATTATCGCGGCTCCAATCTCATTTCTCCCTCCGAGTAATGCGGTTAGAAATATGAAAGTCTCCCGTCTCTGTGGGCGAATGTAATCTCCATCTGTTCAAGGGTTTAACCAGCTCGTGGTCCCATCAAAGCACATGAACCTCACTGACGTCTGAGCTCGTGCGGAGCGTAGGACCTTCATTTGGCCACGCCGAAATAATGTACATTATCACATACACAAGCTCACTCAAATGAGTCTCCTTAGGGAGAGTCGGAAGAAAAGAATAGGCTGTAATTGAGAAATGAAAAGAATGGGAATCAGTCATAGATAAAGCTGAATTATCCGCCAGGCTGACTTCCCTGTGTGTTCTCGTGTCTCTGTGCAGCCACGATACACAATTTAATCACTTCCGTCTTCTGAGTCAGAGAAACTGAAAGAAACGCAAAAAGGCAATTACAGAGTGGGAGAAAGAAAATTATAAGGAGAAAGAATTGAAACTCGGCTGTCAGAGAAAGATGGATTAGTTTTGGTGTATTCGGTAATCCAGACAGTCAGCCTGTATTCATAAATTAGGTTAAAAAAAGAAAGAAAAAAAATGCTTTTGTTTTTTGGTTGGAAATAAACACACTGAGTGAAACATATTCTTAGATGAAGCTGTAGCCGCATAAGCATCCATGTGGAAGGAAACTCGTTTTGAAGAACAAGATAGGATCATCACAGACGGCATGTGGGGATAAGTGTAGAGTACAGTATGTCATGTCTCAAAACTGACCCGCTCGGTTCAGCGATGCCTTTCCCACTCTGCACTTTGACTTTTGACGCTCCATACTTCAGAGCCGACATGTGTTTCCAACATGTCAAATCCTTTCAAACGGTAGGATGAATGACTCACCACTACTCACTACTCACCTGAATAATAAATGGTAAGGCCTCAAAGTACATAATTTAACGCTCCTATCTACAGTTGAGGGGCTATAACCCACTGTCCCGAAAGCACAGTGGATGGCTATTAAATGCCCATGTCTCCTTGAGTTACTGAATGACTAGATGATGTTGCGTTCCACGGAGAGACAGTCTAGCTTCAATGGACTCCACTTGAAATTCGATTCACATCTCATCTCTTTCTTTACGCCTCTGTTGTGCTGTAATTCTCGTGGAAAGTGCACCGATACACGCCGGGCTTTTGGTTGATTGATGCCATTCGAACACCACAAGCTTGTCCTCATCCATAGGCCAGTCAAACGTGCTGATGGGTAAACAGATAGCTTGACCGAGACCTCAATCATTTTTTTGAAAGGCAACCTATTCCATTATCGTCTGGGTTTTTTCCGCAGCATGTAACGATGGAACATTATCATCTGCAGTGCCTTAACTTATTTAACATCCAACTTCTGGGTAGCCTCAGAAGGCTGCGGAAGCCTCGTCGTCCCCTGATCACACGGATCATCGCGAGTCACATGGCGTTTGGTAATATACCGTTGGCCGTCGAGAGGACTTTTGCACACACATCATTTACAGTGGGTGGGCTGAGAGGAACAATTAGCACCACCTAGCTAGGCAGGTTAATGTGGGACGTCTGGAGTAAAATGAGGCCAATTATTCAGTGGAGGTCGTAGGGCACAGGGGCTAATGATCGGTGAATATATTACATTTCTCATTTACACAAGTCATGAAGCTGTAAGCTCATTTTTAGAGCAATTTAAAATGGATGGCAACGGTACCGTTTCAAAAAGGGGATCGTTAAAACTTTGAGAGTGTTTTCATCTGGCTCACTCTAAATGATGACTCAAAAAGACCCATCTCGTTGGTGAAGGAACCACTGCGAACCAACAGCGAGCAAAGGCAACCACAATTCATCTTTCTCAGCAGAAAGGTTTACTTTTAGCTACGCTGGTGTTAATTCAATCTTAAGGCAAAGTAAACCACGGTAATGAGCAAAATGACGCTCCCCCCAGAGAATAGAGTATACATGAGAATATAACAGGGTCAGAAGGTCTAGAACGACGTCGAATGTTATCAAGCGCTGTTGACTTCATTCGACGACTCTTAAAATAGGACATTAACATTGAGAACACCGACACACTTTCACAGAGTGTCTAAAGAGGTCGTGTAGTGCAGCCTTGGGGAAGTTTCTCATTCAAATGAGGGAAATAAACGACATGGCATACTATAGCTCGTTGAAGTGAAAAGGTTCAACTCTATTGTCACTGTTACAGTTCAGATTACTAGCATGTCTAAATGAAATGTATATGATTGATCAACTGTCCATCGGTGATATGAGATGAGCAAAACTAGTTTCCCCATGTAGGGCACACTATTACTGTCATTCACGATATGAACAGCTGTTCACTTTGACTTTAGCCAAAAAGTTAGGTTTTGAACATGATGTTATCTGTTCTGACATAGTGTGAAAGCACATTGGTAAATTGGGCAGTACAAATCGATTGTTTTGGTCTCGGTCGTGCTAGTGTCAGTGTGTAAAAGACGTTCAAGCATTTTACAGTAAATTTGTGTTTACTCTATGCATTTTGTGTCAAAGCAACAATAAATGTGTCACAGTAATTGTGTAGCCAACACAGACGGAGGTTGTGCTAGCTGTGTCAAGAGTTTAGGAAACTGGATTGTAAAAGTATTGAAAACATTTTCATAGCGATTGTAAAATACTGTAGTAAACTGTCAACAAAGAACAAAGAAAAACAGGGTAAAACCCCTCTGGTGTGCTGGATCCAGCCTTGAAAACACTCCACACTGATGTCACCACAGGCCAAATCCATTCCCTGTAGGAGATTTACCCTGGTGGTATATGGGTTTCGGTCATAGACCTTCCACCGCCATGCAGAGAAAAGCTCTACAATTGGGTAGAGAGAAAGGGCTGTATGGTGGAAGGTGAAACATTTACAGTAAAACAAGAGGAGTCAGATGGCTGGTTAGGGGGGGGGTGTCCCTGTACTTACTGTAAGTGGCTCTGGATAAGAGCGTCTGCTAAATGACTAAATGTAAATGTAAAAAATGCTGGTTGATGTTGAACTGTTCTTGTATACGGACGCCACGGTGAAAGCTGACATTGTCCCGAACCACCATTAGAAAAAGGTGTGAACAATTTTGAGTCATTGTGTTTTACATATGACAACTGTGTTATAGTTGTGTTTACTGTTTGCCGCCTGAGTTGACCATTTCGCAGCACGAGTGCATCACAGAGCAAAATGTGTTTAGTGAATGAGAATGTGTTTAGAGTTTTGGCAAAAGAGTCTGATTTGACAAATTGGTTTAGTTCACTGAACATTCACGATTTGCAATCGTGAAAAACGGTAACCTAGTAAAAGAGGTAGGTAATCACACATCAATCGCTACTGCAACGGGTAGATAAATCCCACTTGTCTGAAGAGGACAATCCCGTGAATAGCCCTGCCGTTTAATTATTGATGATCCACTTTGAATCATCTTTCCTTACTTCCTTGAATGAAAAATGTCTCCTTTAAAGGACGCTGTTCAATACATCACACTGATGGGGGAAAAAGAAACGATATGCTGAGTGGAAATATGTCATCAAACATGCGATAGGTTTTCACCTTGTACATTTTGATTACGGCACAGGATTGTGTCGTTTTGAACCGTGATATGTTTGTATTTGGCACTTATTTTTGTTATTTTCACAATGTATGCTTCATGTTTGACTACTTGCAATGTTTATATCTCATTGTTATGATCAGTGACCTATGCACTTTTGTAAAGCTCTCTCTTGGAAGTCGCTTTGGATAAAAGCGTCTGCTAAATGAATAAATGTAAATGTATTTGTTTGTATGTATCTGTTGGATCCGTGTATATGTTGTTTTGGTTCATTAATTAACAAGAATGAAAGACTATTTATTATTTATCCGTTTGTTGTTTTTTTCCCACATAATACCCTCTGATGCCGACCTGCCTTGCACCTGGTGGCCCCATACCTCAGTGTAGTTTACTGGTTCATATCGATTTGATTGTACACCAGGTGTGTGGGAGGAGAGGATGAACTAGTGTGCTTGGTAGCACAAACACGTTTCAACCATCCCTGTACATGCATACATGTTTTGAGGTCATTAATGCATTTGAATTACTCAGGTTGTCAGTGGCATATCGATATCCTTTGCATTTGCCCATTCCGACATAGATATTTTGAATGCAGTACGGTGTTGCATTTCCTATTTTGAAGATAGAACAACTACACCATTGTGAATAGATGATATAGATGGAACGTGGAGGCAGAGTTTCGTAAAGATATCATTCTTATCAATTGGAGCATAAATCTCTAAGGTCTCTCACGTCCGTAGAAAACCCTACTGCATTACTCTCCAGAAAGAAGAGGAGAGGAGACAATGTTTAGGGAGGAAAGGGAGCGTTGGAAAATAATAGCACCTGTCACATGACACACTGAATAGGGGGGCGCACGGGAATCACAAAGCGCACGAGAGAGAAATACAGTTTTAATAAACTCCCGTCTTCCCACGTAATCATATCTGCTTTATGGAACTCCAGTCTGTGGACTGGAGATATTTACCACGCGTTAATGTGGAATTGAGTTTGCATGCAGCCGAGTGAAAGCTTCATCCTTGGGCCTTTCTTTGGTGCCCAAAGAAAGGCGGGGCTGCTGAGTGGGCAAGGCGGGAGTCGCCTGTTTACGGAGGCTTGCCGTGTTAGGGCCCTGTCCATTAGCGGACATGTTGTGTTCTTCTCAGACAGCGGCACTTGAGAGCGGACAGCTCCGCTCCCGTGGAAATTGGTCTCTTCCTTTTGTCGTGGCCACGCGTCCTCATTTGAATCGCGCCAGCTGGAGAAAGGGAGGGAACGGATTTCTAGGAAAGAAAAGCGTTTACGGCGAATCCATCTCGTGTGCTTTGCTCGTGCTTTCGTCTGCATGGAGCGCGATGAATATGCCTTCTTTTATGGACTCTAATAAACTGTATTTTACGGCGCCTCCCTAATTTCCTCCATCTTGCACAATCATTTACCAGACCGTTTTTTTATGAAAAGGTTGTTGTTTATATTGGGACCACGGTATCGTTTTTTATGGACACAAATTTAAGATGCATTATCCATGAGGGTGAATTCAGCCTATTAACAAGGGACTTTCTTTTATTCGAACCGTGGTCTCCAGTTCCATACGTCGTACTAAACATCTACGTCTTCGGCCATAAACTCTGGGGCCTTCTGGGGGCCTTCTGGCGTTCCATTTGTCTCGTGACAGATCGTCAATCTGTCAGCGGGAACCGTAGATTATCAGAAGAGCGCAGAGTGGCTCGTTATGAACGGAGGAGGCTACGAAAGCGTCCGTTAATGACGATCGTTAACGGACCGCGGTGGTGTGGACGCCGTGCAATTCCACGCTCGTCTCTGGCGCTGTAAACTGAGTTTTCCAGAAGGTTCCCTCAGCTGGGATTGTGTACACTGTTTACACTGCACGGTAAACAACGAAGGGATATGAAACAGTGTTATTGTTATGACTTATTGTATTTTTGTACTTATTGTATTTTTGAACCCATTTGTGTTATGATGCAAAAGGGTCACCGTGGTGATGGCTTATTTCCGGACGCTACGTGGCTTTGTAAGGGAGAAGGCTAGGAAGGCTAGGAGAGGTAAGTGCAGTTCTGTTCCATTTTGGGAGCTGTTCCTTGGAGACCAGAGAGAAGCTGCTAGTGGGTGTGATATTGGTTGATGTGGTTGTTCCATCCCACATACAGCTCCAATGATATCGAGGAGATTGTACAGCCATGGGAGATTGTATGGAATGTGTTCAGTTGTAAAGATGCACATTGAAACCGCAGTGAAAAGGCTATGGAGAGATCTACATGTAAAGGCTGAGTCTGGATTTCAGTGATTAAGATTAGGTTAACTACTTGCGTATTCATTTCGGATCAAGGTAGTGAGATGGATTATTCAAAAATTGATTATTCTGTTTAGAGTTAACTTTACACCAAAGGTGTGAGTATAAAACATGATGTTGCCGGTTCACTCTTTGTGAAACAAGGTAGGCTACTTATTTCACAGCAGCTTTTCAAGAAGGCTTTCTGATTTGGCTTCTGAGCCGTTCTCTGCCGTACAACCCCGGCTTTGACTGCACGTCAACATCAGGCAGACACCTGCACAACATCCATCATCCCCCCTGACAGACGACAGAACCAAAGGTGGAGGCTAGGGGTGTGTGTGTGTGTGTGTGCGTGTGTGTGTGAGCAAGTGAAGAGGAGGGGTTGGGGGGAGGAGGGGGGGGTTGGGGCAGCAATTAAGCAAAGCCAAGCACGGTGAAGAAAGGATGAAAGTATTTCCTCCTCCTTAACATTTCACATGGGTGAGTGCCTGCCAAGATACCATGAATGAGCACTCATCGCCGCAAACTGGGGGGCCCCTGCAGATACAACCCTCATCTAGACTCGCAGAGCGAGGCGCTTCGTATCTGCACAGAAACGAGGGAACGGAACAGTCATCAGGCCACTCAAATGGACCAACTACGTGTCCCTAAAATGTCCTTTCTTCCATCGAGGTGTCGGAATAATGCAGTTTAATGTCGGATTAATGGAACTGCCATTACGGAGTATGGAAACGTACCTCCCCATCAAGCACTCGGGCCTAACAAAGTAATTGAAAGGAAAGAGGATAGAGTTACCATGGCCTTACATCATAGACTGATTTAGCGACGGCTATAAAACCGTCCGAAGCTATAAAAACAGACCTTTTCATTTCGGAATCATTCATTTCGTCCCCGTTTCACTCGTCTGTCGGTTTCCCCCCCTTTTCCTCCCGTAGTTCTCGACTCTTCGAAAATCCACTGTGACCCGAACGAGGCACCATAGCCGCGACAGCCACGTCGGGATCGACGAAGCAAACGAACCAAACAGACAAACAAACGTAGGCTCCGCCTGAGCCAGTCAAAGCACTGGGAAATGAGTTTTGTGTAGTTCTTGCGGTTACTCAGAGACCTCAGACCTTTGTGAGATATTGTCCCTGAGCAAACCCACTACTACCCGTCATTGCAACACAGCGCGCGGTTCAGGGCGAAACAGCAATAAAATTCAATCTCCTGATTGAAAACAACAGCGAGGAAATTAATCATCAAGTCTACGGGGGCCCGGCGCTGCGCTCGGGAGAGTCAGGTAAGTGTTGTCGTGTGTGCTGGGCCGTGTTAGCACGCGTGTTACGGCGTTTCCATGGCTCTTCTCATCAGCCGTAGATCATCTCGAGCCGCTGTTTCGTGACCCGGCTCGTAAATCACACGCTGATCCAGGAGATGGAGGGCGCCGGAGGGGAGACGTCTTCACTGCCGCATCACGCGCCTTCGCCTAGCGTCACGGCGCTTACATGAGGCCTCTGTAGCGACTCCTCCCCGCAGCCTTCCACGGTGACTAACTAACCGGTGGGTTTTCCTTCAGGAATAAAGTTGTAACTCGAAAGGGAGAGGTCTATACGGTAGCGTATCGCTGCCACTCCAGAAAATATTTCTTGTTGTAACACAGGGGCGAATCTAGGTTCCCACTTTTGGGGGGGGCTAAGCCCCTAGATAAAACCTATTATTTTTCCTGTGACCCAGCAAAATTAGGGTGGGGTCTGGGGGCATGTTCCAGCCCCCCCAAAATAGGGCTAGATACGCCCAGATGTGTATCATGTTTTAACAAGTTATTTTCACGTTTAACGTGAATCGTTTCACGTTATAATGACAAACATATTTATCTTGTTATAACGTGATACAAACGTCTACATTTGGGGGAGCGTCTTTGTTTTCGGGGGAGGTGAGCAAGTCATCCTATTTGGGGAGAGTCGACTCGTATTTTGAGTGTTTTCATTTGGGGGGGGATGTACTATGAGTGGCTGTGTTTTGCACTTCAGGGCCACCGTAGTCCCGCGCCCCCCCCACGTTATAAACGTGATACTGATTCGTTTGCGTGGCAGCAATACGCCGCCATAGGTCTAAGGTAGAGTCAACAAAGCATGTTTGCTATGGCCTACTCCAGCGTACCTGCTGAGTGCTGTGAGTATTGCTCCAGTGCGTCAGCTGCGGTTCAATTGCTTTGTAAATTGTTTTGCGCACATGTGTATCACCCGCTGTGATTACCCCTGTGTGTCCCCAGCACTGAATTGTACAAAACAAAACACGTGTGTACAAAGCAATTGAACACAGGTGACACACAAGGGTGATAATACAGAGAGCATAATAATTAATTTTCTATTCCTATTTCCTCTTCTTGGCTGCTGCAATGCTAGAGTTTTACCTTGGGGGATCAATGAAGATCCTACCTACCTACTTATAGGGTTTACGATCGTCAGTTAAAGGAAACCGACATCTACAGATTTGTAGCAACAATCTCCATTCCTTGCCTAAGCGGTCTAATACACGGCTTCACCAAATGAAGCTTCACCTTAATGAAGCTTCACCAAATGAAGCTTCACCAAACGAAGCTTCACCAAACGAAGCTTCACCAAACGA
This sequence comes from Mallotus villosus, assembly GCA_903064625.1. Lineage (NCBI taxonomy): Eukaryota > Metazoa > Chordata > Actinopteri > Osmeriformes > Salangidae > Mallotus > Mallotus villosus. Next base: position 312,699 of record CAEFZP010005682.1, read on the forward strand.
AGCTTCACCTCCTGCGATTCCAAACATCTGTTGTCCCCGTCGTTTATTTCCCCTCTCTTAAATCCATCATCTCGGGGCATCATTGGCTCGCTTGCATCCCTACAATCCTATCCCTCCCTTCCAAACGGGCTTCTCCTCGCTATCACTCTCTTAATTATCGAATGAAACGCATTCAACCCTTGAGTGCCTTACACACCCGTCTATTATTGGACCTAAGCCCATTAGTGTGTTGATTGCGGGTGAGGGCGAGAGGTGGTGGTGGTGGTGGTGGTGGGGGTTACAGTTTACCCTTTGTGATAACAAAAGCAGCGAGGCCCTCTCTAATTAGCCACCGTGGACATGGAGTGAAGGATTCCAATCCCTCTTTCTCATTACCTTTCGCCGGGCGAAAGCGTTACGCTTCTTTCACCTCAGGTTTACAAACAGCTTCGAACAACGGCGGCTACTCGACCGGACAGCGATGAAAGATACCGCTCTCGCAGATGGAACTGTGCCACGACACCGGCCGGTCCAATTAGGATGAAAGAAAATGCGTGTCGCCGTACAGGACATGTCTCCTCGTAAAACCCCGAGGCGAAAAAGGCATCGTGGTGATTTGACGCGGCGCAAACTGCCAGCAGCAGACTGGGAGACGAAAGCTCCGGAAGGCCAAGATCTCCATGTTTCTATGAATGATTCAAAGGCTTTTTAAATGGACGGAAAATCACCCGGGCTGCACGGAAACAGCTCCGAGTACTCACACGCACGCACGGAGGAGGAAAAGTGGCCCCATTTGGGGGAAACCAGGTCTATCATCCGTCCATTTCCATTCCTCTCAGTCCGACTGTGCCTCTTCCCAGCTGCTGGCGGCCCGGAGTGAACGGCACGGCGCGGCGGCACGGCACGGAGGCCCGAGCGCGAGGGGAGAAAGATGAAAAGGCGAGAACGACGTAGCGCCAGAGTGATCCCCGCGACTCAGAGCGCCGGCTCGCGCAGCGGGCCGTCTCCGAGATGAATGAAGAGGATCTTCCTCATGCATAAGTCATGCGGCGTGAAGTGTAAACACTAGGGGCTATCTCTCTGCTCCTCTGAAGTGCCCGGGAAGGAGTTCGACGAGGGGAGAGAGAGGGATAAAGGGGAGAGAGTGAGAGAGAGAGGGAGAGGGGGGAGGGAGGGAGAATAAGCCCTCGGCCTATTGTTTTCTTCAGGAACACGTCCTTCACCGCCTCTCTCCAGGAGTCTGAGGTCCATGCATGAACCGAGGACATTTCGCTATTGTGCGACGGAGCACAATGCGCGTGACATGGGACATGGGAAAGGCTTTGTGGGTTCGAAACTGACACTGACGTTTCCCTTCCTGTCCATGACAGCACTGCTGCTAAAGAGGTGACCTGAGCGCACCTTTCGACCCCTGCGAGGACACTGGTGTCCCCGTACCGGCGTTGCATCAGCCCTCACGCACCCCCACCAGACGAAGCTTCGTCTTTGGCCTTCTGCCTCGCGAGATAGCACGCGGTCGTGTTCAGGATCGGGCGTCGATTCCAACCCCGGAGAACGCGAGCTATTCGACAGCACCAAGTGGGCGGTTTTCATCGAGGACCAAAGCAGATGTCTCAACTGTGCCTTAACAGTCATTTGCTTTCTCGTGCTTCGGGCTTACGTGAAATGTTCCCATGTCTGAAGCCGCCACGACAAAGAAAAGCTCCTTGTGTCACAGCCCCTTGCAAGACACGCGACAGGGATAATATCTCTCACCAGCACCGGGTGTCCTATTTCCTCCAGTGATTACTTAAAAGATGAGTGAACCTGAGAAGGCATGTACAGCAAGCTGATTGTGTTTTCAATCCTCAAAGCCTCAACTCCGCAGTCATCGGAGTGCCTTAATCCAGTTTATTCCCCAAAGGCGGAGATGATTTCTCATAATCAATTTCCTGATTGTTCTGTGACCTTGGCCGAGCCAGTAATGGTATTATTTTTGACCAAGGCATGTGTGCAAGGGGCCCTGTTCCTCCCTGCTGGACAAGACGAAACAAGGGGTTTAAAACTGGACCTTTTTCAAACGATTGGGTGGGATCGTTCTGACCTCGTTCAACTCGGAAGAAGACGACACTGTTGACAGGCTGTATGGAATTCAAGAACCAAGAAGGTTAAGGGGTTTGAGGACTTCACCTTTAGATTGTCTACGTGGGAAAACCACACATCCGCGGCTGTATTGAAGAGGTTCGGAAATCTTCTCGAGTGGCTCGCGAGGCTACTCGTCCTTCACGACATCTCAATCCGACGCGGCTTCCGTGCAGTGTGTACACCACTGCTGCGTCATCCGCGAGTTATGTCACGAAATCCTTTTCTTTTCCCGCAGACCCGCGTCGTAACACAGCAGTTCTCGGAGTAGTGGCTAGTAGATAACATCTACAGCAGCACCACAGGGCACTTGAAACCAATCTGAACGACGACCCATCGCAAAGAAGCCATGGTCGTAGGAAAAAAAGCACAGCTTGATTTATCGTGCCGGCGAGGGGTTGCTCGATGGTCTGGCCACAAGGCCAGTAAAAACGCCACTCATTCACTATCTCCTTTCAGACGCTTTACAGCTAGGTCACATCTGACTGTGTCGCCGTTTCCATGAAGTGCTTAGGTCAAATGGGCAGGTGACTGACTTCTGAACTGAGGCTGATATAATGACTGAAGGCAGAGCATGGTTCTCCCCTGTCGTGGGACTGTGGCGACAGAAGTTGAGGGGAGAAATAATCCCAACCCCTTGGCATGTCCAGACATGTTGGCTCCCTCCAGAGACGGTGGACAAGGCCCAGTTTTACAGTTATGAGAGCTCCTGGCAGGATTTGTGATAACGTAGAGGACTGAGGCAGATGTCTCTGACAGAAAACAAGAGAGATTTGTAATTCCCAGATTCACGTTTTTTTTTACTGTCTTCATTTTAGTAATCCATTCACGGGACGGCCTGCTTAGAGAGAACATGCAACTCGTTTGACCAAAATCAACACTGTTCTAGACAGACATGTAGCATACACATTTTAAAAATGTAACCTCATCTGTGCAAGAATGTCCAAGGACAGCTATGAAAGAACAGCACAGCTGCCAGGTGAAAATAATTTGGACTGAATAACGAGATCCTTTGACTCCAACTGGGTATGACGAAACAACAGATAATGCAAACTTGAACTTGTGTGTTACTGTGTGTGTGCTGTAGCGTGGTTGTCGAGGTGCGAAACTGCCTAGCATGGATGTTAAGGTGGATTACTGTGTCGCAAGATGAAAACGTCAGTTGGACAAAGCATTCTTTAAAGCTCCTCTCCCTGGAACACACTTCCTGTTTCAATCAAGGAGATTGACGGTATTTTAGTGTTTAAGACCACATTAAAAAACCTTTATTTTTAGTGAGTCTTACACTAAACTCCACAAACCCGGTGGGAATCTCACCCTCGCTGTTACTGTAACTGCTCCTCCACATTCTCTAATCCTTCACTCTCTCTCTCTCTCTCTCTCTCTCTCTCTCTCTCTCTCTCTCTCCCCCCTCTCCCTCTCCCTCTGACTCTCTCCCCCCTCTCCCTCTCTCTCCTCCCCTCTCTCGCTCTCTCTCTCTCTCTTTTTGACTTTTATCTCTGTTCTTCCTGCATAATTGCATTCAGCCTGTGTTCTGCACCTCTCTGTAAAACCAGCCGTCACTGAAGGACGGGGATCTCTCACCAAATTACTCCTCCCAAGGCTTCTCCCAGAGTTTCTCTCAGAGTATTTCTTTGTCTTCTTTAAAGGGGTTTTAAACAGGTTTAGGTGCCGTTCCATGGCGCATGTGTGAAACCATTGCTTGGGGAAAGGGCTTTACAAATCAAATGTGATTACACTCCATATACAGGAGAATAACAGCATAGCAATCAGAGGTGTTGCAAGAGTCTTGCATGCCTTGCATATGGGCTTTTCAGCTCATAGAGCATTCTGTTTGACTCTTACCAGGGTGTACTCTAACCAATACATTGGTGCCCCAGATGCATATGTAATATCTTCATAGGAATTCCACCCATTTCCTGAATATTAGTGCAAAATTATATAAGGATTTGCTTTAATGGTCTGTTAGATATTCTCAACAATTTATGAGGCTCGTGCCATTTGAAGAGAGCAGGAAGTGAAAGTCATGCATGCAGCTAGGATTCGTCAAGTGTAGCTACTGTAGGCCTTAATGGCCCGACGTTAAGGGCACGCGACGGACACGACATGTCGCTGTCCATGGTGCTGCTGTCACATTTCCAACTGTCGTCTACAATCAATCAGCGCATCCTTTTATCATGGTCGGCCATCCCATTATCACATCGATTGTAAACATTCAAAAACATTGAAATGGACCATAGATTTGGCAATAGTAAAGGCACTGACCGCAGAAGGATAGCACGGCAGGGTGTCATGAAAATGGGTTCTTATTATTAATAAGCAGCGTTACAGTACCCTACGGAATGTTGGGTTATGATCACTTGTACAGCTAGGGGACATGTTTTCCCCGCACGGCTCAGGGAGTCTCTGACGCGCTGGGATCGCCAATGCAAATGAGTAAGCTATGCTCCCCCCTTGCTTTCCCTGGCTCGTTTATAACGCGCTGAAACGGAGAGTGTCGAAGAGACCGAGAGGAGAGACAGCAAGAACGGTTATATAACTACCTTTCGGGAGAAGACAAAAAATCAAGATGGTTTAGGTCTTCAATAGAAGTGAAGGTCGATCCCATCGCCAGATTCGGCATCGACATTGGTATGCTGTTCCGAATGATGTAACATCGAAGGTAAACAGATTTACTCAGATTTATATCCAGTTCACAGTGATTTGAGCTGCGTGTTCTCGGGCAGATTCTGCATTAATATGCGTTATTTTTTACGTGCTGACTACATCGACCGTGCACTCAGTTAGAAATGAACAAATTCACACGCGAATGTATTCCCATGAATACAATTCAGTTGTAGTTTATTTCTTAGATATTCCTTTTAAATATAGTTTTAGAAGTTGAAGTCCCCACAAGTCTACAATAGCCTAGTATAAAGAGACCGTTCTGTGTGCAAACTGTTGCTTCCATCCGCCAGAACAGTTATTCATTCCAGTTCGTATTCTACAACGAGAGCTGTGTGTGGTGGACCCGACGAAAGTGAAACAGAGAGAACTCGCTATTCTCTGACATGTTGTCAGATCATGTTGCTGTCCATTGTGCTGAATTCGCTGCGATATGTCAAACAATCAAAACCAGTTCGGAATTTTCATCAACCAGTTTTCAAAGACGCCCAAATTGTTTCGCGATGCATATTTCAAATATGACAAAGTAAACAAAGCAGGCGAAATCATGCTTGTAAGCAGTCTTCCGCTCCCTCCTTAGAAATTCTCATCTCAACATGAACGCTGGAGGCTATTCCCAGGACAATACGTTCAAACCATCATGCATCACATCATTCTGTGTAGCTGTCTGTTGAACCGGTATAGGGAGAGGACCAGAGGGCACTTAGATGTTCAGCAATCAACAACTGTATGTTCACACTCCTTCCCTCCCTCGCCCATCCAAAGCTACTGTACATTCATCTTTTAAAACATGTAGCACCAGATATGTCTGCTAGAATAATCCTTGTTTATTGGATTCATCCACAAATAGCACCGTTTTACTTCAGACATTCACTTCTGCAGTGAGAGCAGACAGGGCTTAAAGACTCGAGAGATATTAGTACTGTGCAGTGTGACTAATGTTATTTGACTGTGCTTCTGTAATGCTCTGGGAACGGGCCACAAATGCTGTGTGCGTGTTCAATGGACACGCATCGCTTTCTATCACACAAACATTTCCAAAGTTCTCATTTTGAACCGGTTTGGTAAGTTGTTTGTCATTGGTAGTCAGATAAGAAAACATGAGTAACCATACGTAAACATGGTTCAAACACATCTATATTATACTGGGCTGGGTCGAGACATATTTCAAAGGAGGCCCAGTATTTATTCAAGTGGGTTTCAGGCTCTCTCGCACTGGGATATAACCTTCTACTCGCCATCGCTCATGGAGAAAAGTCAAACAGCACATTGCAAGGCAAATGACTTCATGCTCCAAGACAGAATCTCAAGCCCATATGTCAACAGAAGCTGTGGGTCTAATCTCCTCACCTTCCGCAGTCTTTATTGTGCTCGTATACAAAGAGGAAATATGCTCTGCCATTTCGAATATGACCAGCGTCTGTTTGTGCTCCAGGTCTTCCCCCAGCCACTCCGCTCAGGGTTTTTTTTTCTCCCTTCCCCGCTGACCGTTGCCGTGGAGATTACTTCCAACTCCCGCTCCGCCGCGAGCCATCCGAGGAATCTGATTACTGCCTCGGCCGCTCTCTCCGGGGTCCTCGCACACGGAAACATGCGGAGAGAGAAGCCAACTCTGGCAGCTTAAAGGCGGCGTGGCGCCCATCGTCCAGAAGCACCCCCGGGAAAAAGGTCATCATGAGGTTAAGACTGACGCTGCGATGAGGCCGTAGAACCTTCCGGACTCCGTGGAGTGGCACGTCTCCGAGGGGTGACGGTGTCAGCCAGCCAAGCGAGCCAAGCCAAGCTAGCGTGGGCATGGCAACACCCCTCTACAGACTGCACTGCTTGTTACGGCGGGCCCAGATGCTCCTCCTGTTCCTGGGCATCGCCTATCTGATGGCGGGGAGCATCCTGCTTCTGCAGCGCTCCGGCGTTCGCGGGCCCCAGACGGGCCCCGGGAGCCTCCCTCCGCCGCTGGCTCTGCCCGCCCCGCCGACCCTGCTGAGGGCCCCCGCCCTGGGCGTCATGGGCGCGCTCTGGATGGGAGGCCTCCCAGGGCACGTCGGGAGTGGGCGTCAGGAGCGGGCGCCACTGGGCCACGTCGCGGCACGCCGGGGTTCGGCGGCTGCACCGTCGCTGGTTCCACGGTGCGGCCCCGGAGAGCCAGGAGCAGAGAGCTGCTCTGCACGGGGGCAGAAGGCATAAAGGTAGGACGCTTCATCCCCCCCCTTCCCCCCAAAAAACAAAACAAACCTTTGGTTCGCTGGTTAGCACGGCGACTATGCTAAGCTAATCTGCTTGTGTGTTTGTCGCGGGGGGAAAAAGGGACCTACGTGGGTTGCTTCCTGCACGATGCCAATCAGCGGGCCCTGGGAGGAACGGTGTTGTACGACACGCGCAAAATGACCAGCTCCTTGTGTCAAGACACCTGCTCCGAAAGGTAATGCGTGCAAGCCCCCCCCCTTCCCCCCCCCCGATGAACGTCGCCGCACACGACACGCAGCTTGAGTGAATTAGCCCATCTCAGTCATGTTGATGAATAGGCCCTGTGTTTCTCCGCGGAGCCAGGTGGCTGGGTGAAAGCGGGGTGGTGGCGGCGGTGGTGGTGGTGGGGGAGGGTGGGGGGAATAGAGGCAGCAGTTTTGAGGACAGGAGGGAGGGAGCGGTGGAAAGCAAAACATTAACATCTCCCCGTTTTCAATCGACTGTTCCATCCGTCGACAATCCGCTCTGCTTAACCGTTAGGGGAGGCGGGTCGGGGTCCGAGTTTACCGAAGGGTCGGTATTGTTAACATTGTTGTGAGACCATTTCATTCCACCGGATGAAAGATCCCTTTTGTGCTCTTGTTCTGTGGTGTGGGAGTTTTCTCAGCGCTTCCTATCTCCACTGAATTATATCACGACCACATCCAGACAACAGCAAGAACAACAACAAGATGATTACCACTGGCATAGAACAGAAGGAGCCAGTGGAATCAATGCAGCTAGATAAGTGCGTTATTTCGAACGCCAGCTCTGCTGTGGCCTTCCCTCTGCCCGTATGAAGAGACGAGTCATGCTTTCCAGCTCTGGCTGTTGAGTAAAAGTCAGCGCAATTTATAGGGAGCTCGAAGCGAATGTAAAAAAGGTCACGCCGAATAGTCCCTTCTCCACAAACGAGCGAGGAGAACGGAGGGGAAGAAACGGGCGAGTCACAATGCCCTCGAGGTGTGAAAGAGGCGGCTAGACGTGATCTCGCCCCGGCCCCCCTCTATTTCTACATCTCTTATTTCTCGGTTGATTTTCACCAACATCTACTCATATAAACAAACATATGGTCGAGGCGAAGGTCAACGCTGCGTCTCCATTGAAGCCGGCTCCACTTAAAATATTTACAAGTCAGATTTCGCTCGTGTAGGCAATACGCTATCCCACGGGGCGAGTTAACGAAGGGCTAAATGTAGCCCGTGGTTACAGACGGCCTAAGGCTACTCCTGACGGTTAGACTGTGTGTGTGTTTGCTGCTCATCTCCTCAGTGGCTACAGGTACGCTGGCTTGGAGTACGGGTCGGAGTGTCACTGTGGCAACCGCATCGGCAGTCCGCCGGCCGCCGAGGAGGAGTGCAGTCTGGTGTGCCGGGGGGAGAGGAAGACCCCCTGCGGAGGGGTGGGCCGTCTCTCCGTCTACAAGGTGGAGGAGCAGATCGCGGGCCACAGGAAATGTGAGTGAAAGTCACCGCGCCGCAGTCCGGATGCGATCGGCCCTTTTCTAGGCGGATATATAAATAGATTCCCTTGGACAACAATGTCTCACTGTGGGGCTTTTTTGGGGGGTTGGAGAATAATAAATGCCTTCCTGCAGAAAATGTCTGGTGTGGAAGGCGTGGCTGGCGATAGAAGCTTTGGGCTGATGTCTGCAAACTGTTTCTCCCTTTTCCCCCCTTGTAGTCCGAAACGTCCGATACAGTGGCTGCTTTGCCATTCCAAAGAACACCACCGAGGCCTTCCCGCTCCACTCCCTCCAGCCAAATCTGACTTCGCAAGCCTGCGTCGAGTCCTGCACAGATAAGGTTGGATTTCCCGTTACCCGACGGCACGAAAATTACTGATCCATTTATTTCGTTTTTTCCCACTATCCCCGCTTTTTTTCACTCTGGCAAATGCGAGGCGCCATCGATCAGTGGGCTGTCTCCGCTCCCCGGAGATGGAAATGGCGTGCCCTCTGAGATGAAGCTTCTGGAAGACTATATGGCTGTTTAAGGTTTAATGTGTCTGTAATGAGAAATAGATGGGGTCTAAGATCAGTCTTTCGATCTGGATGCTCCTGTAAGATCCTAATACCAAAGGAAAATGGACTGTATGAAATAGCACGCTGCTACTTTGTGACACAGTCTGTTTGTTTGATCCGCTCCTGTGTGTGTGTGTGTGTGCGACTGTGTGTGTGTGTGTGTATGCTTTTAGCATGTCTACTACATGTCATTTTTTTGTACTGACGTCCTTGGGCAAAATGGTCACCTTTATATGTTCCAGTCGAAGTACTGTACTAGTACAAAAAAAACAAAACACTAACAACATGCATTAGGGCCTGGGGGATTCAAACTGCGAGAGGGAAATACGTCCAGCAGAGATTGAGGTCACCTGAAAGGATATATAAATAGAGTCGTGCCGTCGACTGCGAATTGTCCATGGCTTAAAAAAGAGGGGGCCCCCACTCTCGGCTTCAGTAATGGTTGTGTGTTCTGCAGGAGTTCCCACTGGCTGTGATGCGGAGGCCCCACTGTCTGTGTGCCGGGGCGGCGCCCCTGCTCAGCCTGGGCACGGCGCTGGACGAGCGGCTGTGTGAGGAGCGGGCGGGCAGCCTCAACGCCACCACCGCCCAGTCCCAGCAGGACTACTACCAGGTCCACCAGACCCCTGTGCTCGGTGAGGAACTCTTAGAGGACTTTCGGAAAATGACCGGAACGACTATCCATGTTGCGTTTACTTTCAGGGGGGGTGGGGGGGTGGGTGGGGTTAAACGCTTAACCCTCATGCTGCCTTCGGGTCACATGTCACGGTTCACACCGAACCATCGTTGTGTTGCGACAATTTGACCCGATACAAAAACAAACCAAAAGCATTTTCTTTTAACCTTCGCGATGAGACAGGCCCCGACGGTTAAAAGACAAAGCCTCACTGTGTTTCTGTACCCGGTGACCGATCGGAATGACCCAAAGATAACGCGACACGGTTAACCTGTACACGGCTGTCTGTGGGGCTGTGGGTCGTGTGTCAGACTCCAGGTGTAGAGAGCGCATGTTCCTGCCTCAGCGCTCCGGCTCCCTGGTGGCTCTCTCCAGCTTCCCCGGAGCCGGCAACACCTGGGTGCGTCACCTGATCGAGCTCGTGACGGGCTTCTACACCGGGAGCTTCTACTTTGACGGCACGCTCTACAACCAAGGTAACGCCGCGACAGCGCCAGCACGAAGGCTGCGGGCGCAATACATTGAAGAGTTCCTTTATTGATGTAGTATTCCTTTTCTATAAGCATGTCGATGACATATATGGATATATGAGCGTAACCGCTCAAGGTTTGTCATGTGAAGAATCGTTATTTTCTTGTGTGGGCGGCGACAGGCTTCAAAGGGGAGAAGGACTACTGGAAGAGCGGCCGCAGCGTCTGCGTGAAGACCCACGAGAGCGGCCGGCGGGAGATCGAGATGTTCGACGCGGCCATCCTGCTCATCCGCAACCCGTACCGCTCCCTCGTGGCCGAGTTCAACCGCAAGTGCGCCGGACACCTGGGCTACGCCTCGGACGCGCAGTGGAGAAGCAAAGGTGAGAGACGGGAACTGAGGGGAGGGGGAACTCGATTCGGGGACGGGGGGACGGGTAGGCAGTGTGAGCGTTTGCTATTTTTGAAGTTCCCCCCCCCGTCGAGTTCTATGACTGAAGGCTATCCTAACGGATCATGAATCATGGCGACTGTTCACACGTCAATTGTCAAGACGACAAAGATGTTTTGAAATTGGGCCCCCCGGAAAGAAGAAATGGAAGCTTGTTTTGAGGATCTTTCGCGGTGACATGTCCTTGTCAGTTCTATAATAACACTCTCTCGCACTCCTCCGCACACTGCCCCCCCCCCACCCCCCACCGTGTCCTTTGACATGTTCTTTTCTTCGCTCCTCCTCAGAGTGGCCCGAGTTCGTCGACAGCTACGCCCCCTGGTGGTCCTCCCACGCGCTCAGCTGGCTGCGCTTCGGCCGCAGGCTCCTGGTGGTGCACTACGAAGACCTCCAGAGGGCGCTCTTGCCCCAGGTCCGCCTCATCGGCTCCTTCCTCAACGCCAGCATGACAGAGGAGCGGCTCATATGTGCCCGCGGCCACCAGGAGGGCCACTTCAAACGCTCGGGGGCGCAGAAGCCCTCGTTCGACCCCTTCACCCCCGAGATGAGGAGCACCATCGACGCCTACATCCTCTCGGTGGACCGGGCCCTGAGAGGCAGGAACGTCAGTGGCTTGCCGCTCGAGTATTTACCCAGATGATGAGGAGACGTAAGCGAGGAAGAGAAGCCCCTACTCCACACCACGTCCGATGAGGGAGTGGGGGGGGGAGGGGGGGCGCTCTCTTGACTCCGAAGCGGAGCGGTCACCCACATCCTGGGCGTGAGGCTTTTGCCGCCAAAATGGAGGCTCAGAGTGACCCTCTGCGGCATGAACACAATGACTGTGGTAATTGGACCACCGTCTACTCTCCACAAAAGCCATTGGGCCAGAGCACCGGAGGGGACTTAAGAGGCCAATGAGATCAGAGGGTGGCCCAGCTGCCGAGGAGTGGGGGCGGAGACGGGGACGGCACATTGCCTCGGCCCCCCCGGAGGGAGTTGGGAGTGTGGGAGCAAGTGCCTGACTGCACAATCAAACCGTGTAGAACAAGAGGTTAATGTGACCTCGAAAAGAAGTCATGTGGAACTTGTGTTTCTGTTCATTATCAGGGTTTCCGTCGGTAGGGGTGTTTGTCAACGGGAAAACGTGTAAACCTCGTTGCTTTTTTTTGTCGATTAAATCCACATTCTGTTTGGTTTGATTGTTTTCTCTCTCATCTGGTTTGTTGATTCGGATCTCGGTTGTGGATACGGCAGTCGGTTCAGCTGCTACAGGTCGGGAGGCACTTGGTGGATTGAAAGTGCTCTCCAGCCTGGTAAACTGTATGACTCAGGGCAAAGTGCTGTTAGGTGGCATTGTGCAGCCTCTTCTCTGCAAAGGACACCTGCGGGGAAACAGGGTTTCGTTCTCATCGGTCATGGATGAAGAACAGTCACTCTGAAGAATGCTGACATAGTGAGGGACATCTCTCCCAAACGTCACATTTGAATGGGTGTTTGTTGTCGAATGTTTTGGATGTTTATTCTTTTTGTCGAAAAACACATTCGGGTGCTTTGAAAAGCGTTAGCAGATAAACAGACAAAGAACTCATCGACTATAGGAACGAATGGGAAAGGCTGCGTTCGAGCGCCAGCGTCTGTTTAGATAGATTACTGGCACTCGTGGAAACACGACAAAAACAAACTAATTAGAAAATAAATATGGACAGAGAAGTTCTGGCTGTTTGCCGTCGTCTCGCTGATGGCGGGAAATAAAGAATTCCAGACAAGGACAGAGGGAGGTAATCAGCTCACTGAACCCTGCCTTTCCAATTAGATCGGGGTGTTATTACACAACATTTGCATAGCAGGTTGGGCTCTGAGCCACAAACAAAAGATTGAAATCATACTGTCAGCAGAAGCCCAAATACTAAATGGTCTTTGGACAGGTCAGATATTGACATCTGCTCATTCAGCGGTCAAGTGTAACACGACCAGCCGTGGTTGACAACCCATATGCGATAACTACTTGCCTGTTGAATCAATAGGGTTTGTATATTGATTGAACCTGACTTCTCACAGTCAATGTCAAGAAGACGGCAAATTGTATGAAACAGATATTCCGGGGTTTTTCTCGGAGCAGTGTGGAAAAGCCTCAAAAATACAACAAAGCTCTGACATAAATCCAACGGGAGGCTTAATATCTGAACTGAGTTATACCCTCCCCACAAACTTTGGCAAAAACCCTTGAAAAAAATCTACATAGATCACGCATCTGTTGAAAAGAATGAAAGGCAGCTCTCAAAGGAATGCTCATTATACGTGCAATGTGAAAAATGCAAATGAATAACTTCTAAGTGTGTTTCCCCCCCCCAAAAAAACCCCACAGACAGCTCTTAATTGCCCGAGCGACAAGCGTGCAGACCCGTCAGGTTGATTGCCTTATTTACTTTAACAGGTCTCTCTGCCATCTTGCCGATATTTCCCTCGATTCTCTCTCTCCTCCGTCTCTTGACAGTGTGAAGAGGGTTCAAATACAAGATTTAATAATAACACACTACCATACGGCCCCCCCCCCGTGTGGCGGCTGCCAAGCCAGTCTATCGGACTGACAGTGTGTCTCTGTTGAGCTGACATACCAAACGGAGACTCCATCTGCTAAATAACATGTGACAGTGGAACCCAAGGGAGTAGTCAGTCATCGGGTGTCAACAGCACACTGACTGCACTCAGTCCCCAACTCATTTTCTTCCTCCCGATAGCAGGAATCATACTTTCCATTGTCAACAGAGAATTGGTGTTGCTTCCCCCAGTTCTGGCAGCTTGGCAAACCTCAGTATATACGCTGTTGCTCCAATGTCGTTTCTCTCTCCTCTCATTAACAGTTACTGTACTTTTGATTATTATGATTATTTTGTCCTGTCCTGAATATACAAATCAATCATATTACACACTTCCCTTGCTCAGTGTGTAGCCCATTTTCCTACTTAGATACTCTTCAAAAATAAGGTTTCTATAGCTTGTTAATTGCACCACGGCAAAGCCCACTATTTCAGCACCGAACCAGACAGGTCTCCATCTAAAAATTCATCACCTGCCAGACCAGCACCTTAACGACTCATTCACCCAACTCAAACACGTCTAATATCAATAATGTATTCGTGAAACTCGGCTTTTGCCCCAACGGGTCTATTTTTAGCTCGTCTAAGGGCCCTGTGAGACCCGGCACAGCCGAGTTACTCTACTGGTTAGTGGCGGCAGCCTGAGGCGAACGAGAAGAGGAAGACAGTTCTTCCAGGAATCCAACATTTCTCCTTCACCGACTCCCCTCTCGGGCCCGGGAAGACACATCAGTATGGTTGCAGCAACTCAGCGGATACAGACACAATCGTAAAACTGTCAGAGAAGGACCGAATCCCTCGCTTTGTTGCTCCCGAGTAGTCATCCCCAGATGGATTGGTGATAAAACACTTTAATGATAACATTTCGGGATAGGGGGGAGCCGCCTGGGAAGTAATATATGCCTTACGTGAGCGGGGTTCGGATGGTCAAGTCTGTGAAATGTCAGATTGCAATGAGTTAACAGCGTCGCCGATCTGAGCCGAATGCCCCTGAGGACGGTCGGGATTAATACCGCGGCTTCTCCGCTCAAAGAATCAAAGAGTGAAATGGATTTGTTCACTGCATCGAACTAATGGCACAATGCATCTTCAGTCTCGTCTGATGACAGGAGAGGAAGGCCATTCTGATTGGTCTAATGACCGCTCCCACGAGGGAGCGCGGGTGCCAAATGCAGTAAATCATAATCAGAGGACATTGTGTAGGATTAGTCTCTGAAAGAGAGGGATTGCTAATCCATACTAACAAGAACACAACCGTACAGTACACCGAGTACAAGGTCCACCCTTCGTCGCTGCAATCTCAATGATCTTTGTCTTAAAGGGGTCATTGACTGGGTTTTTTGAGTATTTAACACTGTTCCTTAAGGTCTCCGAATAGGGTATGTAACATTGTTTTGGCTGAAAATGGCCCGGGTGCTGTTCTATGCCCTCTTTTACATCCAGCATTTTTTTCCCGGGAAAAAACGCTAGCTTTTTCCCTTATATCATTGGTATTTAGATGAGTTGTGCGCTGATTGGTTGGTTTACAACGAGCGAAGCTGCGGAGCAAAGACGGCCAACAGCACTCACTGAAACAAGAAGGTGGCGACTTGAAATAAAAACGTACAAATAAATCTATTGTGTCTACACAACACTGTTTTCAACAGATTGACTAGATATAATTTGAAATGATTACGGTAGTTTCCACGTCTGTTGTCGAAGCAAACAGAATCGCCTTAGGTGGGTAACGTTAGCACTACAGTTTAGCATACAAACTATCGTGATTCAACACAGCTTCAGTTAGCTCTAGCTATCTTACTGAAAAATAGATCTGGACAAACATGCATCTGAATTGTAGATTTACATAACAACACGGGTTATTTATTTGAATGAAACATAGTCAGGAACATGAAATAACGTAAATCCAATTGCCAATAAACTAGGCTAAATCATAACACATTCATGCTCTTGCGTTAGCAAGCTAAACTGGTTTACATGCCTACCGTATAGGTGTTTTCGCTATCTAGCTGTTCTTACATTCCTTGCAAATCACCGATGAAAAACAGATGAGCTTGAGTCTAGTTAACATTGACTAGACGGGTATGGCTGATGTTTGTTTATACCGTAGCATAGAAGATCTCTGTGCAGTTGCGCGAACCATTTCACCAAGGACGGTTTTAAAAACCTGGGAATATGTAAAGCAGGATTTGCTATGAAGCTGTTGCTGAAAAGAGGTGCGTTCCGACCTTAGTTATGTTCATCAGAACCGCAAACTGTAGTATGATTTTGTCAGTAACAGTTATTAGCAATGCTAACGTATCCTGTATCTAGCACAGCCTTTCTCCAGTTATTTCGAATAGATAATCTAGACAGGCGTCAGCAAAAGGCTAGACTGCTTTCGTTTTCTGGCTATTTTTTTGGAAGCTTCCCTTCTAATGCCGACTACAGCTAGTCTAGCTAGTCATTTGCTAAGTAAGGTATGTTGATGTGTTTAGAAACGTAGCGTCGCTACCTCGGACTGGGCAAGAACACCAGTGAGTGGGCTGGTCTGCATGTACATTTTGGGGCGTGACAAAGACACAGACCAGAGCCAATTGAATGCGCGATACCCTCCCGACGTCAGTAGGGTGGATTTTTCCAAAAGCTACCGTTCTACAGCTAGATTTTTTCTTTTTGAGATTTGCATGGGAAATAAGTGTCAATGGACTTTGAGGTTCACTGTATGTTCATTTTACCCACTCAACTGTCGTTATTCAACTATGACAAGGTAAAAACGGTTTTGCAGTCAGTGACCCCTTTAAATGAACGTTAGGTCAATGTCAATCCTCCTCTATTTCAAAGTAGAGGCAACCACAACAGCAGTGAAACGCCTTATTCCATGGCGGGTAGAGGTATCGTATTTAGAAGTGTTTTGCTGTAAAAGGCTGTGAATACACTTCTTTAAACAGCCGTCAGAGTTGTTGTAAAGACAGTAGGCTAGGCTATATTTCTATTGCCACGCTTTTCCTTGCCTTCTGCTCATCCGGTAAATTCGGTTCATCTACTAATGGAGCTTGGGTAAACGCCTCATGTTTTACTGCCAGTGTCTGGCCATGTTTAGACACAATGAATCAGAGGTGAGCCGATAGTGACCTCTTAAAAACGGCAGGTTAAAAGCTCAACTTTGCCATTTAGCACACTGATTACTTGGTCACACCTGGATTGAAAGAGATATTTCACATTTTCATAGTTCTTCATTGTAAAGTCATCACAAGGATTGAATCTGCAACTCGATTTCTCTCAGTTTGATTTCGAGTTTGTCCTTGTATTATAAATAGACAGTCATATTTTACTGCTCTATATTGACATTTCTCCACAACAACCTTTCATTACAAACTGAGGAGGAAGAGAAATACATGGTCAGACATCCTGTCTGAATCTTTGAGCACTGAAAAGGCTTATCATTCAAGCATTGTAAAAAGTTGGCTCGCTCGAGGAGAAAGGAAACACGAAGCTATTGAATGTCATGGTGACGGTCTTTTAAACCATTAGGCCTATCAATTTTTTTAAAGAGGTGGGCATTTCACGCGCTGCCCATGTTTCTTTGTCAACGGGTGAATGGTTGGTCTCATTAAGGAGAAATCGAATATATATTTGTGTAAAACGTAATAAATTACTAAAGATTCCATAGTTAAATAAATAAAGTTGATGTTTTGGATTAAATGCATACCTGCAAACTCTGAAGGGCTGAAAAGGGTGACACATTTTATTCAGCCCCGACACAATCCGGATGCATGATTTACCCCCCTCAACCAGCACGTACACTCTATTTTCACCTAGAAGTGACAAGGTTGCAGGTATGTAAATGATCCGGGTTGTAAGAATCGCAAGATAACTCGGTAGTAGGCTACCCTTTAATAGCCTTACTTAAATACCTACCTAGCTAACAACAACATGCAACAAGTCACTTTAACATGAATATTTTTTCATAAAAAAACACTAATAGGTAAACCCAAGCCCTTAAATCGCAATGACCTCCATTGCTCCATTGCCCATGAAAAAGTAAAGAGGCCCACATATCAGGAAAGCCAATCGTGCATGACGAGCGCAACTATGAACCGAAATGGGTGGCATCCATAGCAGTACAAGTAATTGTGTGCACTGAACCGAGCGGACCTCATTTTCCATCTGTGTGCAGTGGAAGGCGTCGGGGTGCGACCGCATCGGGACCAGTGAAATAACACTGGGCCCGCATCACACGGAAGGAACCTCGTCTCTCCACAGCGGATCCATCCACTATTTGAGAGGTATGGTCTGTTTGGCAACATGCTTTGTAATGACAGAAAAAATGTTTCAGCACTTTATTTTCAGGTAGGCTGATGTAGTTGTTTTTGTATGATTTTGTTTATCCGTTAAACAAACCTGATGTAGTTTCAAGCTCACCATTAGTGTGTGAACTACAAAGATGTGGTTGGCATTTAACATTAGAAAATATTAATAAAAAACTGGGGACTCCGATCTACAGAATAAAGAAAGCACGTGGCTGCCACCTGCTGGAGGGACAGAAACAACTGGACACTCATGAGCCTAACGGACATACCACGACACCAAAAACACGCAATAAATATGAGCCTTTAAATATAAATTATATTTATTTTCTATATATATATATCAAATCGTATTTACGACGATAAACGACCAACATTTAAAATATGAATACCCAGTGACAGTTGTATACATTTGCAGTAGCCCATGCCTACGTTGGTTAACAAGCTAGATCACTGGGCTCTGGCCTTGGAATGCCCCGTTTTATATTGGTCAGCATGGCAGCTGTCAGCGGACTCATAGTGTTATATATGGCATACCTAACCAAATATGTTTGACAGTGTAGTGTATTTATTTAATTTTATGTTACTTTGGTTTGGTCAAGTAAAGAATAAATTCATAACAAAGCCGGTATGTCGTCATGCACACTTCAACCCACTAGATGGCAACCTAGTACCTTCTGTGAGAGAGATGACACTGCACCAAGACTAGGCTTGAACGCCGTTGTAGGACTGCTGCACTTAAAACGGATCCAAAGGACACCTTTTCAATGGTTGAAGGTTACAGGCTGTCACTTCAAGGAGGTTGAAGTTTGAAAGTGTCTCTGTAGAAAATGTGAGGCATTGATCTTTGAATGAAAGTCATTCCATCCTTATAATAATTATGGTCGCCATTTTTTTATTTTAACTCTAGGTACTGCTAGGTCTTTAATTGTATAGTGCAAGTGTTGCATGATAGTGTTGACACTGCATTAGAGTGCTTACCTCTTGATGTTTTAATGAACTTTCAAATTGCACATTTCGTTTTGTAGATATCGTATGCGATCGATTCATAAGGAGAACAGCCACCCTCAACCACTAATGACAATTATCTGGAGTGGACAAACCTGTTTGGTGAAATGTGTTCTTACATACCATATCACGTCTGAAGTTGACAGTCCTTTGCTGTGAAAGAAGACATCTTTACATCTACACACATTTCTTAAAGCTCTTAACTGGTCAGATCCCAGTACTGCAGGTAAAGTATAGCACAGGCCCACAACAAGTGTTTGAATGTGTCAGGGAACATGGTGAAAAGAGATATCCGACAACCAGGTGTGTGTACACGGTCGGTTCGCTATTTTTGGCCTGCTTAATATTGACGCTGGTAAAGTGATCTAATTCACGTGGATGTGAACGGGGCCTTAGGGAGACGAGTCTGTTATTCGTCGGTTTTGCGGGTTGTCTAACGTCCATCAAGACGGGAGGCGGGAACTTTATCGTCTCCTTCTCTCCATAGGACTTCTTCGAGGGGGCTACAGATTTGGGATTTGTGAGACTCAAAACGCCGATAAAAAAACAGAAATTGACCTGATGTCTGACTGCATTCACAGCACGCTGCTTTATGTATGAGTCAAAAGCTCCCCGCCTTTTCGAGGTGCTGTGTGTTGCTGCCGTGCGTGTGCTTCTTGCCTGGGCGACGGCACCAGTGAGGCCTGGAAGACAACAGACGTCTGTATATACAGCTCCCTTTCTTCAACAACCTGCCTCGTCAAGGTGCGTGGCGGGAGCGCGGGGGAAACGCACGCACCCCTGACCGCGCGGCGAGCTGTGTCCGCCATCATTGTTAGTTTGGTTTTCGCCTTTGAAATGAAGATAAAGCTTTCTTTTTTTCTCTCTCTCTCTGTCAGAGGAATATGGACCAGTAGGCTCTGTCTGCCGCACGTGACCTAAGGCATTTCATTGTTTTAGAGTGAAGCTAAACAAAACATTTTCTATTTCAAGTCCTTTTTTTGTTGTTAGCTAACTTTTGTGTAGGATGGAAAAAAGCTGCCGTTGTTTCAACCTTCAACTCCTAACTCTACCAGTAAATACATTCAGTATGAAACAATGAGTACTATGTGCGTAGAACAAGGAGAAGGCAAGTATGCTTTCACCATATTACTGATTACGCCCCGAGACTAGACGACCACTTAAGCAGGGCCTCGGCTTTTACAATACGACGACCACACATGCGCCCACGCACTAAACGTATCTCATCCCGTCGACAGTTGTTTCTTTTGGCTGAGTCGGTTCCTTCTCAACCTTGATTTGCAACAGTGAGAAGCTCGTGTTTGCCATGTGCGAATGATGTCTGTTTCACTGTGAGATTCCCCCAGGGGGCTCAACTTCCAAGAGAACAGTCAGCAGTTTCTGATAACGTGTACAAGCACGGTGTTTGTTTTACTCATCAGAAATCAAAATGTCCTTTGTCTGGTGCGAGAATGATTTTGAGGACGGGGTAGGGTAGTCCAGGAAGGTCTTTTGAGTTCAGCACAACATTTTGGGAGCTGTGTGGTCAACTGATTTCCCAGTGATATAAAAACAGACCGCAAACTCCAGCCAAAACCCCCCAAAGACTCAGGAAAACATTCTTTACGGAGCCAGGAGCCACAGCGGCTGTTCAATGAGAACTGGGGTTGTGTTCTAGTTGTACTTCAAACAACAATTCACTGTATAATACTACCGCTAATGACCGTGCACAACATGTGCATGTCGCATACAGTATGCTAACTGTCAAATAAATACAAAATCTATCAGCGATAACTTCAGGTTCATTCGAGTATCAGCCAACTGTTTGGCATCTCAAATTCACATTCCATATGATTTCATGAAGAATTGTATCCTTAAGCTGTCATGCAGATTTATTGGCTTGGCATGTGATACGATTTGTTCATGACACAAAGCATTTAGGGGTGTAAGCAAAGGCTCGTCCTTAAGAGCAGTCATAACTACTGTGAGTGTTTTCTTCTCCCGTCTTTCAGTTCTTGATATACCGTCGGACACTTGGCAACTGGGGATCATCAACCGACGCTGCAGAAACATTCATCTATAAAAAAGGATTTTCAGCGAGTCTCGGAATATCTTCCGCGATATAAATAACGCGCTCTGCAGCCCTGACTAACAGGCTTCGCCGTGACACAATAATGATCTGGTCTTGGCAAGCTGGGACAAATCTTATGACTCTTAACATTTCTGAAGTGACATTCTTTAGAGAGGGGGCTCCAAACGTTTCATCAATCCCTCTCACCCATCAGTAACCAGCTCCTTTGACACTCCCACGATTCGTACCCTGTGTCCCTGAGGTACGGGTTAACTCTTTGTGGGTCGGGTGGGAGAGACCGTGGCGACGTGCGAGCCACCGCTAAGGCAGCGGAAACTCTCGCTGCTTTCCGTCCACGTCGCAGGGTTAAGGATTCTTTTCCACCGTGGGTGGGCGGTGGAGAGAGAGTGCGTCCCGAATCGGAGGAATTAGGATGCAGCTCGTGTCGTCGGCGCTGAGGAACTGTCTGCTGCTATCCCAGCAGCCCCTGGGCCAGTGACAGGGAGATGGATGGTATCTGCATCCTGGCTGCAATGCTCATCGCCAGAGTCTGGCTCCGTGCAGACACACACACACTACACACTCACAGGATACACACGTACACACAGAACAAAGGAAGCAAACACACACACGGGGCCACGCATAGACACACACCGGCAGACACTTTATACACTCAGAATGTGGGCTGTTTATATCTAATTCACCTTCACCTGCATTTGGCAACAATACGCATTCATAGAAGATGCAGCACAGTGGTTTCATAAAAACGACAAAATATCGAGACTAAAGGTGAATTGCAAGATGTAATCCTTTTATTGATGAGACATGACATTACAGCAACAATTTATGACATCAGCATAACATTTTTGAAACAGACATATGCATATAGAATAAGCATATTGATTTAAATACGATAACTGTCGTCTGAAAATCTTACCTTACATTTACCGGCATCATGGTCAACATTTGAATAAAGAAGAATATAAAAAAAAACTGGTTTGGTGAATCCTGCATACATGCCTATTTTTCACGACCATGTTTATTTATTTTCACTGGTCTAGGGTCGAGTTTTTGTTAAATTATTTTTCCCCTTCCCTTTCTTTTCCGAAAGCCTAAATAATGCATGCGGGAGGGCCCTGCAGGTCCTGGACAGTGCAGGGGTGTGATGGGGGTCACTGTCGACCCCTGGCCCCCAAAGCCCTCTTGGGATGTCTGGCCTGCCCTCCTCTTTTCACTCGTCTGCACCCTCCTCCTCCCCTCCCTCGCTCCTCCCTCCCTCCCTAGCCTGTTCTCATTACCCTTACCTGCTGTCCCGTCTGTGGCGTCGACGCTCGCGCCCGTCAGCCCAAACCCAGTGGCCCCGTCGCCGGGGGAAACGGCCTCTGCATACCAATGACGGGGAGAGAGAGAGAGAGAGAACGATCGGTTCGGCTTGGCTCTGCGCCGTCTGAGGGCGGGGGGGGGGTGGGGGTGGGGGAGAAACACGCCCCTCACCCCATCTCCTCCTCGCTCTGGGAGAAACAGAGATGGAAGTGGATAGAGTGAAGGGGGAAATGACATAAAGCAAGGAGAGAGAGACAGACGGAGAGAACCGGGGGGTGGGAGGCAGCAGAAGAGAGGGAAAGGGCAAAGAAAGAGAGAGAGGGAGGGTGAGAGAGATAGGAAGCTGTGAGAAGGGGATAGACAGAGAGAGAGGGAGGGAGGGAGGAGAACATGCATCACTGTTTTAAGTGACTGCGGTGGGACGGGCTACCGAGAAAAAAAAAGGTCGTCTGGTCTCCCCCCGTGCACAGTGGGCACCTTGGCAGAGCGGAGCGGGCCCCTCCAAACGACTTCTGGGCTAATTACCCAGCGCAGGCCGTCTGCTGGCTCCGCCTTGCAGCCTGACATTTCCCACCGACTCGTGTTGAGCCATGGCCCAGCTAAACAAGTATGCAGGGAACCCCACCCCCCCCCACACACACACTGTCCGCTCTTTTCCCCCGACCATTAGATTGCATGCTTTGAAATATTCACCGATGAGATGGAGCTATACCCCCCCCCCTCACCTTGTGGACCTCGACGTTAAGTGTGAGTCCTCGGGAAGACGCGAGAGAGGGGCCAATCGGGGGGGGGGCTCTGCTCTTCTTCCTAAAACAAGAAAGAACAATGGCGGTTGTTAAGCGAGCGACGGGAGCGTGGGATTCGTGGCCCGTTTTAGGACAGCGGGGCCAGACGGGTCCACTGTGGTTCAGCTCCGAGTCGCACAAACACACACCCAGGTGGTGGTGTCACAGCCCGGGCCGCTAGGAGAAATATTGTCTGGAGGAAACAGATTTTTTAGGGGGGGGGTCTTCACATGCCAACCCCCCCCGCCCCCCTGAGTGGAAAAGGGCACTCCAGGACATAAGGAAATTCCTCTGTCCTCATCTACGTGTGCTGTGGTGCCGCGGGACGTCGCTATGCAGTATTTGAGTGCGTGGGCATTGAGATGGGGGAGGGGGGGGGTATTTAAAAGGTAATCTGGTGCACTCGTCTCTCGGCGATTGTCAAGTTAGCCGGATAAAGACTACGGCGCCTGGCTCTCCGGCGGCAAAGGGGTTAAAAAGTGTTGCCCGCGGCGACAAAGCGAGGCCAGCTCTGGGTCACATTCGAGTCCCAGCCACTGGAAACTCGACCTGCAGGACGGAGCCTAATTATCCAGCCAGTTGTGGTTCAATAACTCCAGCAAGCTGCCAGCCAGATACCGCGTTGCCCTGGCAACGCTCGCCGGAGTGATTCGCGGATCAGAGAGAGGCGGGGAGGTAACCGTGGCTGTGGGGAGGGAGTGGTGGAGGAGGTGGTGGTGGTGGGGGGTGGAGGACACAGCTACAGCACCACGGGGCTGACAGACCAAACGCTCACTCAGCGATGAGCCGTCTATGCAAGAGAGTCTCTGCTGCACAAATGCTCGCAAGCGAGTGCCCGCAAGAACAGATATACAGTACACATACACACACACACACACACACACACACAGGGTTATTCCATTCCATCCGTTTTTTCGAAGGGACCTTCGGACAACCGTGTGGCATTTCCGTTAAGCTTCTCGCTCTGTTTTAAAAAGACCTCCTTTTAAATCAAATAACTCTGTCCTCGACTCTGCAGAGGGAAGTCTCCACAGCCTGTCTTGCAGCCGGCGGTGCAAATCCCCCTGTCTCTAGGAGGCCCCCAGTGTCCCCCTTCAACGGCCTATCCACCGCCGTGGCTGCTATCTAGAAAAGAGCTAAATGGAGTTTGTGCTGCCGCCGGTGCCCTCAGAGTAAAGAGGGGAAACTGGGGTGCCCTGGGAAGCCGACATTGTCAGGCGCTACGCCGTATTATCCTTCCGATAGGATTAAACGGAGAATTGAATTTCGTGTGTGTGTGTGTGCAGTCGCTGGATTTATTGTGTGTGTGTGTGTGTATGTGCGAATGGCTAAATGCTATTTGTACGCTTTGGTGTGTGTGTTCAGGTGACTGTCTGGACTCCTGCCGCAGTGTCTGGGAGCAGAGACGCCCCGCGACTCACCGTCCCACTCATTCCCTACTTAGCCATCGGACGTACCTGCTGTTCCCTCCACCTGCGATAAGGGACCAGCCGACACGTCAGCCAGTTCCACGAGCGACAATGCCGGACGATCGATGCTTCAGGACGAGACTTGATTTCCCCTAAACCCGTCTGATTCCCGTGTCAACTCTCTGCCAATCGAAACCCCCCGGACGTCCGTTAATCTGGCCTAATGACTTTTATCGCCGGCCAATGGGGGAGCGTCCTGCGTCACACGGCAACCTTGGAAACAACGGAATGCAAATCTTTCTTTCTTTATTTCCTTTCTCTTTCACACCACGGTCCATCAGCGAGCTCAGACTCGAATCTAGGATTCAACTGGAACCAGTGGTTTATCTCCACGTATTAAGGGCCGGAATCAATCTGTACTGCGGGGACAAACTGATGACTAATGAGAGAATATGACCTCTGCGTTGTGCAACGTTTGTGTAAGAATTTCAAGTGAAATGACACGGTACCAGTCAAAATATGAAAATGTGTCCAAACTTGACTGGTCCTGTGCATCACACAGTTTTGCAGTGTAACGTTGTGTAAGCAGCAGTGCGGATTATTCGACGCGTATAAATATGAATGACTTCTTTGGAATCGAGTTCTGGATGTTCGTGTACAAACTGACTATCATTTACTGCCATGTCTCCTTGTAATGCACCACAGACATTTTCCAACCTCTTGACGTATTTCATTCGCACACATTCTGATGGCGGTTACATGGAAGGTAAACAGAGATGGAAAAGATGTACAGTACATGACTTCATGTTTGACGTTGTGATACAAACATTGTGTTTGTCCCCTAAAATGAATTACAGACGGACCCATCTGTAGAGTGGTTCCAGATTGCTGAATATCATCTCAATATCTAATCAAAAACTTTCAATAGTACACTAACTGAATAAAGATCTGTGTATTATTAGAATAAGCTGACCTTGATTCAATCCTGCCTTGCATCCAAGCAATGGATCTGGTGCAGGATTCAGAAAAGAGAAATTAAATCAAAAGAAAAATGCAAACCTGGAAAACACATTGTCTATCGCTATTAAAGTTAGAACGCAGCAATTAAACTTGTCGTTTTTTTATATAGTAGTTTCATTCTTTGCTCGCTTTGATCAATTCCTTTGTAGTAAAGAAACGCTTCTCTTTCTTGTTAACCTTACCTATTAATTAATATTCCTGAGGCGAGGGTAAAATGGTAAGTTATGAATTCCCTCTGCATTGATTAGATTGCTCCTCGGAGGGGTCAGTAATGCCTCCGAGTGGACGAGCTAAGGAGCCCTGCGTTTGACAACGCTCATCGAAAATCTATATATATGATTTGCTCCGTCTCTCCTTCGATCAGTTTTCCGTGCTCTTATGATATCTCAGTCTCGGAGATGCTCTGTCCGACACGGGTCGGACGGCGTTACGACGAGAATCCTGAAATACATCGTTCCCAATTTACGAATATTCCATTTACTCGTCTTTTCATCATCACAGGCTTCTGCGATGTAACGCTCCAGGAGCGAGTTAAAGATCCCTCTCGATTTTGAACCCGTTTCTCAGTACCAAGAGTCTCCCCATTCAACGTTGTTACAAGCTACTGCAGACCCTCTTCCTGTTTAACAGAGTCCCATTTATTGGATCTCTCCAATGAGGATTTGGCCGAGCTTCCTTGCTTTGTTAGTGTTGGCGGGAGGAGCGCGGGGGGGGGGAGCGTTGAGGATTTCATCAGCGGGCTCTGCCAGGCTTCGCTGCGTGTCAGACACATCCTAATAAAACTGTCTGGCTGTTTTGTGGGCAACCGTCTCCACGCCCGCCCGCCCGCCGCGCCGCGTCTGACTGCTCGGCACCCGGCCGCACCGCGCCCGGCTGCTTGGTATTCATGGGACGTGGCGCTCCTTCAGCTGTTGCTGGGGGGGCTCGTGTGGCAGAGGCACAGACTGATTAGTTGGCATCGGCATTGTTCGCCCATGAAACCAAACGGGGAGCGGCGGGAAAGAAACATAATTAGGGAGTGAGTGAGACAGAGAGGGAGAGACAGAGAGAGAGGCGTCAGAGGAGAAAATCAATTGTTTTGAAACTGCATTTCTAATACGGGTAATTTGGCTGAAATTAGGTTTCAGGAAAGCAAGCTGCCTTAGGAAAAAAAAGGAGAAAGTTTGAATATCGGGTCAGCTGTGTTGGGGAATGAATTCCGACCTTTTGTTACTTGAATCTACATTAGAAGGGCGGAAGTTGTGTTTCTAGCGCGGTGATATCAATATCTGAGTTCTCGTACATTTCCATGTTCTTGCCAATACGAGTCAGACATTTTGATTGGCTCAGGACGGCTGTCTAAGGAAACGGGCGGGTTCATTTCATTGGAAGGAGTTGAACATGTGGGATGACTGAACATGGACGTTACAAGCAGAGAGGAACATGGAGGTCTTTTAATGAAGACTGTTTTACCATTTCATGACCTTTTTTCCAACTCCTCTGTATACCTTAAGGTTCTGTTTCACAAGGTTCCTGATGTCATAGTATATGGGTTCGAGTTGCACCACATCTGCAGATTCAAATGTCAGGGAGTCAAGGTGGCTGAGCGGTTAGGGATTCGAGCTAGTAATCAGAAGGTTACCGGTTCGATTCCCAGCTGTGCTAAAATGACGTTGTGTCCTTGGGCAAGGCACTTCCCCCTACTTGCCTTGGGGGAATGTCCCTGTACTTACTGTACGTCGCTCTGGATAAGAGCGTCTGCTAAATGACTAAACGTTTATGTGCATCGAGATATAGTCCTTCATATATATTTATGCGAAGGGAATAGGGTGTTTGACAAACTTGAAAGAAACCAAATCATATAAAAAGTTCACAACATTTAAATTAATTTCCATATTTTAGCCACCTATCGCCACTAATTAAAAGCGATTAAAAGTGGAAAAAACTGCCGTTCTTAAATGCCAAGAGCATGAAACTTGTCGCCTCGTCATCGGGATCGTATTCATTTCAATTCATCAAAAAATAAAACCATTATTCGTAACGTGTATACGTCTTCGGTTAAACGGGTTCGATGTAAGTTGTGTGTGAACTCACGAGTGGTGCATCCCGATCACACGCTCTGCTGCAAACTGTGGTGCTGCAAACAGGCCTCCCCCCTCGACAGTTCTAACTCAACATCATATAAAGAAGGTGTAAAGGTGTCAAATGGGGAAGCGATTAAAAGCGCCAAAGGTGTGACGTTGACTCATCACCTAATAAAACTGTGAAAGGCGTGCGGTGAAGTTTCACTCTTGGCCAAACATGTTTACAGTTTACCTACGCTGTCTGGGAGGTCCAAACCAAATACACTGATTTACATACATGTAGTCATTTAGCAGACGCTCTTATCCAGAGCGACTTACAGTAAGTACAGGGACATTCCCCCCCCCGAGGCAAGTAGGGTGCCTAGGGAGAAGTAGGGAGAATCGAACCAGCAACCTTCTGATTACCAGCCCGACTCCCTAACCGTTCAGCCACCTGACTCCCTACCGATACTGACGATACTAATACAGTATACAGTGATGCGAATACATTAGCGCGATAACGACGTTGTCTTCAGGATCCATGCTGTTGATGCATGTCGTCGCCACGTCTGAAAGTGAGAGGAAGCAGCCCTGGCTGTATCGGGTGTGAACCGCCCCGACGTGTGTCGTAATGATCCGAGATCCTGACGGAGTGGTTTGGTAATGGCTTATTGAATCCACTGGCACGATTCTGTCGATGCTTCTTCTTCGGTGGTGACAGAGGCTCATCGACGGGGATCGTGGGGGGTG
The DNA here is from genome assembly GCA_903064625.1 of Mallotus villosus. Classification (NCBI taxonomy): domain Eukaryota; kingdom Metazoa; phylum Chordata; class Actinopteri; order Osmeriformes; family Salangidae; genus Mallotus; species Mallotus villosus. The sequence goes on from CAEFZP010005682.1 coordinate 340,558, forward strand.
GGTGGGGGGGGGCGGTAGTTTAGGGGTTCTCGACCCGATCGCGTGCGTGGGACGCGCCGCGACAGATTTCAAAAAAACGACGGAGGAAGAAGTTCCGAACGACGAGGCGAATGGCGGAGAGGCGCGTCCGCCGAACGCGGCCTCGACGGAACGTCCCGCTTCGAAGAGTCGTCGAAGGCGTTTGAGTCGAGAGTCCCGGTTTAAAGGTCGAACCCCGCTGTTAGGACTGTGAGGCGACGCAACACATGCACACAGCCGCTAAATCGGTCGCCAAAAACGCATCCCAAAAACTCTCCAGACTTTCCCCACCAACAAAAGCACAAAATCGACAGAACCATATCGTCCTCCTTTCGCCCACAGTCTACTCTTCTCCCATCCTCCATTCCCTTCCCCTTCCCCCTCTCTCTCTCTCTCCCACCCCCCCTTCCTCAACATGCATGCACCTCTCAGATCAGCGGCGGCGGCGTCTGTTCCCTCTCTCTCTCCCCCTCTCCCTCTTCCTCTCTCTCTTCCTCTCTCTCTCTCCCTCTCTCTTCCCTCCGACCCGGGAGCGCTCGTGGCAGGTTGCTTGTGCCCTCCGCCCGCGTCCCAAGAGCCTAACCCGTGATGTGTCGTCAAGAGAGCTCACAAGTTAGGGTCTCAGGGAGCAGGAGAAGTGCAACAGTGTGTCCACGGAGGAGAGGCGGGCAGGCGGGGCGAGCGGGCGCTCCCAAACCCGCCGACCCCTTAGAAAGGTGTCCCCCCCCTCCCCCCCCACCCTCACCTCTACCCTCCCAGACCCACAACAATAACAAACAAAAATCAACAGAGTTTGATTGGCCGGTGCCCGGTTCTGGTCCGGACGCGCGGGGCATCGCCCCCCCGACCGGCTTCCATCGAACAGCGGATGGACCGCTACGGACCGAGCTGACGGGAAGAAAAAAAAATCGCCCTCTTTTTCTCCCACCCTCACGTCCAGTGCAGGAACAAAACTTCTCCCGGCGTTAGAAGAGCTCGGCTCCGGGATGGAGGAGGCTGTGCCGTGGAACCAAACGCGACCCTTACCGGCGGGCGGCAGGGCTGCGGACGCGCGGCGAGACGACCGCGAGCGGAGAGAGCCCCGACCCGCACGGCGACGGCGGACGGAGGACCGAGTCGAGAGAGAGGAGAGAGAGAGAGAGAGAGAGGGAGGCTCGGTGGAGACGGTCGGGGCTCGTTTTCCTTGTCGCGGCGCACAGACAGAGAGAGGCAGCAGACGATGGCTAAAGACAGCCTTGCACTGCCTGCTCTGTGCTAACTAGCCTTTGTGCTGGCAAAGGAAAGCAGCACCCCCACGACCCCCCCCCCTCCCCACTCCCCCCAGCCAAGCGGCCGGTCTCGCCTCTTTGTCCTCAGAGCGTCGACAGATCATCAGTCTGCGTCTCTCTCTCTCCCTCGGGGAGGGCTGGCCTCTGCAGCCCCTGCGCCGGACCCCTCTGTCTGCCACCACTGACCGCCGGCACCGGGAGAGGCGGAGGACAGCGCCCCCCGCCCTCCCGCGCCTCTCCTCTCCCCTCCCCCTCTGCTCCAGCCGGGGGGGGACTTCCACTGCGGGGCGACGGCACACGATCGCCCCCCCCCCTCCGCTGACGTCTCGGTCAGTCAGGAAATCATTAAAAAAGGGGTATCGGTACGCGGCGCTGCGACCGGCGCTCGCCTGCTCTGAGAGAGAGCTGCCGGTGAAGAAAATACAAGCCAAAAAAAAGCACTACCGTCACTAAGGTGGAGAAGAAGATGAAAAAAAGAAAAGAGAGAGAGAGAGAGAGAGAGGGAAAAGAAGGAGAGTTTGTCTCCGGCTCAGGCTTACTGAGAGCCTTCTCTACGCGCTAGCGCTAGCCCCCCCCCCACCCCCACCCACCGATTGCAGCCTCCCCGGTTCTTCTCATACACACTTCTCTCACTGCCAACGTACCCACACACACACACACATCTCCTAACCCTCCCCCTCCTGCACCGCTCTTACTCCCCCCCAACCGACTACTCCCGCCGCAGCTAGCGCCGACGCGGCAGGGACATGAGGACGAGAGGGAGAAGAAGTCGCCACCGCCGCGCAGCCGGCAGAAAAGCCTCACGGCCGCCCGGCTGTGCCGAGATGTATCACATGGAAATGGCAGACGGCAAAACACCAAAATAAGGCACACAAACACAGACCCGGGGCGGCTGAAAACATAAGCCCCCGCGCGCGTGCGATCCGCTCGCTCGTCAGGAAAACGCACCAAACTGCTCAGTCATGAATCTTAACAAAGCATGCGCCAGCCAAAACATTTTCCACGTTGCTTTCACCCCTACCTCCCCCTCGCCTCCCTCCGTTTCAAAACTCCTCCTTCCCCCCCTCCTCCTCCTGCTAATAATCAGATAGATCCCTCTCCTCTCTCCCGGGAGTGCCGAGCGAGAGGTGGAGGCTTCCGGAAAGCGAGAGCGCGCATCCCCGGCTGTCCCCCGACGCCACGCCTCTCGCACACACACACACACACACGCTTCGTCAGCCTCTCTGCCGACGACGCCTTTGTCGTCCATGTTTGAGGAGCCGGAGACGGGGAGCGCGTCAGGAGGTGCGGAGCCGGAGGAGAGAGAGAGAGAGCGGGTGGGTGAGGAGGAGAAGAGGAGCAGAGCCGGGTGGTGTCCGGGACGGAGGCTGCGCTGCTGCTGCTGCTCAGCCCAGACGCAGGTCAGTGAGGTGGGAGCGTATCGAGCACCGCCCCCCCCCCTTCCCTCCCCTTCAGCTCTGTCTCAGCGCCCCCCCCACCCCCCCCCTCCCATCTCCCCCACACCTCAGGAGTCCCGCAGTGTCGCGGCGGCGTCACCTCCACCCTGGCCGTCCGTCCTCCTCTAGCCCCCTCCGTCCAACGCCGTGAGCGGCCGGGGAGCCGTCCCCTCTTCCAGCCTAAATCCCCCTCTACCCCTGCACACACGCACCCTTTCCAAATCACTCCGCCTCTTCTTAACCCCCCTACCCCCAAACCCTCCCAGGTCTCTCTACCTGTCGGTTCGTCTCTCTGTCGTGACTGGTCCTTACCCAGTGCGAATGCTCGGCAGCAGCAACTCCCCCCCCCCTCTCTCTCTCACTCTCTCTCTCTGCATCCAGCCTCTCTGCCGGCGCACACCTCCCCACCCCTCCCTCCCACCACCACCCCAGCCCCCCCCGCGCTGATCAATTCCTTCTCTCCTCCGGAGGGCGTGTGGACTCAGCTGGCTGGCCGAGGAGGAGCCGGCTCACACGCCATGTCTCTTTCGCTAACGACACCGAGACAGTCGCGTCGAGACGGTCCTCTCTGACGCGCTCGCTAGCGCGCGGCCGGACGGGGAAAAAACCCACACGGGCGGGCGGGGAGCGAGACACAAACAAGGAGGAATAAACAGACCACGACGAATACGCAGACAGCAAACATGCACGCAGAGCTCCTCCCCCTCCCTCCCTCCACACGCACGCTACACAGACCACACACACACAGACAAGACGGGCGCTATCGCAGTCACCCCGCGGACAGACGAGACAGAGCGCACGCGATGATGCGGTCACCCAACCCTGAACGCAGTCCCCCCCCCTCCCCCCCTCCCCTCCCCCCCCCCGCGACACATACGTCGCTGTCACAATATTGTGAGCGAGGCTGTCGGAAGCGAGTCTCCAGTGTCTCGCCACACTGCCCGGCCGCACGAAAATGTTCTCTTTTCCAGGCGGTTTGATAAACAGCAAATCCACCAGGCTCGATCGAATAGGGTACCCGTGCCATTTCCAGTCCAAAATAAATGGATGTGGGGTCGGCGTGGGAAAGTTCAGCGGGTTGAAAACAGGCAGACGGACGACGACCCTACGACGCTGGGTTCGGACAGTCACGTTCTCTCTCCGCCATGGCACCCCACCCCCTTAAGATGCAAGGGTGCGCTCGCTCTGAAGAGACGCGTGGCACCACGGGGCTCCTTGGTTCTGTGTCCGGCAAGGCCCCCCGGAAACGTCCCCTACAGGTTTGCCCTTTGCCTGCCCGCCCCCCCCTCCCCCCCTGAAGAACATCAACAGCTCAGACCGGCAAATGACACATTAGCACATTAGCGCTAACGGCGGCAGGCTATTGTTTGCCCTGGCAAAGCTGATGGTGTTCCTCCACGCTTCATTTGTTAATGTATGCCGCGGCACTCAAGTGGGAGACACTCGATTACCCAGCGCAGTCGTAAGACCGAGCAAAACAAAGAGGGGAAAAATAATCTGCTTGGTTTTTTTCCCCCCTTATTGTTGTAATATTTTCTATTTTTTGGGGGGGGGTTTCCTCCAATCTCAGATGAGATCCGCCTGCGTCGTCCTAATCTATGGGCCCCCCTGACCTCTCACCCTCGACACCCTGGATGGATTAGGGTCGTGACCCCGGGCGACAGAGAGGGGAGGGGGGATGGAGAGACGGCTGCAAATGCTATCATTGATTGATCATGCCCTTTCAGCCAAACAGCAAAACGTTGTCTACGCCACGCCACAGAAAACAGGGGGGGGAAGAAAGAGAAAATACAATCATACCACCGCAACGCTCGAAAGAAATGTGTATTTAAATTCACGACCGATGGGGAGAAAAGGGGAAAAATGGAGACTGAGAAGCGTCCTCAGGCAGCCAATGTCAATACTGTGGCCAGGTTGAAGTGTATAGGAGAGGGGTGATGGGGGCTGGTGCCGGGGCGGGGGTGTGGTGGAGGGAGGGGGGGGGGTGGGGGGTGGAGCTTGTTGTGTGTGAGAGCCAGCAAGGCCGGCGGGGGACCTTACAGGAGAGACCCGGTGATCAATCAGCTCCATTACAGCCATGTCACTGTAGCGTCTGGAGCTGCTGCTCAGCCCCGCCTCTAGCACACACACACACACACACACACACACACACAGCACTGCACCACGCTCGCTGACACTGGCCTATCAGAGAAGAGCCCCCCCCGCCCCCGCAACTTACATACGGGCTAGACAACACGCATTGACCCCCCTCTTGCTGCACCTTCGCCCTCTCCTCCTCCTTATCCTCCTCCCTCCCCGCCCCTCGTCGCTTCCCTCGTCTAGACGACGGAAACGACCCTCGCTACATTTTCGGACGGGATGCTAAAAAAGCCATATTGCGCAATTCCCTGCCGTAATCCTATTTTGGTTCCCTCACTGCTGAATGGGGGGGGGGAAAGACACCTAGGGTTTCAGCCAGGTAAGTGCATCTGTTAATGCCACTTAATACCCTGCGCCGATTGGGTCACAGGAATAGAACTACTACGAAACCTTTATTCATTATTTTTGTCGCGAGCAATTCATTCAGGCTCTGCCTTCTGCCATTCCACTCGGATTCTCCATTTCAAAAGTGCGCCGAAAACCCCATTATGTGCCGTCAATACACGATTACGCCATTCGCTGCACGATAAAACCTCCCCCCCCTTTGACGTGTGCCGGGGGGAGAGCGATCCGCGTCGCCGTCGTCGTACACCTCCGTCGAGCATCGCCCAGGTATCTAAACAAAGGACCGCGTCTCAGACAGGCGGCTCCAGTGGAGGAGAACAGGGACATGAAGGAGGGGCGGAGGGAGGAGGAGGAGGAGGGGGAGGGACAGAGGGAGGAATATATGATGCGGCAGCGCCTCTCCAGCCAGCAAACGAGCCGTCCAGCCTCCCAGCACAGCCAGACAGCCAGCCAGGCAGGCATCCAGCACAGCACAGCCCCCAGCCAGGCAACCCAGCGGGGACATTAATGACGATCATGTCTTGTCACACTAGCAGGCGCTCCAGTCGGCGGACCCTGCCCTTGCCCCTGCCCTTCCCCGATCAATAGCATCGACCCGTCCCAGGGGTCAAGGGGCAGGGGCGTCGAGATGGAGGAGAGTGGCTGACGCAGCAGGGGCGGGAGGAGGAGGGGAGGCCTGACTCCAGACAGATCAATGACACCCTCGTCTGCCACGGGTGGGTTATGGTTATTCATTTGCCATTAAACGGATCACATTATGGGGGAGGGGGGGGGGTATCTAGCCTTGGGGAGAAACTGCACCTCCCTCGGGGAAGAAGCGAAGGAAAAAAAGAGAAGGTGTATGAGTGGGAGATGTGTGGAAGGAGGTGGCCGACTTCGAGTCGCAGACACTGTGTTACTAAGGTCTTTGGCGCTCCGTGACGACCGTTCAGCCAATCACATCACCGAGAGAGTTTCTAGACTAAGAGCGGGAGCCAATTGGATTTATGTGTGTGGATGGGGGAATCTTTTGGGTGATAAATAAAGGCTGTGGAATGACATAGCCAGTGGCTTTAGACGGTCAAAATAACTGTAAACTAGGAAGGAGTGACGGGGTATCCATCGCCTTGCAAGAGAAGCTCGTCCTTAGCCGAGAGATTTGGATGTTCATAAATTTCCTTTGTGTTTACAGATAAGAAAAATAAATAAATCTAGATCGTCAGTAGAAAGACACTTCCTTTTGTTCAATGATAAATTGCATTTGGTTATTGGACAAATTGCCTGATACTTAATGTCATTTATTATAAAAATGTTCCATCATAACTGCATGGCCTGAAGTACGTACATGGCCATGGCCAGCAATGCACAAAATAAATCACAAAATAACCGCTAGCGTATTTTGGAGAGGAGCATTACCCTCAAATGAGACTCCACAGAGCAGTTCAAGAACTTCGGAGACTTTGGCCAAGAAGAGAGGTCTCAGAATGATCCCCCCCCGTTAGAGGAACGGATGGCGCAGTCCAAAAACTAAACCAGCGCCCCCCTATCCGCAGCTATCTAATCCCAGAATTTATTTGTCCAACCGTCCCGTAAATGGAAGCCCAGCTGGAACCAATGAGCTTGGGAGCGGTGCCGCCGGCCAGCTGGCCGGAGCGATGCTGAGGCGGCGGGATTCGGCAGCAGCAGCGCCGCCCGGACCCCGCACATCTGGAGGAGCCATCGAGGTTCAGAGGTGAGGAAAGACGAGGGACGGGACGGACGGGGACGGAGCTCTTAAAATAAACTTGGGCACCATGTGGGCTTGCTTCTCCTGGTCTGTTTAACTGTGTCGGGGGGGGGGACGGGGGGGACTAATTAAGGAGGGGGGGTGGGTCGGTGGGGTGGGGGCGAATGAGGAATAAGGATCAAGGCTTTTTGTGAAATAGATTGGCGAAGACAGTGTAGGGGAACGAGGATTGGGCCTCTTTGGGCCTCAACTTGGCCTTCGTTAGAGGCCTGGGGGTTCAGAGAGGGTCTGGGGGTTCAGAGAGCTTTTCCCGACCAGTGCCCGTGTCCGGCTCGAACTGTGCAGCCCGGAGCTGAGGTGTGGTATAGCTGCACCGTGGCGGAGGATGGTGGTGCGTCACATCGCCCCGGCAGCCCGTGGGGCCTCGGAGAAGCGATAAAAAAAGGGCCCTCTCAGGTTTCCAGGGTTTTAGCAGGATCAGATTAAAACACCCTCGTCAACCTGTTGGCATTGTGAGCCGGCCGAGGAGGGGGGAGGGGGAGGTCATCGAGCCTCAATGAAGAGGCCTCCCCTCACGTGTCCCGCCATTGAACGCCCATTAATATCACTCTAGGTTTGTTTGGGCCCTAATTGATAGCTGCTATGTTCCTTTTCAGCGGCCAGCCTGCGTCGGGGTAAGAGGCTGTGGGAGGGCTCTGCTGAGGTCACTGCTGCAGGCGGAGGACATTAGAAGGTTCCAGGGTCCTCCACTGTGGTCCAAAGACCACTAGTCGGGGTCTAGCTCGATTATTTCGGGGTGTATCCTTGGAATGAAGGGGTCAGTCTGCAACACTGCTGGGCTCCGAGTAAATACCGGTAAAAGTTTCCCAAAGTCAATGGTGTTTCTCTCAGTGTCAAATGCGTCGGACTCGAAAGCAAAACAGAGCTCGTCGACGGCCGAGAGCGATTGTTTACATGAGCCTAAGAGCTAATGGCAGCCATTAGAAGTGGTCCATCCATCCTTGACCCTTCTGCCGTATGAGTGGTGTCATCCATCACACAGACAAACCCCCGCGGCCGTGAGACACAAACCGCTACATCGACACCCTCTCCCTTTCACCGCGTTTTAAACAGAGTCGAACACAAAGTCGACGGCGGTAAATCAAAAAAAAACCTAACAGGGATCCACAAGGCCATTTCTACCCCTTAGCGGTGATCCGACTCGTTTCACAAGCGCTGGCGCCGGGCCCGGAAAGGACCGGAAGAAGCTCTTAGCTTCGTGGACAGGTGGGCGGGTAATAGAGACTTCTGTATCGGCTGGGACAAGTCTCGACGCCGAACCAGCCCACATATCGCAACCGCACTCCCGTCCCTCACTTAATGAGGCGTATACGGCTGGATAACGGGAACCGAGCACGTTGGAAACACTCCGTCTTTGCCCCCGAAAAAACGTGAAATATGAAAGTAGTCTGCTCTGGAAGTGCCTGTGGGCTGTTTGGTGGGAGAGAGCGAAGCCTCTAAACCCCAGAGTGAAGCATTTAACCTGAGCGAACCTGAGCGAAACTATTTCCGACGGCGCAAGAAACGGATAGGCCGTAAAACTGAGAGGCCGTGTCCGTCGTTTTGGGACAAAAAGCATATGTTAAACAGACAGACCTTCAGATTTACGATGAATATTACATTTCATACTTTGTGTGTTTATGTCCGACCATCTGTGCGTCAGAAAGTCTGGCGGTGGTTCGGGGGCTTACTGGAGGCTGGTTCAGACGATGTCAGGGCCCTGTGCTGAGTGCACCTTGGCTAGGGAAGGCAGCGTAGGCCTCAAGCGGGCCAGCGCCACAGGAAAATCAACACGTGGAACACAATTACACCTTTCGAAAGAAAATGGACCAACCGGTAATCAACACTGTAATATTCAACAAAAGGATTCGTGTTTTTACATCTCGGCACCTTTCTACTTTAGTTTTTTGTTTTTTGCAGCTTCCCTAGAGCAGAAATATTGCCATTTAAATACAAAGCTGATTTGTTGATTGATTCAGCAAAAAGCATCACGCAGGTGGAGTCATGCACAGTTGTTCAGGATCCCCTCACTCTTCCTTCCAACACATGATGGATATGATTCGAGCAGGGTTTGTGGTTGAGGAGATACGGTACAGTGAGGGTATTGTGTTACAGACAGCTTCAGTGATGGATGCCATGGGTGACGATTTTTGAAAAATGCTCAACAACACACAATTCTCACGAACACGGAAGGAAACTAATGCTGTGCCCCAAAGTAGAGAGAGAGAGAGCGAGACAGAGAGAGAGCGAGACAAAGAGAGAGACACACACAGAGAGAGAGAGACAGAGAGAGAGAGAGAGAGACAGAGAGAGAGACAGCGCGAGACAGAGAAAGAGAGAGAGACAGAAATACACACAGAGAGAGAGAGAGAGACAGAGACAGCGCGAGACAGAGAGACACACAGAGAGAATGAGACGGAGAGAGAGAGACACAGAGAGAGAATGAGACGGAGAGAGAGAGAGACACAGAGAGAGAGAGAGAGAGAGACACAGAGGGAGAGAGACAGACAGAGAGAGAGAGAGAACGGCTACACTTTCAGAACGGCTCCACTGATACCCGTACACGGAATTCATAGAGGTCTATAACATGTGGATGGGTCTCAACATGAGAACTCTTCAGATAAACCAACAGATTTCAAAAAGACACTCATGCGACTCATCCTCCCCGTCTCAAACGACTGGGCACACATCGTTTGCTGGGTGTGATGTCATGAGTGTGCTCCAAGGAAAGCTAGAAGGTTGTACAGTTAACTCCCAGGGTGTAATTCTAAACCATACAACCTACTACCTCAACCCGGATGCACACGTGTTCACTAGGCCTCCTCTTCTTCTTTGTTTACGGTCGACGAACACGCTTTCCCCGGATTCGGTCCTACGCGTTTTCCTTTCAGCAGGGGATTCGGGGGTCAGACGGCTGAGCGGTCAGGGAATCGGGCTACAAATCAGAGAAGGTTGCCGGTCCGATTCCCGGGCCGGGCCGTCACACAAAGTGGTATCGTTTGCGACTCTTTACAAACATTCGTTGCGTTCGACCGGTCGAAACTCAGGGCGCTTCCGGGCACTCTCGAGGATGACGGCACGACTCGCCCCCAGGACGACAGGCGCACATGACTACGACGTGACTGAATATCTGACCCGTTGGGGGCAAGGGAGGTAATGAAACCTTTGAATCTGGTACATTTAAAAAACAAACAAAAAAGAAACACATTCGTTGTTCACACCACGACGACAGAGACCCTCAGAGGCGAGCTTGTGCGGTCAGATTTGCCACAAGATCGGATCTACGGGTTTGTGCCACGCGGTAAAAGCTTCAAAGTGTCAAAGTCGCTCGATGGGATTAAGGATTGGCGGATGCTGTGTTTTGTGTTTGCAGTAGGATGTGAGGCGTGGGCTATTAAGAACCAGATATATCTACATGAAGTATGAGACCTTGTCCATGAGGGGGAAGATGTGCAGATGAAACAATACAACAAGCAAAACTATAATGTGATGGACTGCAGATTGCGGGTGCACTCAGTTTGTCTCTAAGTTCCATCTTCATTCAAAGGAAAATTGAAAGAAAATTATGAATTGATATTTGTAGTTTGTAGGTAAACAGTCTCAAAACAGCATGCAACACGGTGATAAAGTACATCACGAATATATTTGCTTTTGAACAGAACTCACTTTTCAGTTATTTATCGAGTTTACATCGAATCGAGGCCGATCGGATGGGCCATCGTCCATCAAGACAATCCCAACTCTGCTTTCTCAGAAGACTACAGAGAGAGAGTGCCATGAGGATATTCCAAGCAAACCCATTGATTTTGTCTGGCCCAAAAACATGACCAAACAAGTCACATGACCAAACAAGTCACGTGACCAAACAAGTCACGTGACCAAACAAGTCACATGACCAAACAAGTTACATGACCAAACAAGTGTAACAACTTTCAAAAGCTCCACAGGACTTACTTGGTTAATTGTGTTTCTCTCAGGTGATTGATTCGTCCGTGGTGATTTCTTGCTTTCATCTCCTCTGGAAAGAAGAAAAAAGGAAAAAAAGAAAAGATTTATGACTTGAACAAAAACCAGCAGTTACACATCCTTCGACATTCTTTTTAAGTTCCAGATGAGGAACGATTCATTACGAGCGATAAATCAATAGCAACGGTGAAAGCTGAAGCACTTATCGAAATGGAACATGATGAAGCATGATGAATTCAATCAAAACGGAAATAGACAGAAAAGGTTCAACATGTCATCAGTGTTTGCACAAGGACTTCTATTTGAAAGTTGTAGTATTCAACCACACTGGAAACTCACACATACGAAATAGGCAGAGGAGGAAAGTGGCTCAGTTCAGAATCGCCACCAAACACTTCGGGTTATTTCCAAAAAAATGACATTTGCATGGAAGTCCATCATTTCAGAGAATATAATCATGTGGAGGAGGTCTGTGTCCCAGTGTAGACCCGTGATGAGGCTAGCCCTCCCTTTGCCATCGCCTCTGAGGTTGTGGTGAGAGCTTAGCCCAACTTAGCTCTCAGGCAGTAACAATCTAAAAGCTCATGGCAAGGAGCTGAATAAATCTGCTCGATGGACGAGGGGTTGCCAGAGTAATGGAGCGTGCCACGGTCAGCTACCAGAAACCGTGCCAACAGCAGAGTTTCCCAAACAGCGGAAAATTCCGGGCGGCCGCAGTGCGACAGAGGCAGGTAAAGAGTGATGGGACAGTGCCTGTGTCGATGCCACTTACCCAGGCTACTATCATGTTGGATTTATCATCTATTTTGCTCGGGCTTTTTCCCTCTGAAGCCCATTTTTTCTACCCGGCAACAAGCCGCCGGATTGAACGCGAATTAAAAAGCAATGCGACGTGGGCGCCACGCTAAACAAGCACTCCAAATACAAAAAAAAGAAAAAGGTTTGAGTTGTGTTTCGGAGCTCAGTTCCGTGGCAAGTCGGGTTGAATTCAGCAACGCGCCGTCCGCCATTTTCTCAGCCAACACAAGAATGAAAGAAAAAAAAAGAAAAAATGAATAAAAACCTTTTGCCAGCATCGCATTCCAACTTTCCCCCTTCTCCTCCCTCTCTGTCTTTCTCTCCCTTCTGGCACCATTACAAAACCTTGGCTGGAAGGTCACATGGTTTCCTACCAGAGAGCTTGGGCATTCTCATAAAGCATTCTGCTGACATTGTGAAGACATCTTTTGTCTAAATCAAAACCTTAGCCCAGCCTGCCCCGAAAATTCGGCACCTTCAAGGGGGGGTGGTGTGGGAGGGAGTGCAAAGGGGTGGCGTTAGGAGTCATGGCAACCCCTACCTGGCAGGCTGCCCATCATCTCGAGGTGGGGAGTAGCGGAGGCTAATGTGGTGTCGAGCAGGAATGCTCGGAGCCTTCCAAAGTCAATTTGATGTTCATGTTGGCCGCTTCGAATCCAGCTCCTCGACCGCACTCTATCCGACTACGTAAATGAGAAAAGGCACGACTTGTGGTGCTCTACAACACACAACTATGTGAGCCTGCTTGCACACACACACACACACACACACACACAAACGTAAACGCAACTAGAAATAGCCCCCAAACGACAACTTTTCCCGTAATCGAAACACTATTTCTAGAGTGCTAGATGACAGAACTTACGTATTAGACTGAGAAAAAGGTCGACAGCTGTGTTGGCACAGTGGCCTCTGGAGCAGGTCTTACATTGTGGCCTGTGTAAAAAGCACCAGCACACAAACAGGGCAGCCATGAAAACAGGCTGTCCAATGAGCTCAGCCTGTTTAGGAGCTTCTTCCAAATAGCCTTTTCACCTTTCTGCATGGCTACAGCAGACTGATCATTGGACGATAATTTGGTCACAGAAAGGGCAGCTCGGCCCGAAAATACACAAAGCTGCGCCACAAATGGCAGTATCGAAATGAGACCGATACCAGATATCAATAACACGGCAGGGTCAGGTTCGGTCACACTGATTGCGGTTCAAACTGGGCAGGGATACTCGTGGAATTAACTGCTATGGATCGCAAAAGATATCCCACAAGATCGGATAGTTTGCCGTTCTACGGTTTCCCGATGGGTGTCCCGTGAATACACATCGTGGAGAAAGCTACTCTTACTATTGTACTTTATTGGATCCTTACAGTAGGAGCCAGAAGGAGTCAGTCGGTTCATGGCAATAACTTAAGCATATGACATGTACCTCTGGCTCTAACAGAGCGAGGCATTCACCAGGGAGCAGATCTAATTTATGCCACAAAACCCTCTTTTACGTGTGTTTCCCCCCACATCGTTTAGCCTTAAATCTAAACCGCTGAGCCTGTGCCGTGCTCGCTCACCCCCCCGCCATGATTACAACGCTGCCTGTCAGTGTCTGTCATGCCAGACAAGCGCTTGTTTCCTCCACATCACAAATTCATACATTACTTTGTGTCGGTATTTTAGCAGCACGATAAGAAAAATGTTGCCATTTACAAAGTTGGACACGCTAAGGGGTTTAGAGAGTGTACGGTTACTGCGTGGTAACCGTCATTCATTCATGCGTCATCCATTGTCCGGCCAGCATGCCTCGTCTTTTATCACGGCCAGTGGGGTGACCGGTCGTGCGTCCAGAGCCGAATTTTTTTTATAGGCAGAGTAATAGGAGTCTCGGACAAAGGGGCTGACCGGGATTCTGAGACTCATCTGGTTCCACATCCATTAAACAGACTCAGCTGAAACAGCTCCAAAACAGCCCCATCACCACCTCCCTTTCCTGCACCCCCCACTGAGGGGAGGGAGGGGGTCATTTCATATCCTGAGAGGCAGGAGGCCAGGGTCAGAGTTCAAATAAGACCGGGGGGTGTGTGTGTGTGTGGGGGGGGATTTTTGCATCCCCTGGGATGGAATATACCATCGAAAACCAGACAGGGGTGAAAAATCAGACACACCTCCTCCCAGTGATGTGAAAAATGAAGATTTAGTTGACTCGAGAGACAGAAAGAGAAAAACACTTACTGCAAAAGAGAATTGGACATTAATTCATTGATCACATTGCAAAAAGTACCCCTTTGCATTATGGAACGCCGGTTACCGCAGAACTGAGGATGACAATTCTCATGAAATCTGGTGAGCTAACCCATAAAAGGGCAGCCTTTCTGTCTCAAGACTAATATACGGTGCTGCTGCGGTGCTACATTCACACGTGCAAATTTCCCCACATTTCTGAGGCATGTCATTTGCCGCCAGAGTAAAATGTCAAACATTATTTTTACATGGCTTGTTAATCTTCACCACAAGTCTGATCTGGAGGCAGCCTAAGCTCTGGGGGAAGATAATATCCGCTGTTTTATTCTCCAAAGGCTCACCAGAGAGACACACAGTTATTTTTGTCTCAACGCCAGCGAGTCCGCCCTTATCGCCGCTAATTTAATGTTGCCTCGAGCCGTGACACAAAAACAGACAACAGGTTAATCCAGACTATAATCAGAGAGGCCGAACCTCGGGAGGGAACTGTGCAGGACCCACTGTCTCCGAGGTCCGTGTCTGTTTATTCGCGGGGAACGTACCGCATGTTTCTGACAATAGGTCAACTCTGTTCCATCTCGACAGAAAATGGAGGGAGGGGGGGGGTTATCGTTCGTTAAACTAGAACTACATTTTTTAAAATCAAAGATTCTATGACCGAGGAAGTCTTCATAGTTTCTTTTGGAGTCTTGAGAGAGCACACACACAAAAAAAACTCCCCTGAAAAACAAAGTAGCATACAGTGAGAAAGGGGTGAGAGGGTTTGAGGTTGTGCACACAAGCTTCACTGGTTTTCCCCTATTGAGAGGCCTGGCCTTGCCTTGGTCTGGCCCCACTCCTTAAATGCTAACAGAGGTTTGCCAGGCAGGGAGCCAGCACCCTGACTTTCCCTGACCTGCCTGTCAGCCGATCCTACTGCCTAGCGCCAGACTAAACACTGACACTTTTAGCGAGGCTCATTGGCTGCAGCTGGCCACGCTGGGGCCAATCAGCAGAGAGGAAGGGAGGGCTGGGAGACGAGAGGACCGGGGTTCTGAGTGGTGGGGAGAGTGAGAGGCTGTGTGGAGATAAGGGACTAAAAACGGTTTTCAACCAACCAGGTACGAATGACTTGAAAACGAGGAGCGATTTCAAAAGAAACCCCTGTATGACTAGAACAATGCTAAATCTGGAGTTTTTTTTTCCTGTGGTCCTTGACAAAAGATGTTTCCCAATCTCTCCATTGTCTGTTTCGCTTCACAAGGAAACCAATAACATAGAAAAGGTTGTCTCACGGTGATCTGGTAAAGAGAAGCCAGCAGTTGACCCTGGATTGGGCACAGATAATCCCTATACAACTCAAACCCACCTAAAACAAAGCTGCTTCTTCAGGGGAGGGGTCTTGGCGTTAATTAAGATAAGATGAACAGTAGTGGCATTGAGTTAAAGTCATTATGCCAAGGATAGATAGGGATGCCTTTGCCAAGGAAGCAATCGGGGGAGCAGAACAATAACAAAATGAAAGGACGTCAGTATGTGAATGGTGCCGAATTGATTACCTGGTTGGTACAGCGTTCCAGATAGGGCCCACTATCAGACCTTGTGCTTTTAGCATCACTATAAAAGGATCAATACCTAATGAATTTCAAACGTCTGAATTTGGGAAACTGTAAAATGTATCTTACACACGAGTGCATAAATTCTCAATGTGGATCAATGAATATGGCATTACGCAGCGCTGGATAAATGCATCGTCTTAATTGACCTGAGCGTTTAAAAAAATAAAAAAATAATCAAAAGACAATTTAAATGGATTGGATTTCCGTGGCACCTTTTGTCCTGGTATCTCTTACGGACTCGGCTCACCTCAAGCCCCAGCATTGTGCTTTAATTACCACTGCTGCTTCATATCAGGCTGCCCGGGAATGACTACAAAAGCAGTGCAGAAATGAGCATTCGATAAGCATTGATAGGCTTGATACGATTGCTATGATGCAGAGATGGAAGGCTGAGATCACAACGGCCATCCCACTAGGAGAGGCATGTGCCAAGATAAGTTCTGCCTGTTACTGTTGAGGAATGGGTGTCCACAAGACGCAATAACTACAGCACCACGAGGAGAAACCGTGTAGAAACTCGTTTCCTTTACCTTTTCAAGGAAGAAACGGAATGGACGCGGTATATTTGACATTTGCCAATAACCCGCAAGACGACCATCGACCTAAATTGTTTCAGCCCTGGGACACAGTCTACAGTCTATCGCTCGCGAGGAAAAGTTGTTCGTAAATATGTCAGAAGCACAAACCCCGCTATAATTTAAACCACAAGATGTTTTCCATAGTTACTCTGCAGACAGTGTTACAGGGCAGGCTATCATATAGAGTGACACATTAAGGAGGACTTCTCATTTGGCAGGCAGAGGAGGCCGTTTTCACAATGACACCTTTTCTCGGCACATCCTCACCAAACGGTGTCCCAAAGATAATCCCCCGCCCAGCCTCTCATTATCAAAGCAATTGACTGACAATGGAGGGAAAGACACGGGAAATGACTCAAATTAGTGTAAGCCTTTGGAAAAAAATATATTGCCCGCTTTAAGACCGCAATTAGCCTCTTTGCAAAAGCAGCCAGACACAATTAGCAAGAACGAGTCAATAAGGTAGAACTCATAATACAATGGGATATGTATTAGTCGAATTGTTTTTAAATGACTGTTTGCGCTTACGGTGGTGTCTTCCCTCCTGGCATCGAGGAGGACTGTGTGAGTCTTAACAGCTCCCGCAGTAGCTAATAGAGCAGGTGACATGCAGGTGAATCAGCGGTATTGCCTCACAATGAGGAGGAAGACCATTAGACTGTAATTGGCTTTCTTTTGCACCGTCTGAAAAGGTACGGTAGGTAGGCATGAACTGAATGCTTAAGATGGTCACTGCATAATTCTGCCACAGTTTTTGCTGTCGAAAGACATTTGTATAGTGTAGCTTGAATACATTATGGAATACTTGCACCAGGTCTTGTTTTCACAATACATTTAAGGACTGGGTCATGACATGATCATTTTAAATTGCTAATTCTGCTCCTTTTGGAACTGTTTAACTTCCAGCAACAAATGTTGCTATTTGTATTTTCTCCCATTTCTAAAACCAAAACGTTGGGGATATCTCAACAGTTGTGTCACACTATTAACTGCACCTGGTATTTCGTAACTGTAGTATGAATTACGTGCAGAAACATTACATTTTGTCAGATACGATACTCCCTCCCTTGGACTCATTTACAGCAAATTCATGTTCGCGAGAAGCATGCCATATTGTCTGGATTTTGACAAAAATATATTTACGACAAACACATTTTCTTGACCTTGTTCAACGGTGAGGATGAATCTGCTGTGCTTCCTCACTACTATGAGCATGTGACTTTGGATACAAGCATCAGCTAAATTCATAATATGCAATAACACAAAAAGTGACATGAGGCCATCTTGAAATACACCACCAAAACTCCCCCAAAAGGATCCTAATAAATATGACTTGGACGCAGCCACGTTTCATCTGTGCACGTCGGCAGAACGGAAGTAGCATTTCCACGTCATCTAAAACGTAGCTACAAAAATATATTTAGGAAAATACAAAGACATTCGTCCCCAGAGGTTGGACTTGAGGTGAACGTGCACTCCCAACGTGAGATCCATGTGCAACATTCATTTCAAGTTTCGTTGCAACGCGTCGCAAACGTTTTAACATTCGAACGCAGCTGGTGGCGAATCGTAGCCGAGAGTTGGCCCCCGAAGTTCGCGTTCGTCCAATCGGAATTCAAACATTTGTCTTTCCAATCGCATCTCTGTGGCCCAGCCTGAACAAAAGAGTGTGAAACTCTAGCGGGGGCCTGGAGCAAGGCTCAGCCAGAGGACGAGGGGAAGGGGGCAGGAGGGGGCTGGGGTGGGGGAGGAGGAGGAGGAGAGGATGGGGTTGCAGTCAGAGATGTGTTCCTGCTTAAACATGTGGCTGCTCACTAAAAAAAAAGCTGTGTAGCGGCTCCGGAGCGCGCTGCGTGTCAGTCATCCATGATCCCAGGCAGAGCAAACAGGAAGGGACAGAGCGGTGGATTAGACGGCAGCCTGGTGTTTCCACTGGGGGCCTCCCCTGCTGTGCTACATGTTCCCAGCTCCCTTTGTCTGACGTTAACCCGTTAAATCCCACGGAAGAGCCCATTCAGACCAGTGTCACTCGCCCCGGGGGGCCATTTTCTGTGGAACAATGATCTTAAAGGGGTTACATAGCATCGCCACTGATTCTACCCCCCACCCCCAACACCCCCACCCCCCCTTTGTTTGTTTCCTGGGATGTTTGTATATTTAATGATGATCATGCGTCGTCTCAAGTTGTGAGACGAACACGTTGAGACGACGCTCCGCTTCGAGAATCACTTCCTGACCTCCTAACAAGACTTCCATCGCCAAAGCATTATTAGCACACGCGAGGTATTCACCACTGCTGATTGGGATGTTCAGGGTACACGGGGATTTTGACCACAATCTAGAGTGTTGTGTGACTGTGGGTCGAGGTATGCCCCAAGTGCGTGGCTATGTTTGACAGATAAAAGGTGTCTGTACACTGTGGTGTTGATACATTTCGAGACAGAGATGCACATCGAGCGAAAAGTGTAATTACTGCAGTAACGCTCTCGATGATTAATGATGTAGGGCTTTGACACCAGTACATTGGGGCCAATAGCAAATTAGCTATGTTAAAAATAGCAGCTTATGTGAACAGGTCGGGTAAACCAGAGCCCTGGAATGTGTCTCAGTGTGTATGTATGTACAGTTTAGGGACACACATGGTTAACCAGGTCTGATTACCCAATTAGTGTTCTTCCCTCGTCCTTGTGCACAGTCCAGCACTGTGTACAGTATGTATGGGGGCCTGTGTGTGCATACTAAGCATTGCTAAGCTACTGTTAGTGAGGTGTTGGGGTTAACAGTCGTATGACTAAATAAAATAAAAACACTACCAAACAGCATTTTTTTTTACCATTAAATGTTACTACTTAACAAAATATAAATGACATTAACTTACGACAAATGCCTTTGTAAAACACTGTCTGAACTGAACGAATATTTGAAGTTGATGCTAGTCATTCTTGGTAGGGCAGTTTAAGAAACTAAAAGACAAAAGCGATATAATTTCCTTGTTTACAGAACATGAGAAAAATCATCCAGTGATTTCATGTTGTGTCTTTACCAAGTAAGGTATGGAACAATTTAACTGAAATATGACAGACTCTATAGTCATGCCCTGGATAAATCTACAATAGTGATTTGATTAATGTGCCTAGCAGGATGTAATCCTTGCATTTAGGGATAATAACATAATAGCATAAATTAAGGATGACAACCAGAACGTGGAACAACAATATAAAGAAAATAATTTGACATGTTTCTAGGCTACAAAAATTATTGCTGTGGAAATTCCTGAAATTCAGTTGACATTACACTATAAAACACACACACAGTGTACTGCGAAAATGTATTTCATCCTATAATCATAGTTCCGGTTTTCCCCCAGGTGATTGTATGATGAGAAAAGCAGCGTTGGCTGGGTCTGTGCTTCTAGATATGTCTGTGGTGCTCTCTGCAGAGCTCTCAGAAGGTCTCTTGGACATCCGAGAATAAAAGTCAAGTTCACATCGCAAGTCAAACACTGTTGGCATTACTGCACTGCAGTATGCATAACCAAGTTTTGTTTGATCACCTCAATCTTCCTGCCCCCACCCACAACGCACTCAGATGAAGTGCACTTGACTCCGACCCAATGGCACTCCTTAACCACCATCAAACTAAATGCCTTTCAGTGGCAACAACAGTACTGGTGTGTTTTTTTCTCTTGTGAGGACCAGGAACTTAAAATAGAAATGAGGCAGGGGTCTCTACGCTCCCTCAACATCTGGGGGGGGCCCCAAGTCAGGGCCCTGGGTAACACACAGTAACATCTACTAAAGATAGATTACAGGGTGTAAATATACACTTTCAGTCAAAATAGACAGGAGAATCTGCATCTGAACACATAGCGTCATACTATATATTTAGTTTTGTCATTTATTTTTACCTAAATATGTTTGAGAATTCTTTACGACAAGTTTTGATCTTATCACTTTTCGATACAGTCTGTACATCCATTTTCTCCCCCTTAAATGTCTTTATGTAGCCTTGTATATCATACACTCAAACTACAAACGTAACCTAATGTTCCAGCACTTATCTTCAATCACAAGTGAATCTTTGCTTTGTTCAAATACTGATTAAATGTTCCATTAAATGCAATGCTTGTGGCTTCTTTCAATCGCTAAGAATTGGATGCGTGTGTGTGTGTGAATCAGTTCAAAGCCTAACAAGGCAGCCTCGAGTCTTTTTTAATAACACTAAATCAAAGAGCACACATGGCTGTCCTTCTGAGGCCCCGAGATAATTAAAAGCCCAGAAGAAGATGGTCAAACAGAGTGTCAACGGGCCGTGCAAACCACAGATCAACCGCCTCCGTTTCCGAAACGAGGATGATAATAAGGAACAGAGATGATGCTCAAAAGGGAAAGGGAAAGGCCAGGACACTGCAGTCACCACGCCAACGCTAACAACAAAACCCAGATTTATTTGTTCTCCTTCTCCCCCCTTCTCACGTGAGATAGTTTCATCTCGAAATAAAAAAGATTTTGACCCGTAAATACATCTCGAGTCTCCAAATCCAGACTCCACGGGCACACAAAATCTCCGCGTAGAAATGAGCGCCCCCCCCCCAGTCCCCCCCCCCTCCCCAGTCCCTTTCTCGCCGTGCTAACGTTAGCGTTCGTTTTCTCTTATTGGTATTTAATCCGGTCGCAGCTCCCTGAGCAGGTGAAGTCAGCCAAAGACTTTCCCACGGTCCCTGGGAGCAAATCCTCCGCCCCGAGCCGCTCCTCGGGGGCGGCCATCTGTCCGCTCTGTTTGGAGTGTGTTAGGGGGGCCAGCATCAGCTGCTGCGGCCAAATTCAACGTTCCAACGCTCCCCCTGCCTCGCACTGCTCTCCTCCATAGAGAACCACAACAAAACATGCTCGCCACACACACAGCAACGGGTTCAAACGCAAAACAAACAAACAAACGGCAATTTGAACATAGGTTTTCACAAATACCACAACAACAAAAAAAGACCTCGTCTGTGATTTGATTGTATAAGACATAAAATGACGACTCTACCTTTAGGACTTTTTAGTACTCTTTACAACATTGCAATATTGACAGTGTTCCAAAAATATATATTTTATAGGAATAGTTCAAGATTAAGGAAAAAATTGAGAGCTACGCAGGAAAATAAAAGATTAAGCAACAAATGTGCACAGAAAGAGCCGCATAGCGTTATGTGTTTAGATTATACACCCGTTCTATTTATTTAACAACTCTTGGCCAAACGTAAATGTTGATGTCTGGGGCGAATTCTCATTAAGAATACCTCCCCACCTTCCAACAAAAGAGTTCACCACATAAACCTTGACCTTTGCTCTTTCAGAGTATAAATCATCTACGCTAGCGACTTCCACTGAACAATACGAGTCATGGACAAAAGCTTGCTTTAACAGAGACAAAAAAAAACACACAAAAAAAAGGAGAAAGATGAAAAATAACGTCTCACCTCACGGCAACAAAAAAAAAGATCTTACTTTGAATCTGGAATTCACGGCGATCATGTGACGTACTTCTATCCTTCCTGCCGCCCCCATCCCCAAAGCATCCCCCTCTCTCTCTCTCTCTTTTTTTTCTCTCCTCCCCACCTCAAACTGCCATGTGCTATCATTTTATTTCCCACTCAAAGAGCGACTCGCTGTGGATCTGCTCCTTGCGCCGGCCCGCCCGCAATATTAAAATGCGTGACACTGCCTCGGAGGGAGCATGAGAACCAAGTTTCCTCAATAGCAGGGTCCCCCATACCCGGCCCGTAACCATGGAAGCAGATGCCTGCCCTCCCTTACCTCCTGGAAGCCGTGGGCTGGGAGCTGCTCCGTCAGT
The DNA here is from genome assembly GCA_903064625.1 of Mallotus villosus. Classification (NCBI taxonomy): domain Eukaryota; kingdom Metazoa; phylum Chordata; class Actinopteri; order Osmeriformes; family Salangidae; genus Mallotus; species Mallotus villosus. The sequence continues at coordinate 362,513 of CAEFZP010005682.1, forward strand.
GAAAAGAGGGGCACGCCTGTCTTTCTCCTCGCCCTGACCGAACTTGCCCTGCTCCTCAAAAGGAGCCATTGAACAGGTCACTGGTCTAGACTTGTTTGCACGGTCCAGGGAGCAGCCTTGATGTAACCCTTGCTCTCCTCGCTCTCTTTCTCTCTCTCTCTCGCTCTCTCTCTCTCCTCCGCCTGCCACGCCAGCCGCCCAGCGACTGCAGACTGTGGAGGGGTGGCGTTGACATCGGAGACGTGGATTTGAAAAGGAGCCCCCGTCCGATTTTGCCATTGTGCCTTTTCATTCATCGATCGAATGAATATCGAACCTTCTGTCCGTGCGTGTGTGAAACGGATAGCTTAGCAAGCGTTTTCTTGTTTCTACTCAGGTCTGTGTTGTGCGCCAGAGACCTGGGATTCTTTTTTCGCTCTCACTTGGAAGACCGTCATTTCGCCTTTCCCGTGTGTTTTCATACTGTTCCGAACCCCAAACAAATCATTCGCGTCTATTTGACTTTGAAAACGGATTTATGAAGTTGAACTTTGATTACGAGTCCCTGAATCATCGTTTAATACAGCCCATATTGCATTGTGAATGCAATCAATGTTTCATAGAACTAAGAGTTTCATAATTTAATAGCGTAATCTAAGAAAAGCACTTAGAACTATGCAAACCAACAAATCAATCATTTGTCCTAATTTATTTAGGAGGTTTTTTAATTTTAGAGATGACACATGGCATGAGACCTTATACTCAGTCTAAATTTTGTTATAATCCACATCATGTGATACTATAAAGTATTGCATAAAACTATTGTCCACAATTTGAATTCCAAATGAATGAACATTAGCTATTGAGAATGAACCAATGTAAAATGTAATCTCAAGGACTCTCTATTCTTCAGGCCATCTGAAAGCAATAAAGCTTTTAATACAGCCAAAATGATAGCTGTCATTACAGTTGGTGTCTTCAGGTAGTCTCATGTCCTGCTGTGTGAGATCATGTTTACTGTGAGTATGGGGTTTTAATAGAAAAGGGTGGGAGGGCGCAGGGGGTAGACTTGCGTGTGTGTGTGTGTGTGTGTGTGTGTGTGTGTGTGTGAGAGAGAGACAGATCAGCTCTTAGTATCACATATTGTGTAGAAAAACTAGCCTAGGTTAGGGGGTGAATATCAATATTTTACCATTGAATAATTAGCGCTGTCGTCCATTAGAAAACAAAATAACCCCTCCTTTTGTCTAATTCGAATCAAATGCCATTTATTGTTCTTTTTTAGTCTTTCTATTAGTCAATTATTAGTCTTTTTAGTACAAAATTATGACAAATATTTGCGAAATTAAATATAGCAAATGTCAGAAAATGCCAACACTTATTTATTGGTTTAATCTTTTCCAGACGTGTAAACTTTAGAATTTGAGAATCACCTGAATTGCAGTTGCATCTGAATTGATCATATTTGAAAGCAATTGACTGACTTTTGTTGGATGAAATTTGCAAGCTGTTAAATAAGTTAAATAGACAAACATTTAGAAATAAATGCATAGGTTCACTTGTAGACAAGTCAAAATGTAGAGGCTAAAAATCAGCACTCCACGAGACGTGTTGCTATGGAAGGGCTTTGTGAAGGGGGGTGGGGGGGAGTGCGGGTTGGGACAAAACAAGGCAGAAAATGAACAAATTCAAAGACAGAGGAAGAGAGACCAAAGGAACCAGTGGAGTGAGAAAACAAAAGGCATTGTGGCCCCCAGGATCTTCCAAACAATCCCGGCTGCCTCCCCAATAAGCCTCCAGCCTGCTAGCGGCCGGGCCCACAGCCACCACACACCCCACACGGCACAAGCAAACAGGGGAGTCTGAGGTCGGGGCCACCGAGATGTGGCTGGAACACATATAGAAGATAGGGACCACAGGCATCGGACGAATCCTGCTGGGAACCAGGATATAACCCTTCTTGATAACCACTGGGGTTGATATTGGGACCCATCTAATAAGTTAAATGTTGACACACGTTTTCTGGAGAAAATAAATATTGAATCGTCATTTTAACGTGCATTAATAGTTGTAATATTTACAGAGTTAGGATAGCATGTTTCCTTGTCGTTGTAAAGTATGAGAATAAAACGAAAACATCTTAAAAGACTATCCGCATATCTCCTATAATAACGTGCCAATTTGAAATTGCACACGGCGCGATTCATTAATTCAAGGGAGTGAGAATTTAGGCAAATTAGAAATATAGAAGTAGAAATATTTGATTGAAGGAAAATATAATGAAATCACATGGAGTTTCTGTGCCATTTGTAAGGCACAGGCCTCTCTCGAACCAGATATCTGCACCATTTTCAAGCTAGTAAACAGAAAGGGCTAAACGAAGGTAAAATCAAACCAAATGTGTGCTCATATCCACCAGATCTGGGGCTGCCCGACAGGGAGGGTAGGAGTGTTACGATGGGGCCCTGAGACTGGAAGATGGGAACACACACATACACACACACACACACACACACACAGCCTCAGCGGGAGGAACGAGGGCCGGAGGAGGCTAGCGGAGCATGGAGCTGCTGCCAAAAGGAAACACGATGCACCCGTAGTCCCAGGCCAAACCAGACAGGCCTAACCAGACACGAGAATGACAAATCTCCTTTTCTCCTTTCTATATATTCATCTGTCTCCCTCTCCCAGACACACACACACACGTGAGATAATAATCAAGCAAGTTTGCTTATTTACCAAATAACATTTAAATGACAGCCTACTTTTTTGTCTCGTGTCTAGAGATCTATTTTGCAGGGGTGTTATTGAAATGTTTATGGGTGGGTCATTATCATGGAACATAGCCTCCAAAATGCAACACAAAGGGCTCCAAAAAATCCATGCTCTTCATTTACAAAGTAAGTATAAAAAAAAGCTGGACAAAAAAATATTACAAGGCCAACGTTCACGTTGATTTCCAGAGAATTACAAACAAGTGCAGTGAGGAATCTGATATGCCATTTTAATGGAATCAATTCACTTCCAACGGCTACACAACTTAACCTTGACCACTTGAGGAAAAGCAGGAGAGAACCAAGCAAGCGTTGAGCTGTGGGCGAGCGACTCTGCCTTGATACTGCCCACACTCTGGGCCATCCATCACATTTGGGTCTTAATTGAATGACAGCAGAACAAAAATCGATTAAAAAGGTAACGGGAGACAGCTTTGGATTTCCTCACACAAGTCCCTGTCTGGGCCTCTTTCATCTCCCTCCCACCCTCCCACCCCCCTCCCACCCCCCACCCCTCTCCTCATCACAGGCCCATCTTCACGGGCCGCCCCCCGTGACCTGAAAGCAAACGAGCCGCCCCGCCATCGCCACAGTCCTGCCCGGAGACTGCCTGGGTATGAGCGGGCTACTGCGGCAGATACGACCGCATCTCTTCCGGAGCCCCAGAGGAGGAGTTCGCCCCCCAGGACCCCGGCAGTAAGACACCCCCCATCAACCCACAGAGAATGCCGGGGAGATGACAGAGAAGTTATGATGGCGGCATTCGGACAGACAGCTTCCTCCCTACGCTTTCTCTATTCTTGTGGAGCTTTCTGGCTGCCGATTGGACATGCAGCTTCCAACGTGACTCCTGGGGGGAGAGGGGGGGTCACATGTGACATGGCTGTATAACTGATCCATGTGGTTTGGCTAGGGTGGGGACACACAATCTGCCTGCCTAATATTACCCCTTTAATACACACACACACTGCTGCCGTCAACCCCTTTGCCCCCTCTCTCCGACACCCACCCAGGCTAGTGGCCCCCTTCAGATCAAGTCCACAGGTGCCAGCACGGACCACAGAGAACATCCTAATCTCGGCAGCTTCTGCAGACAGGCCCTTCATGCGTCAGACGGCACAATCCATCTGCAATGGCTCTGGCTCGCCACAATTATTCTTTTCTTTTTTTTTACAGCTAATGTGGGTATTTTTGGATACGAAAAAACATTCGAGCAGAATATTTTTTTTTAAAGGTAATTCACTGGTTGTGCTTGTTTGATAACATTGTTTTTAGTTATTTGAGTTAATAAAGCTGTGTGGTGCTAGTGCGAGCCTTTTATAATTATACAGGCATTAGTCAGCAGCTTCGCCATTTTATAAAATCAAGGTCATTTAAGGTACAAAATAGACACTAGATGAAAACAGTCCCTGCTACAATCCCTAACCCTTTATAGTCCACAGTGTTCAAAGGCCTCTCCCTCTCCTCTCTCTCTCTCTCCCTCCCTCTCTCCTCTCTCGTCTGCATCAACAACACAAGGTGAGAGTCCTAACACACAGCCTGGCTCTGTCACCAAACACTAACATTAGCTTAAGAAGGTGCTTCGACCGCGATCTGGAACAAAAAGAACCCCTTTCGCATGCACACCACTCAAAAGGGGCCGTTTAATTAGGTGTAAAGCAACAAATCCTGCCTATTCACTGGTCGAACACTTGTGGTGGTGGAGTGGAGGGTATCGCCAAGGAGACAGAGAGGGAGACGATCGTCATAATGCTGAAGGAGTCCCCTTCACAAAGACACACTCCTGACTCACGGATGGCTGTGTGTGTTAACAAGCTCACCGTCTGCCTCTCCTATTCATTGTGTTTTAAATGAGGGGTAATGGATAAACAAAACAACAGGACACACTGAGGGGCCCTCCTGGAGAGAGCTGCTCTTTTAATGACGCCTACCCTGGTGGCGTCCCCCTTAATGGGCCGGGACACAGTCTTGAACTTGTCACAAGGTGACGTCCCACGTTATATGATGGATAAATAAATAAATAAAAAGAGGGAGAAAATGCATTATCGAATGATCTCTCGACAGTGCGGTGAATTACCAACAAATTAAGCAAATATATATATTTTTTTAATGTTCGTTTGAACTAACCGCTCAAAAATGGGTGATACAATTGGACAATTGTTTTGGGAAAAGCTTGCTGCATTTCAAGATGGCAAAATGTGAAAAATGATATTATCTCCCATTTTTGGTCTGGCCACATTTAGTTTATCCAATCTGTACATCATTTGTCAATTCCTGTAAACATTTGTATAAAATACTGAATTAAATTGTCGAGACCTCTCTGCGTAATTGCTTTAGGTATGTTTAAATGGAAAGTATTAAAACGAATAAAATGTTCCACTTAATGAAGGTAAAAAAACGAAATTCAATGAATGGTGGATTTAATATCTTCTCCCCTGGAGAATATTGACCATGCTAAATGCAATACATTTGCACACAATTACAAGAAAGTGTTTAGCCAAAAACAATGTGTCTGTCCAAAAACAATAGAAGTAATTTAATATAAACAGATCAAAAATGTGAAACAAAAAGATTAAATAGATTTTTTTCTTTTAAGGAATCAAACCAAGTCTGCATGATACTTGAATAAAAGTAGCAACAAAAAGCGAATTCACTAGCCGATTGGGTGGTACAGTTAATCCTGTAGGACAAACCCCGAGACCAATCGTATTTGATGGAACCCCCTGCTGCTTCAGTCTGGGTGATCCTCAGTGTGAAGGACACATACCCAAACACTCGACACATTTCAGCTTCTGAAACATCCTACCAATTTACGGAAATTCAGCATGACTGTTCATTCGTTTTAGAACTATTTAATTGCACTGCAGCACTCGATAATTCCATTTTGGGAATTGTGGCGTTTTATACTTACATTTTCATATCCCTTAATAAATTACATTTCATTTAAATCGTGTTTGAATTGTTGTCTTCTTACTTTCCTATTAATACAATAGAAATATCATGTACTTTAAATATCATGTAATTTAAATATCATGTACTTTAAAATCAATCCCTGTAGAGAATGAAATAATTCAACCGAATACAGAAAGCCTATTTACTAAATATTACAATATAAACACAGTATACTATAATATTATACACTATGCAGTACACATTTTAGGAAAGAGCAACGATTTAAAAAAACCAAACACAACTATCCATAAATGGCTAGTAGCCTAGTATGTCAAACCTGGGGGGTAATTATTGCTTAGGAAGCACTGAGTGGAAACGTGGCTCGTGAGAAAGCAAATCCAACACAGTGACGGCCGAGTCGAGAAATGCATCCACTTAGTCAAGGAGGCTCAGGGTCACAGTCATCGGGACGTTTGGGGTGCCGTGGCAACAGGGGGGGGAAAGAGAAAGAAAAGGAATAATGGAGAGGATAGAAATCAGGGAGGAGGAGGAGGAACGCTGTCTCCCTCCACTCGCCTGAGTCCTAACATGACTGTGCGAGAGTGTCTGTGCGAGAGAGTGTGTGCGAGAGTGTGTGTGTGCGAGAGCGAAAGACAAAAACAGAAGGGACAGTATTCCACGGTTCCAAAAATGTGTGCGGGACCTCAAGTATACTTAATAAAGTGTGTTGGAGCACACTGGCGTGTGTGTGCGTTTCCAAGGTACCGGGACAAGTGTGTGTAGTGCTGGTTTGCGTGTGTGTGTGTGTGTGTGTGTGTGTGTAGTGCTGCTGGAATGTGCTAGCCTTTCAGCTCTCCCCTGGTCAGGGGGGCCAAAGGCGGCCAGTGTCTTAAAGCCAGCACTGGGTCAGCTCAAACACTGGTCGCCATTCATGACCAGATCAAGTTGATGTGAGAATCTGCCCCTCCGCTGCCCTCCATTTCCATATGAATGCTTTAGAAACACTGCAGGATCCCTGCGCCAGGGAGCCATCGCAGGGAGAGGAAAACACACATTTGCTCTCCTGGGTACTACCCCCACACACACACACACACACACACTTTGCCTGACATGTCAGCCCGTATGCCTTTCTTAAACAGTAAACAAACACCAAAATAAGAGCACCCTCATGCATGCATATACGGTATTAGTAAACATACAATGCCGTCCTGCACACACACACACACACGTACACGAGAGCTTGCACACACACACAAACACACACACACAAAAGGTCAACTCCATTGTCAGCACAGCAGCTTGTAAATCAAAACGCTCATGCGTACACACAGACAAATGGGCTCTATGAGACACACACACACACACCGACAAACACCCGCGCACACACACACGAATACACATAATAAAAATTCCGCGCAGCCTATATCCCAGCACCTAAGTAACAAAGCTCGGTCGAGCAAAGAGAGCGAGCCGGGAGCCGAGCAAACAGTACCAGCGGCTCAGCGGCGACATTAGCAACACACGCTAGTCCAAACCCGGAGCCGATGTGTGTGCGCACGCACAAAACAAATCCCTCCACCCCACCCCCTCCAAAAAAACGGAGAAGTCAGTTAGATGGCGAGTAGGGCAGCGTAGAGCGTCGTTTTGGCGTACCCCCGTATTCTGCATCCTCTCTCTCCTCTGCCTCGCGGGCCGAACGCCAGCCCCTCCGCCTCGCCCTTCGCATGGGCATGCGTGTGCCTCCCCCACACACACCACACACACAGCCCAACACTCCCATTGTTCCGTGGGTCGGCCTTGGACAGACCCCAGCGGGCCCTCCGTCGCCCGTCGCCCCTCCCCCCCCTCCCAAAAAGGTGGGCCCCGGACCCTGAGAGCGGCGGGGCCCACCTCCTCTCCTGGGAGGAGGGGGGACGAGGACTGGGAGACGCTCCAGACAATATGGAGATTAGGGGTTGAAGAGGAGGTGAGCCTGGTGACACTCGCACCCGAACACACACACACACACACACACACTCTCTCACACACACTCTCTCTCTCACACACGCACAATCATATGGACGGTTTAGGAAAACACATGGCCCGAGACAGGCACATGGACAGAGAGAACAGGGTGTAGGTGCGGCGGCCCCTCGCATCGAGTCGACGTGATTGGTCACGCCTAAGGCCCTCGGAGCCAAGCATCTACCTCAGCCACAGGATCAGAGCGGCCTGCATCCAGAGAGACACACACACACACACACACACACGAGTCAGCTTAGGGTCACTCGTGCTTAATTGTTTTGTTTGTCTGTTGTTTCTATTTATTGTTGCTTGCCTTATTTGATAGCTTTGTACAGCACTTTGGTCGGCGCTGGCCGTTTTGAAATGTAGTTCATAAATAAACGGACTTGACTTGACACACGCGCGGAACCCCGGGTACCGCGAAATGTTCTAATCACTGGAAATTGTTCCCGGAGAAAACTTTACGGGCGAAACAGCAAAGCCCTCCGTCGGCGCTGCGTCGATTCGGAGCCCGGCCATTCACGGCAATTTGCTTTGAGTCATCGGCGTCGGTGATTCGCCGAAAGTGATGACTCGGCGGTTCTGTGATGGAGGGTCAGGTAGGCACAGCGCCGGGCCTGTGCACATGGTAATCATAAACAAACAGCGGCAGGAAGGGAGGAGGGGGCGGGGAGCAAATAGCACTCGACTCGGCGATAACATCGGCGAGTGATTTGATTCTAAACAAACCGCACGGCTCGCTAATTGCGTTCGCGTGTATAACGGCGAGCGCGCTGTGCCTCTCTCCGAACCTGGACCCGTGACGCTGCTCTCTCTCGTGTGTGTGTGTGTGTGTGGGGGGGGGATAGTTATTTTGGGGTTTCCTAGGCCTCTCTGTAAAGGGGGCTTCATTCTGCAGTCCCCCACATGCAGATAAGGCTCTGGCCTCAAATATTTGTCGCTTGGCATCGCTGCAACACAAAGCCACGTGTTCTTAATGTTTTTGTTTTTGCTTTGTCTCAAAACAGGTGAAACTGGTCATGGTTTCATACCTCTCGACGCAAACACAATCTGGGACACTATCCGATTCAACAGAAGGTTCTTGAAAAAGGAGATAGCTGTGATTGGGTGCCGTGTCTCAGAGGAAAAAAAAGTCACGAACAACTAGTCTGATGTATACATGTTGTTCTGCTGGTCTAAATAGTTGGTGGTTTGCGAGGAGTAGGTCCAATGTTTCCATACCGGCCACCTGGACCAGAGTCTGGCTGTTTTGAAACTGTCACGATCGGAGGCGATCTGAGCCAGTTTGGACGTCTTATCTACTACAAGGGTGCTCGGTCTTGTCTGGATCAAAAAGCGAGGACACGCGAGAGCCAAGTCTGATCAAAAAAATCCCCGGTTTACACAAAGGCAGAGTTTAAATCATGTCAAAACCCAATCAAAGGGGAAAACAGAAACCGCCGACCCCCCCCCCTTCTCCGCCGAAAAGCAAAAAGCCTTTTGAAGTCGTGAGAAAAGAAGAAGAAAAAAAAGGGGGATTTGTGGAGTTTTTTGCGGCGAGGAAAGAGAAAGCTAAGAGACTCATTTTTATCTGTGTGTTTGGATAGCTCTCCCTTTTGTGCCGGGGTGCGTCCCTGCTGCTCCCTGCTGCCTGGGTCCCAACCACAACCCTCTCTGCAGCAGGCCGCACTCTGCCAGCTAGACAAACACACAGAGAGAGAGAGAGAGAGAGAGGAGAGAGGAGAGCGAGAGAGAGAGCGAATGACATCATGCCTCTGTCATTCCCAAGATACGTTCAAGGCCCGCGGTTCAACAGGTTCAAGCGCTTGCACGCAGATGAAGGCTAATGTTAACTCACTGAGGCAAGAGATCCGTCATACTGTACGCGCCCCCTCCTCCCTCCCTCCCTCCTTCCCCTCCCTTCCTCCCACCCACCCACCCACCCACCCAACCCACCCTCCCCACCCTCCCTCCCTCCCTCCCTCCCCACCCTCCCTCCCTCCCTCCCTCCCCACCAACTCTCTCCCCCTCCGGCAGGCCTTGGCAGTCATTACAAGAGGATTGGGTTACTGCTTGGTCTGAGGATTCTGACCGCCCCTTAAGCCGCCCCCCTCCCCCCCCCCTGACCCTCCCTAGCCCCCCCCCCTCCCCCTCAATACCCATCTGTCTGGTGACATAGAACCTGGACGCTTCGCCCCCATTATTGCCGTCTGACCAAGCGAGGGCCGCGGAGCGAAACGCAACGTCCCCGTGTGTCTCTGTATCAATGGAGGCAGATGTTCCCCTCCTGGCTGGGCGCACTGTAAGTGAGACTAATCACAGCGGGGGTAAACAGAGACACAAATCCCCCCCCCCTCCCCACACTTCCCTCCCCGAGGGGGGGGGGCTGAGAAGGCGACGTGGATTCCCCCTCGCGCCGCCGCCACCGCCGCCAGTCCTCCATTCAAATGGATTTCATTACCCTCTCTGGGCGGTGCACCCTCGCGCGGGCAAACACCGGGGGGAAGGATCTGGGATTTGGGCCCCTCCTGACAAACACTCTGCTGCGACGGCTCAAGAGCACGATGGACCCCAGGACTGCTTTTAGAGCTCTCCTTAACACGGGGTGATTATTATCACCACAAACGTATCAGAACCCATTTCATGTTTCTCAGTTCCGTCATAAAAAATAAAAAAAAAGACAATTTTCCTTTCTTCTGGCAGGAAAATCAAATCCACCTGACTTGGACATAAAGACTGGTGGGAGAGAGGGAGAGATAAAACGGCAGTTGTCCATTTGGGCCACCTTCTATTCATTGCCCCTGTTTAATTTCTTTTGGGTGCATAATCCTTTCACTTTCAATAGCAAATTTAACAGTCCCAAGGTCCCCGAACCAGACTGGTCAATAGAAAACCAGACAAATAATTAATGCGCACACAAACGATATCCCGCTCGCGAAGTCGATCTAGATATCAGATAGCTAGCGAGATCGATGAGGCGAAAGTAGGGAGAGAAAAGGAGAGAGAGAGAGCGAGAGAGAGAGAGAGCGAGTAGAGAGATAGAGAGAGAGCTAGAGACGCGAGAGATAGAGAGAGACGTAGAGAGAGAGAGAGAGTAAGGGAAAGGACAGGGAGAGAAAAGTAGCTCTCATCGACGGAAACTGAATTTCAGCTACCCCTTCTCTATCTATCTACTGTCCCATTCCTTTCTCACCCTTCTCGCTCTCTCTCTCTCTCTCCTGTCCCTTCCTTTCTCTCCCACTTCTCTCTCTCTCTCTCTCTTGTCCCTTCCTTTCTCTCTCCCTTCTCTCTCTCTCTCTCTCTCTCTCTCTGTCTCTCTGTCCCCGGCAGCTGTGGGGTTCATGTACACAAGAGCAGCAGCCAAGACGTATTAGGTTTCCACTTCCCAGACCTCCGTTAAAAGCCTCTAAACCTGTCCCATAACAGCCCTTCAGTCTCACAAACATGCATAGCATTTCACACAGACTAACACAATACACACACACACACAAACTAGACTGGATTTGCTTGAACCTTTTGGATAATTCATAATGTCAGACTGCTAAAAATAATTTCTGTATAGACAACTGAACTGGAGGTTTGGTAGAAGCTGTAAAATAATGTATTCAATCTCAAGAGTAAGAACTGTAGGATAAACATTGATGCCATTTAGCTTTTATAGAACATAATTACCCCGTAATTAAGTGCTTGTTTTTGTGTAATAAATTATAAAGCCGTTTGACAAGCAATTCTTAATGAACAGTGATGACAGCCAAATTAAAAAACGACTAACACGATTGTCGTGGCGGACATTGGTGGTAATATCACCGGGGCGAATCGAAAGGACGGCTTGATCACGAACATGTCTTTTACACAAAACAAAACACAATCGTGTTCAAATGTATATCACAAAAAAAAACAGCTTTCTGTAGCGCATACACATTTCACTCACTCGTACGTACAGTAAACTCATCCTAACCCTCAAAAACGCTTTAAGGCCCATAAAACTGGGGCCTAATCGTGCGATAAAACACGTGGGCGCCCGTTATCGTATGTGCCCATATCTGTCTGAGCTTTTTCCCCACACACAGGCCCTTTCCCCTAACAGTGCAGCGGTTGATGGAGGGTAGTGGCTCATCCCCCTGTTTCCTCTGATAGGCCGGCTGTGATAATAATACCTCAGTGTTCCATGCAACGCCGGGCCCACGTAGGGAAGCCGCTGTGCCCGTCTAACCCCTCTCTCTCTCCAAAACAGACCCACATCTCAGCCTGCACGCCCGCCCCTCGGCAGAGCCCGTCAATTGCTGGTAGGGCTTAAAAATAAAGGAAGAAAAAAAAACTCCCCTCAATTAAGATCACTTCCCTCAGACAATGGGAAGAGTTAGCCCCACTGTGACCTGCGTGGAAGCTGCCTTTTGTCTCATTCCCGATGTTTGCTGTGGCTCATTGTGCCTCCATTATCCTCCACCCTCCACACACACACACACACACACAGAACCCCCCCCTCCCTCCACCCCCCTCCTCGTCACACAAACACCCTTTACGCTCCACCCGTCGCATGTCGCCCACCACACTCTCCCAAGATGGAAGTGTTAACGTATGGGAAGCCATTTCCCCCCCCCCATGTACCCCTGAGCACTGCCCCACCTCCTCTCTCTCTCTACCCCCACCCCCACCCCAGTCCTCGACACCCACACACACACACACCCACACAGCCGTCTGGCAATCAAAAGGCCGGCACTGAGGTGGTTAAAAGGACCCCAGCCGGTGCGAGTGGTGCAGAGCCAACGTCATGTGGCTCTCGACAGTCAGGTCGACACACACGTACACAACCCCGCTACACACACACACACACACACACACCCCAGACGAGCTCCCCTCGGCTCGCAAACAAGGTGGACGGGCCCACTGGCAGCTCAAAGGCAGGCAGACAAATTGCTTGTGATCCTTTGACCCTCGGAGAACGGGCAACTGTCCAAAACAAACCGCTCTGACGAACAAGAAATAAATACACACAAATTGGACACGTTTATCTGCCCAAATGGAATATGTAAATTGGATCTAACCAGCCACAGAGAAACTTGAGCGCTTCGTCGTAAATAAGGTGTTTAAATGGTCCAGGTTGGGCCAGTGTCTTTGGCCCCAATCTCCTTTATGAATCCAGACTTAATTATCTCAGGGAAGAGATCCTCTTGCCTGTGTAAAAACTGGCAGCAACAAAAAAAAAGAAGGAAAAAGTGGCTGAGTGGGTTACATTTGTCTACGAATTGGGTGGATTGGGGTGGGGGGGTGGTATCGAGGAGGAATGTAGCCCCCCCTCCCACAATCCTCCCCTTTTGCCCCTCTCTTTCTCTGCTTTTTGTGTCCGTCAGGGGAGCTGGATAAGAAATGGATCGCTGGTGAAGCGACACACAGTCTCTATCACAGACATGACATCATCCTCTTTACAACAAAACCCCAATGGGGGCCATTTCTAGGAGATTGCTACACGGTGCACATTCAGTACCACAATGTGCAAGAGTCTTTCTCCTTGTGTGTGTGTGTGTGTGTAAGACTTCTCTCTACAGCCGTACCCCTATTCATTTCGTCAAGATATGTTAAGTAGAGAGCGGGCAGTATTGTTTCGCGAGTTTCCAACCAAACTGAAACGAAAACGGCCGTCTCCATCTGCCCTAGCGTTAGCCCTGTCTGCCACGAACACGACACCGAACCTGCCCCCCTCCGAAACGTCAAAAAACAACAGAAGACGTGTTCTTCTCCGAGATGTGTCACTCGCCCGCGAGGCTTCGTCGCTCTGCCTCCCGGGTCCCGCTCTCTGACTTCCTGTTGGTGTTGCCATCCCGACGAGGCGGCCCTGTCAGTCACGAAGCACCGGCGGGCTAGCAGCTAATAAAACACTGGGTCTAATTGAGCTTTTCCTTCCATTACCAGCAAACAGGCTCGTTTACAGTCTCTCGACAACCTGTGACAGGCTTCTGACTGCCGTGCAGACAGCTGCTAACAGTACGTAGCCCGTGCAGAGAAGCAACAACAAAACTAACAAGCCACACCTGGTACAGACAAAAAGGTAGAAGCTATACTGCAATCTACACTGCGTGACTACAACGCCAGGGAAGATTTCTCCCAATGTATCTTTTCACACGGGCCGTCAGCCATGTTTTTTTTTCTTCCATGGAGCGACTCCGAGATAGATTTGTCATACATATGCTGAGCAGCAGGGATGCAAAATGCAACAACAACAAAAAAACTGACTATTTTGTTATCGTTATCCTTGCCGCAGAGAAACCGTGTTCATATTCCTTTCGACGTGGAGATTGGGTCCCCGCAAAATACAGAAAGTGAGTCTAATGTCGCTTTCACACGAGAACATTTAGTGGTCGCTTATTAATAACGTGAGCCCTAAAGATGTGCTGCTAAGCTATTTCGAAAGACGAATTCTCGGGGAGAAAGAGCCGTAGAATCCGAGGCCCCTCGAAATGTGGAGCAGCAGCCAGTTCGGCCCAAAATAAAACTTTGCCACAATGACTTCACCAGCGCTCGTTAAGAAGGTGTGCAACTCTGCTTCTTCAGGAGACAGTGACCTACATGACGAAAATAGAGAAACTAGATTGGCCGGGAGGACATTGGCGTGTATTTATAAAGAGTGCAGTGAAGACAGTCGAGATCCTGATAGCTTTCCTCTCACCCTTCGAGTGGCGCCCCCCAACAGAACGCACACATTTATAACGCCGCGCTCGCAGCCGAGACTCCAAATAACGCTTATAGCGCAACTCTGCGCTAGTCCATTTTCTTTCTTTTTTTTCCCTCTCTCTTTTTTTCATTTTCTTTTCCATGCCCAAGGCCATGTTCTGAAATGCCAACTTCCACAGGAGAAAGAGAAGTCCATTAACGCCTGTCAAAACACTTCATTCCTGCGTCGGGGAGACATCTGATGGACAACTCAGAAGACGCACTAAAACTCGGGAGAACTCTCTTCAGAGGAGAGTGAGTGAGATCAAATGTAGAAGAAAAAAAACAAGGAAAGAAAAAGGGAAGTTGAAACAGAAACAAGCCACAAACATCAAAGTGAGAGGACAAACATCAAAGAGAGAAACTTTCTGCAGTTCCTGGGAGGCTGCAGGGAGTCCAGTCCCTCACAGTGGGCTAGGCTGTTACATTCACTTATCACAGTTCCCCCGAGGACCTACACGGGCAGAGGCCTATAGGACCTACACTGTCAATTGAACGTAATCACAACCAAATAAGAGTATTTGATTCCAGTTATTCACATTTCATTCTGAGCATTTTTTGTTTTACTGGAGTTTACAAAAGGCTATGTTCTTATTTTGAAAGAACTGAACAGAAATCAAAAGATCCTTTTTTAAGGACACACACAAAAAAAAGTATTGAAACCATGCAAAGAAAATAAGCGAATAATCAAACACTGCTATTTTTCACCAGCAGTTTTTAACCAGATTTCCCTCTCAATAAACTACAATTTGACATCAGTTCCTCTGAGCAGTTGCACATCGAGCCAAATGTCTCGTGATCAGTTCAGGGACGTTACACAGATGAAGCAACTGCAAAACAAACTGCAAAACAAGCAGCCTTTCAGAAACTTTTTCACAGAATTAGGATTCATGGGGCACGACTAAACAGGCTGACAGAGGGACTTGTGCTCCTGTGTTTGCACAAACAGGGAGAACCCACCCAGAGCAACGGCACCACGTCAATTAGCTCGATAATCAGCCGCCATAACGAGCCGTCGTAAAAAGTCCATTTAGGCACACGGTCATTTCCAAGTTGAAGGCAGAGGCACATGTTCTCCAACTGCTAGACAACCGTTCTCCCTAGGCTGGAGACCAGGCGGTTGTTAGACTTGAGTTCGTAAGCATTGTTCATGACCTGCCTGGATTGTGAATTCGGGGGTAGTTCTGACACAAAAGCCACCACTCCCTCCTAGCCTCCCCCCCCCTCCCTCTTCTCCCCCATCTACCTTGCCCCCTCAAGCACAGTGCAAACTCAAAAAAAAAGAAGCACAAAGCCCTCTTTTTCACTGTAACACTGCAACTCAATCGCCACGGCTACGACAAAGCATCGACAGTTCGCTTGCCTGGGAAGGACGGAAGGGGGAAAATATCAACTTCTTCCAAAAGCACGTGGAAAAGATGATTTCACAAATATACCATGAAAAGAAGGACATTAAAACAACAACAAAAATCCAGTGGAAAAAGACAGCGATGCAACTCAAAAAGGAATCTGTATGGATGCTCACGTTACATTAACCCGAGAACATTAACCTATTCTGCGCGGGTCTAACTTTTTCTTTTTGTTTGTTTTTTAAGCGTCAAAAACAGAGTGAGAGGGCGAGAAAGAAAAGGACACAGAATAGAGGGAGAGAGAGAGAGAGAGAGGGAGAGAGAAAGACGGATCGAGAGAAAGGCAGACACTCACCCCACACAGCTCATCCTGCGCCAGAAGTGAAAAAGATTCCTCTCTCTCCTAACCCTCGGATCCACTCCATGTTTCGGAGCTCCCATACGGAGCCCCCCCCATTCTTCGGGGGAGAGACGGTAGAGAAACGGCGAGAGAGCGATCAAGAGGGAGAGCGAGAGCGACAGACAGAGAGAGAGAGAGAGAGAGAGAGAGAGAGGGTGAGTGGTTGTAGTCCCGTTGTAGGGACGTGGAGATGAGAAGAGGTTACGAGGAGGGGGGGGGGTTACGAGGAGGGGCGGGGGGGTTGACCGGCTTCTACTCCGTGCAGCTGTGCCCCATCAGTATCTTCTCCGATCCAATCCGCTCCACCGCGTGTCTGCCGCACCGCGGAAAAAGCCAAGGGAAACAAAGTGATCCCCTTACACAGACACACACGCACACACACACACACACACACACACGCACCAGCACAGGGAGAAAGAGAGAAAGAAGGTGGGGGAGTGGGGAGTGCGAGAGGGGAGAGGGGAGGGGAGAGTTGAAAACAAGTAGGGCAGTGAGGAGAGCGGGGCAGCTGGAGAATAGCAAGTTGAAGTTTTCGCCCGTTTCCTTTAGTTTGCAGAAGTGCTGCTCAGCTGGCAAAGTGGGAGGGAACAGGCTCAGGCTTCCAGGCAAGGAAACAGTGCATAATCCAGACTTCCTTTTCTCTCCCTCTCTCCCTCTCTGTGTCTCTCTCTCTGTGTGTGTCTCTCTCTCTGTGTGTCTCTCTCTCCGTCTCTCTCAATCTCCCCGTCTCTCTCTCTCTCTCTCCCCCCCGTCTTTCTGTGTGTTAATAAGCCTGACTGCAACCCCCTCCTCGGGGCAATGGAATGTAAAGGCCAGGGTTTCAAGAGGCCCCGCTAGACAAGCCTCAGAGTCACTGCACCGTGACCCTAGGGTCAGACACAGCAAGTGTGTGCGTGTGTGTGTGTGTGTGTGTGTGAGGGGGGGACTAAAGTGTGTAAGTGTATACTAAAAGCTCTTGGGCCTAATTTTCCACACAAGATCATATAACCTGACCTCGGTAGCCACTTAACAGAGATAAAACTGTCCCTACTTGAAAGGGAATTCTGGTTAGTAGCGGTTGCATCAGAGATGACTTATGAAATCATCCGGCCCACGATAGAGCGAGTCCGCTTTTTTGGGTTGCTGTTGCCGTAACATACCCCCACGTCTCCTTTCTACTGCTATTTCTACCCACCGCAGAGAGGCTGGAGGTTGTCAAGACGGGAAAAGGTCTGGTTTTGGAAACCATCTATCCAAAACGAGGTGTTTACTTTACAAACTCCCTCCGCTGGGGTGCCCGCCTCCCCCCCCCCGCCTCCCATTCAGTCCGATCTATCAAAGTCATAAACAACTCACTACGCTCGCTCCCAGCCAAGGAGAAATCTGTTGCTGATGAACTAATAACACAGCTCGGTGAATCCGAGGGGATGATGCAGAAACGGGAGATCTCGGGCTGAATAGAAAAGGCTCTGATGGAATTGATGGACAATTACAAACGGCTGCGTGACTGCGCTCGCCCTGTGGGTGTCTTGGCTGTTTTCATGAGATTTTAGCTGCAAATTAGAGAGGAATTATTCCCAAACTCTCTTCTTCTCCGGTTTATTCTCAGACAACATTTACTGGATGAAACATTTTCTAAACCTGGAAAATATCCCAAATAGGCTTATATTGAAACGGGTATGGTATGATATGCTCTAGATACTTGGCGTGAACGTACGCCAAGTAACCAAATCACATTTCATTCAAATGTGGCTTTAATTTGCAATAGCAATATTGTAACAGTGAACAATTTTTCTTTGATGGCATTTCTGCTGTATTTTGATAGTGACAGTATGTAGAGATATGAAAAGGCAGGGGAGAGAGAGAGAGACGGGAGGACATTCAGTAAACGGCCCAGGCTGGAATCGAACCCGGGGGCCACTGCAGGAAGAACTTAACCTGTGTGGTACACATTTTACCCAAACCACCTGGGAAGCCCAGAAGAAGAAGAAGTCATTTCACTGTTAAACCCAGTTTTTTTCCCACAGATTTCAGCTGAGAAGCCATTCATCCTCAACCCTCTTATTGGATTCTATCACATTTCATGGTAACAAAATACTATTGCAGATCTCTGCTCTGGGGTAATACATAATCAGATAGGATCTTAGAATATATTTGATTTAATAAAAACATGGCTGGGAACTGTAATAGCGAGGGGGGGGCGGAAAACATCCAGGATATTCTTTCCTCCCCCCCCCCTCCCCCCTCCTTTTATTTCAGGAAAGTGCCTGGTGTTTGAAAGCCATCACAATTAATATATATTTTGGTTTGGCATGGCCACGACTGTCATTATTCACGGGGACAACTTCTTTGAAAGGCTTTCCAAAAAAACAAGCCTCACTGTCACGTACATCAGTCAACTGTTGATATAAAGCGAGGTTTCTTAAGGACAACCTCCTAAATACCTTGAACGCAACTCACCCGCCTCCGGTTGCCAAATGGCTCATGGGTTCAAAATAAAACGAGATATGCCAAGTGGGTTGGCAGGGAAAACAATGCTCTGAGTGAGTTCCCCTGTGATCTGGAGCGGGGAGCGAGAGAAGGGGCAAATTAAAAAGTGAAAAAAAAAGAAAATAGAAAAACGACAACACACGTACGCTGAAGGGGCTTAAGATAACGATTTAGAAACCCTGCGCTTTGAAACCCAATGTTTCTTCACGTGTTAAATGCATCGCTCGTTTTCGGCAGGGACACGAAGCACAGCCTTCTCTTTTCGGCCTCATGACTGCCCGTGGCTGGAGGGCTGCTGGCGTGCCAGAGGCCCAGAGCAGCTTACTACCTACAGCCTCTACCCAGGACAGGGCCCCTTCACCCCCCAACGTAGATCTCTCTTTCTCTCGTCTATTTTCAGAGTTAGCAGTTCACTCTTTGGCCTACCCAGGACAGGGCCCCTTCACCCCCCAACGTAGATCTCTCTTTCTCTCGTCTACTTTCAGAGTTAGCATTTGGTTCTTTGATCTTTTTCTGTACTGGACTTCTTTTGTATTGGTAATGCCCCAGTTAGGGTTATCTCATACCACCCAACACATCTGGGTTGGCACCAAACAAGCAGCACCCCCCACAACAAAAGCCCGTTCAATACCTTTATGTCAACCCTCTGCGCATGTTTCTAGAAGATTACGGTGAAGTGCCAGGTATCCCAGCGACCTGCACGTATCCCCGCATTATACGTGTGGTAAAGCCAGCTATCATAAACACTGAAGTCTCTGTGAACATCGACCACAATCCATGCCGCATCCTGTGGCGGTCTTATCAGGGAGAACACATTTTTTTGTGTGTGATACTTTCAACTCTTTTTTTCCTAGGAAGTCCAGCAGAGCGTTACAGAAAACGCAATGGTGTGTGTGTGTGTGTGTGTGTGTGTCCGTGTGTGAGAGAAAGAGAATGAAGAAAGGGAAGAAAGAAAAGGGAAAAAGAGAAACTGAGGTGACCTCTGAGTCGTTTTTCCCCCCCCCTGAAACGGAGTAACGAGGCGATTGTCTCTGAAAGTTCACAGGAACGAACCACGCCGGAGAGAGAGAGAGAGAGCTCTGGAGGGAGGAGACTGAATTCAAATTGCCAATGAGCCGAGGAAAACAAAAGGAAAACAGAAATCAGGCCAAGCGAAAGAGAAAATATACAGCACTCGATGATGAGGTATGGGTCGCCGACGCAAACGGACACGTTAGCGAGACAGAAAACAAGACAAAAACAGCCCTCGACGTCAAAGGAGACACACGGATTTGCCGGGGCAGCCGAAACGAATGGACAGAAAGACAATCTACGTGAGAAAAAAGTAACACGCCGAAACGTCATTCATTACCGGCGTGATGTTAACGAGCTTCTTCCTTCTGATGAAAGCCAGTGATTGGCTGGGAAGCGGCGCGGCGCCTCACAGCCCCCCCGGTGCCTGGCGTTGAGATTGGCTGCAGGGGCAGCCAGACATAGCTCCGGGTCTCTTGTTTGTCCATTGATGGGAGCCTTGTTCAGCCCAGCTGCGTCTCCATGGAAGTGGCACCTTGTGAGGCTCTTCCCCCCCCCCACACACACACACACTCCAACCCCCCCCTCCCCAAAACAGCCAGCCCGCCATCCCTCTGTTCCTCTCCTCCCCCCCCTCTCAGTCAAGCTTCCCAGAGCACCCCGGTGCGAGGTAGTGGCTGCTGTGAAACACCAACCCCCTGGCACAGAGCCCAGACGACATTTTTTCCCCTGCACAACTTTTATCCGATCCGCAAAGCAGAGCCCAATGAGGGCAGGGCTCTTAGAGAGCATCATTAAGCGCTAAGTGAAGAGACAGCAATTTGAGCACCCGTTTTCCTTTATTCTCTCTCTCTCTCTTTCTCTCTCTCTCCGCCCCTATTCTCAGGCTTTACCCAACTAAAGAGGTGTCCATTGATTGATATTCAGTTCAGGGAGGAAAAAAGAAGCCACATGAACAAAAAGGGGAAAATATCTGTTCAGGGAGCCTTTGAAAAGAGTGTCCTCTACAGATTTCTGTTTAAACAATGTCTGCGGATTGCCAACGGCATCAACCTGGAGCTGCAGATATTTTTATGGTGCCTTACCCCTCCGCGCACAGCTCAGTTTATTTGCTAACTTTCAGACGATTTTAAAAACTCTGCCGAAATTGACTTCTGAACGAATTTAGCATTTCGAGGGCCTGGATAGAGGGCAGAAAATGTCCAGCAATCTAGCAATTCATCAACACGCTCCTCTCTCTCCAGTTGGAAAAGGTGGTATCAAATGAATCAGGCAGACAACGGCACACCTATGCCTTTTCTTCAGCCATCTATTTCAAATCGAATCGTCAGCTCCCCTGTCCTCGATTCCGAGGGGCCGTAACAGCCGAGTTTATTTCGTCAGCCAGACAATAGTTTAGTGGCAGCCATGATGCTGTCTGGAAAGTCTGCTGGCAGGCAGCAGAACAAGGCTGTATTGCTCATTTATTCAGACGGACTGGTCAGTAAAGCACAGCTGCGGAGTCACTGTCAGAGTCCTGCTTCACAGCAAAATACACATGAAAACGTGTGCGTTTAGTGTAAACCTAGTGTGTTACCTATTTGTAATAAACAAATAGATCTTCACTGCCTTAATAGCAGCTCTATTGGGCAAAAGCCTAAATTACAAAAACATAAGGAGTAACATAGCATTTGAAGCTATGTTATGTCAACACAATCTGAATTTTGTTTTCATTTTTATCTAATTGTGAATATCAAAACATCCAGTAAATCCTTAAACGTTTACATTCCAGATCGTAACATTATCCCAGTGGTTATTCACAGAAAACGGTGGTTTTCTGTATACTATTGGAAATGTGAGTCCTCATTTGGGATCTAAGCCAGCTAAGGGTGTGTGTGCTTGTGTATGCCGACACAAGAAGAAGGATCGTTTCATTATCATATCACCTATCAAATATGCATGGCTTGGGAGTAAAGTTGGAAGAGACGGAGATAAACACAAAGTCAGGGCGTGGACAGTTTTGCATAGATCTCCACCTCATTGGGGGCAGGGGACCTTGTGACAATGGTCAACAAATCAGAAGATGAGAAGTAGACCATTGATTTCTGGACAGATGTGATCCACCTCGGCTAGGGATGGGACGGCGTGTCATGTGTCACAGGCCGTCTAGACGGTCAGACAATGAAGCATCGCCATGGAAACGGCTCTTATCAACGGAGTGTGGCGGTCAACAATGGGAAGAAGTCATGTTTAACAGATAGATTCTGTCTGGCCTTTGAAAGCCAGACTAATTTTAGAGAAAGCTCCCAAAAGGGATTAAAAGGCAACAATTCATTGAATGGAGACTGGCGGATACTTCCGTTTGCCTAATGAAATTCTTGCAAGGTTACTTTGACTATCATCATGATTTGAATTATGAGTAAAGTTAGGCTACTTCTAAAACGTAGCCTACATCTTTGGCAGCCCAAAAATCCTCGAAATCTTATGATATTCCACATTTAGGGTAACGAAAACATATTTTACATTTGTAAACTAATACCAAAGAAGCTAAGCCCAGTCCTTGAGAACATTCACGTGTAATATCAAATAGGCCTACATACAAAACCATTTCAGCAATTGCTTACTGTGCTCGTTATTTCGAAAACAATGTTATACAGAAGGCCCTATCGGCGAAACAGACAAATAAGCTATATTTAGGCTATACATTGCATTTTTGTAATGCCGTTTTATATTTAGGCTACCCGTGCAATTAGTCGAGGGAGCATTCGTTTTACTTACTTCAAACCGACCAGGAGCTAGCGTTGGGAGGTGGAAGGTTTCCATTAGTAGAGGCCTTCTTCGAAATAGCTGGTAGGCCCAATGCCATCATCCGTACAGTAGGCCAACACACAAAAACCGCTTCACGGTAGGCTAAATATGTTTGCCTTGGTCTTAGTCAATTTTAAGCAATATCGATAATTCAAGTGAGAAGATCTGGTAATTGGCTCTGGCCATTCATGCTAATTAATTACAAGTGTCGGGTTGGCGCCCAATTCCAAAAAGGCTATTCCGATTGGTTAATTATCTCTGCACCATGTGCAAAGGTCCGATCTATTTGAAAACGAAGAACGTGTATTAAAACACAAAATATGGTTAGTGACCACATTTCATTTCACAGTTTTCTGTCATTCTATCATCTATTATTTGACAACTGCTTTTGCTCTGCGTCATTCCAACTTAATGACTTCCCCATAAATATTTGGCCATATTCTCCGGGCATAGCCTACTTATCGTTACTTAGGGTTCATCCATGACCATATGGGACAAATGTAGACATTTATGGTTTTTCATGTGTTGTAAATGCAGAAATGAAATCACAGGACATCAGGCAAAGCAAGTATGTATTTGGCCTAAAAGGGCCATAAATAAAACTTTATTCTCTCGATTTATTAACAAACCACAGAGAGTGTCCATGGCCGTCTACCACAGCACTCAAAACATCTCATTCTGGTGCAGTCCTCGGGTCGAGAGACCCACGTGAGATACTTAAAGCCGCTGATAAATCTCAAGGTTCTCTTCGTCGCTTTATTTAGAAAAATAAAACAAAAACAAAATATTTGATAATACTGTACCAAACTGGTGGCAGAGCAGCTGGGAGGTCGTGTTTTCACGCAGAAATGGGGGTGCTTAAGGAATGGGGATGTGGGGGGGGGGCTTAAACCAGAAACAACAACAACAACAAACGAAAAAAAACCTGACAACTACGAAAAAGAAAAAAAAACGTCAAAGTTAAATCAACCTTGTTTAACAAAGCTGAAGCAGCATGCGCTGGCTTTTAATCACTGCAAGACCGCCGTCACTAGACTCCTCACTCGTGTTCCTTCATCCGGGGACTGGACCCTGACCACTCTCTTGTCGCGTTTTGCGTTTAAAAACACATCTGAAATCATAAGTATTCATAAGGATAAAAACCTATAGCAGCAAAAAGAGAAAAAAAACTAAGAAGAAGTAAACAGCTATGGCGAGTGACCCCAGGTTATAAGGAAGGCGTGGGTTAATACAGAGGTCCGTTGGGTGAGTGCCCTAGGCGGGGGCGGGGTCTGATGGTGGAGGGCCAATCGGTGGGGGGGCGGGGAGGGCACCACCAGCTCATCTCCCGTCCGCGGGCCCCCGCCCGAGGGAGGCGACGACGCGGCCGTAGCGCTCGCACAGCTCCAGGGTGGAGTAGGTGGGCAGCTTGGGAGGGTCGTGGAAGCTCTTGATTTCCGTCGAGCAGTCCAGCAACTTGGGGAGGAAGTCGGTCAGCTTCTCCTGCAGGTTCGCTGGAGGAGGAGACGACGACAAGAGGGAGATTATTACCAAAATTTGTGTTCCGGAACATGCTCTTCGAGGAAAACACGTACGAACAAATGAGAGGAACTAGGCTCTGTTGTGGTTCTGGGAAGGTACTGTGGGGACGCCGGAGCTTTCTACAAATTGGTCTAGCTCTGTAGCCGGGGGAGGGACATCTCGGAAACCACCTTCTCTCAACTAGCCGGGGTGCCTGGGGTCTCGAACGCCTACGCACGTCAACAACCCGCTAGCCAACAATCGTCGTAAAACAAGTGTCCATCTTCAATTCTGTCATGATATTTTTCTGTGCATCTGACCGGTTGACCTGCACTGCAAAAGGCAAACAGTGACAGAACAAAAAATAAATCTAATTCCCTACAGTATCTCCCCCCCACACCTCCTCTATCCTCTCCCCTCCCCCACACCTCCCCTCCCCTATCCTCTCCACCCCCCCCCTCCCCCACACCTCCCCTATCCTCCCGGTCCCCTCCGCTACTCACGCTCCATCTCCTGGCCCAGGTAGGAGCACCAGCGGTTCCTCATGTCCTCCACGGCCAGCAGGTCCTTCTCCGTGTCGTGGACCAGCAGCAGCGGGATGCACGCCACCACCAGCTCGTTCATGATGCTCAGCCCGTCGCTCACCTCGGGCTCCTCGCCCGTCTCAAACAGGGCCGCCGCGTGCTCGTTGAGTTTCTGCAAGGGGGGGGGGAAGAGACGACGACGCGCAAACGCGCCAAGAGAGTTTTCAGGGAAACTTTTTTGTTTGTCGTACTCCTCTCAGACAAAGAACGCTATTGTATTCCGCCCGCCCCCCTCCTCCCTTTCTTCCCGCCGCTAAGCGCATTCATTAGCATTTAGACCATTTCAATCAGCTCGCCGGCGGCTCAGGTAAGACACGGTCCCATTTGTTGCCGACACACAGTACGTGGCAGTCGACCCCTCACACACAGCCCTTCCATGTCCCTGAATGTTCTCCAGTCGGCGGGGCTGACGTCCGCAGTGACGCACGCGTCTCGTCTTCCACCCCCGCCCACCACCACCCCCTCCCCTCCTGCCTCGAACCGACACAGACCCAAACTCCCTGACCTCGGAGGAGAGTCGGAGAGAGAGCCCCTTTTCGCAGGCCTCTCTCCGGAACCAGGGGGCAGGTGGGGGGGGGACTAGGGCCGAAACATCCCAGTGCATTAACTCTGTCAATGTTAGCAGTGTTTTCAATTAAAACGAGAGACCCAGGGTCTAAACAGGCTCGGCCCGGAGGGCGGGAGAACCCAGGGATCTGGGGGGCCGGAGATGTGAGATGGCGGCCTGTGACTCGGGAGAGCAGGGGAGGAGGTTAGCCGAGGACAGGGCCGTGTCTCTGGGTAATGTGTTTACACTCGCCGGGGCCTCCTGCTTCCTATTCCCACTCGGATGATTACATTAGGAGCACAATGCCGGTGTAAGGTTACCGGGTGCAGCAGGCTACAGCACGCCCCCGAGGAGCAGGTTCTCTGGGGGGGGGTGGGGTTCTGGCGACATCGCCTGGCTGCAGCCAGCAGCCTGGGAGAGAAACGCTAGTCTGGAAACTAATATCGGAATATCGAACCGGGTTTTTGATCGTCGACCAAACTGAGAGCGTCTGCTGAAACGGGCTCCAGAGGATATTTTTTTTATGGGTCGTATAAACGAATAAATCTAAAAAATATCTCAAAGTGCCAATGCAATGCCTCGGCAACAAGAACAAGCCATTTCTCATTTCCCTCCATCAATTCTCGAAATGACAGTCACGCGTTCGCCGCACAGTCAGTTTGGCTGAGTCACTTTGACCCAGTCCTGTAATTTTGGAAGCGGGAGGAGGGGGTGGGACGAGCGAGTGGACCGGGGTCAGAGAGAGAGGGAGAGAAGCCCACGGCTTCGACAAAAAGTGTTCCAAAACTTTTCCTCCGTGGCCCATTCCTTTGATTACAGACGTATAAATGGCCAATTAAAACATGATCGTTATCGATCAAACGGATCGGTGCTTAGCGTATCGACTGCGGGGGGGGCTCCGCGGCGTCCCTTTTAACGTCCGGGAGACCTCGTGGAGCCTTGGCTTAAGAGTCCACTAACTTCATTAGTGTAGACATGGAGGGACATCCATGTAGAGACCCCGCATGACTGTAAGTGCATCTGGGAGGGGGGGGAGGAGAGGGGGGAAGGTGGGGGGCACTCACCAGGAGACACTGCCTCCGGTAGCGACCGACGACCTCCTGGTCGTGACCCCGGTACGGCCCTTTGAGCAGCAGCTCTCCGTTGTACTGATAGGAGTAGATCAGGTACATCAAGGCCTCCACGTAGCTGGACCGGGAAAGAGAAACAGACCAACGTTCAAACAAAAACTTTATCGTTCGTCGAATACACGGCAGCATTGGGAGACGGGACTAACTCGTGCGTGGGGTTAGGTTGTCGGGGAAACTGAATGAAATGAGGTGTTTTGAAATGAGAAGTACGCAGGAGAAGGAATGGCGTTGAGGCGGGATTCAAAGCCACCGAGTTCACGAAAGGAACGGAGGTTTTATCTATCGACTCGTCTCGTTCTAAGACGGACGGGTTCTCAAGTCAAAGGATCTGCTGCCCTCTGGAGGTGACCAGAGGGAAGTTCATGGCTTAGCAAATGGAGAACACGGCGGGGTTGAAGTACGACACGGACACTCGTTCGATGTTCACAATACGGAATCGGGCGTTCACCTTTTCTTCTGGAACAATTCCAGGCCAATCATCAGCAAGACCGTTGTGTCGCGAAAGTTCCTGTAGTCTTGATGCCATATCTGGGGAAATCAAATGACAATTAGCTCCACAGAGAGAGGATGCCGAACAGTGGGGGGGCGCAGAGACAAAGCACGTCTATTACCATCACATCGGTGTCAACGCGTCGGACAAAAAGTGCACGTCCAGACGTTTAGAGACACGCTCTCCTCTGGTGCGTTCCGCGGACGCCGAGTCGTCTCGGGGAAGTCATGTTTGGATTTGATTTCTCTCCACACACACACACACACACACACACCACGAACGACGGTCCGACTCACCTCGTACTCCTCCACGTTGACCTCCTCCGGCTTGACCGCGTCCAGTTTGGCGCGAGCCACGTTCATGACGCCCTTGCACCTGAGAGCCAGACGGGACGAGGAGAAAGAGGAGGAACGGGGGGAAGAAGGTGAAGAGGGGGGAGGGGAGAGGGGGAGGTTACGTAAAGCCAAAACAGCAGCACGGTGGCTCAGTGGTTAGCACTGTCGCCTCACAGCAAGAAGGTCCCTGGTTCAAACCCCTGTCGTTCTGTAGACTTTGAGTACCTTGAAAAGCGCTATATAAATAAAAAGTATTATTATTATTAAAACGATACAAGAAAGAGATGGAGAGAGAGAGAGGAAGAAACTAAAGACAGTTGGGTCGGGGGCGCTCAGGTTCGGTTCTCGGAGAGGTACTTTCCCCCGGAGATGGAGAAAGGGGACGTGGTGGTGGCCCCCGGGCCTTGACACGGGGCCGATTAATCACCCTTTAGTGCTGAGAACAGAACTGATCTGGTCCCTCTGGAGGCTTCTATCGAGGCCACGCGGCCCATCGCAAATCTCATTATTTCGCTCAAAATAGGGGAGTCGAGTGGAATCAATTCGCCCTCATGAATATGGATCGCCCCCGCCGAAACATTTTCCAAAGTGTACACGACAATCTCAGACGCCGACAGAGGTAATCCGGTCGGTAACCCTTGCAGTGATGTGGCGTTATTGCTCTCTCGTTTGTCTCGATTTACAGTTTCTCTCATCCTCGTTCTGCGACAAACCCAGACACAGAACAACCTTCAGAAGATGAAGAACCTTGGAGAAAGTTCAACCTCTGGATAAAGGTTTATCCTAGCTTACTAACCTCCGAGTATAACCGAACAGCTTTATATAAACGCACAGCCTGAACGTAGCTGGAACCGACCAAATAACTACAGACAACAAACTATTTGAAAAAGTCCCGACTCATCGTTTGAGACGTAAAACTGGGCTCTGTCGCCCTCTGCTGGGGGCTTGTCAGACCTGAAGGGACGTTTTTCTCGATTCAATTGAATGACCAAGCAGTGAAGACGTGCGGCTGGCCGCTCACCTCTCGTCGAAGCCCAGGTTCCTGTCGGCGAACTGCATGAGCAGGGTCCTCTCCAGGATCTTCTTGGGCGCCTGGTTCTGGATCAGGTACACGATCACGTGCTGCAGCCGGTAGTCGCTCTCCGGGGGCGTGTCCTCCTGAGCGAACCTCAGCAGGCGAGTGTACTCTACCTTGATGGCCTGAGAGAGAGAGAGAGAGAGAGGAGAGAGACAGAGGGAGAGAGACACAGAGAGAGAGACAGAGAGAGAGAGAGAGAGAGACACAGAGAGAGAGACAGAGAGAGAGAGAGGACACAGAGATAGAGACAGAAAGAGAGAGAGGTAAAGAGATGGAGACAGAAAGAGACAGAGAAACAGAGAGATAAAAAAACAGAGAGAGAGAGATAGAGACAAATAAAGAGAGAGAGAGAGACCTGAGTGAGGACGAGACAGACAGCATCCAGACACGGCGGCGTGGACAGGAATACAGATGTCTGCTAATGCACCTCCTCCTCCCCCAGACCCTCGAGCCACGGAGCCGAGTAATGGACGCAAATGTACAATATCAGTCTCCTGCAAAGTCACTGCTACGACAGAGCACGCCAGAGGGGCCATTAAGAGCGCTCGCGTCGTCGCCGAGCGGCGGCTGTGAGCAAGCTGGGAGAGAAGTCGACCACGGAGAGA
Organism: Mallotus villosus; assembly: GCA_903064625.1. Lineage (NCBI taxonomy): Eukaryota > Metazoa > Chordata > Actinopteri > Osmeriformes > Salangidae > Mallotus > Mallotus villosus. The sequence goes on from CAEFZP010005682.1 coordinate 391,134, forward strand.
GGAAAAGATGAATGGGGTATGTTGGTGGGATGGCTGGCATGCAGTGGAAGACAGAGGGAAGGGCTAGGGGGGTGAAAACACAAACACAAAACGTGGGTTGTGAGAAGAGGGAGAGAGGGAGAGAGAGAAGGAGAGAGAGGGCGTACCTTGAAGAAGGCCGCCTCGGGGCCAGACTGTTCATACACACTGCCGGATTTGCCAATGGCCATTATAATACCCTGCATGTTTGGGGTCATCATCGCCTGTCCAGGAAGGGGTGGGGGTTACAACAGGACACACAGCAATCCTGGGATGACCTCGTTTCAAATGGGATGCACACGACCCTCCCCCCTCCCAAGGGGAACCATGTCACAACAGGAAAGGCCAACACTGACATCGGCAGCTCCGACATGCGCGTCGTGGCGGTGCATAAACGGCGGGTTAGCGGGGGCCCATGCACGCGGGGAGTCACACACACACAGGCGTCCGGGAGGCGTGGCTTAGGGCTAGCCCCCCCCTCTAGCGGCGTACGTGCTAGCCAGGTAGGAGCCGGACGCGTGCAGCGAAGGCTCCGCGGGATCACAGCGAGCGCGCGGCCGGGTGGGACTGGAGGTCTACAGAACGGAAACGCCGTTGAGGGCGCAGCCAAAGCGAGCCAAACCCCCTGAAACAAGCCACGGTGCTGACCAACGGCTTCGGTCACACCAGTTACACACGCCGAACGACACATACTTATACACAGAATATGCCGTTCATATATACACACACTGTATATATGTATGTATTACGTGAAAGGAATCTTGGAAACCAAACCCCCGAGGGCATTCGAAAGCTACATTGGTCGGCAGCAAACACAGGTGGGGGGGGCTGAGGTTCGAGCTGAGGGTGTCTGTGAAGATAAGGGAGGGCTCTCCAGACCCCGACGTGCTTCGGAGGCAACCAATCAAAGGGCTCGTGAAGACCCTCCGTTAACTCAAACCTAGTCGGATCAATCTAGAAACCAAACGCCTTCCAGTGAAGGTCTGAGCCAGGCGGGAAGGGAAAACCAAAACAACTAAAAAAACGCAGGAAACCCCATGCAGCTAGGACCCAGGAGACACCAGGCAAGGACGCGCTCGGGGGGACCCTGCCCCCCTCTCTACCTCGTCGTCGTACCCCCCCCGCCTCCGACTCGATGAAGAAGGTGCCCACGTGGGGGATGGCCACCTCCACCACCCGCTGGCCGCCGGCCTCGCCCTCGACAGGGGGGGTCGGCGGGGGGGGTGGGAGGGGGCGAGGGCAGGGGGGAGCTGGCCCGCCCCTCGGGCTGGGCGGGGGCAGCCTGTGGGAGAGAACGGGAGAGAGAGAGAGAGTGTGCGGGGGCTTGAAGGAGACGGAAATAGATGGCGACGTGTATGGGAGAGAGAGGGAAGGAGAGAGAGAGGGATGGAGAGAAAGGGGGAAGCGAGCCACGCTTGTCTTTACGCCTTGGTCTCGGGTATGGTTCAGCCCCTCTCTCTCAGTACGGCGGGATATTTCAGTCTCGTCTAGAACGACTCGTACTGAACATTTTCAATGCCATGACGATGAGGATGACGAGTTAAAAATAAATCAATACTGGTGCGCATGGCTATGTTATGACTCAGTGATGACTTTGGTCTTTGATAAGGTCATGAGAGGACACTTCTGAAGTCGAGTCAGCCTGGTGGAGTCGAGTCTGTCTGGTGGAGTCGAGTCAGCCTGGTGGAGTCGAGTCAGCCTGGTGGAGTCGAGTCAGCCTGGTGGAGTCGAGTCGCTGTGAGTCGAGTCGTCTGGTGGAGTCGAGTCGCTGGTGGAGTCGAGTCAGCCTGGTGGAGTCGAGTCAGCCTGGTGGAGTCGAGTCAGCCTGGTGGAGTCGAGTCAGCCTGGTGGAGTCGAGTCAGCCTGGTGGAGTCGAGTCAGCCTGGTGGAGTCGAGTCTGTCTGGTGGAGTCGAGTCTGTCTGGTGGAGTCGAGTCAGCCTGGTGGAGTCAAGTCAGCCTGGTGGAGTCAGTTCACTGAACATGGAGGAGAGGCAGTATCTTCTGGAGTCAGCATTAGGGACGAGAGCCAGTGTGGGGGGCAGGTTGAGCAGGGCTGTGTGTGTGTGTATATGTGTGTGTGGTGGGTCTTACTGCGTTCAGCAGGGCTGTGTGTGTGTGTGTGTGGTGGGTCTTACTGCGTTCAGCAGGGCTGTGTGTGTGTGTGGTGGGTCTTATTGCGTTCAGCAGGGCTGTGTGTGTGTGTGTGTGCTGGGTCTTACTGCGTTCAGCAGGGCTGTGTGTGTGTGTGTGTGTGGTGGGTCTTACTGCGTTCAGCAGGGCTGTGTGTGTGTGTGTGTGCTGGGTCTTACTGCGTTAGCAGGGCTGTGTGTGTGTGTGTGTGGTGGGTCTTACTGCGTTCAGCAGGGCTGTGTGTGTGTGTGTGTGTGTGTGCTGGGTCTTACTGCGTTCAGCAGGGCTGTGTGTGTGTGTGTGTGGGGTGGGTCTTACTGCGTTCAGCAGGGCTGTGTGTGTGTGTGTGTGTGTGTGGTGGGTCTTATTGCGTTCAGCAGGGCTGTGTGTGTGTGTGTGTGTGGTGGGTCTTACTGCGTTCAGCAGGGCTGTGTGTGTGTGTGTGTGTGTGTGTGGTGGGTCTTACTGCGTTCAGCAGGGCTGTGTGTGTGTGTGTGTGTGTGGTGGGTCTTACTGCGTTCAGCAGGGCTGTGTGTGTGTGTGTGTGTGTGTGTGGTGGGTCTTACTGCGTTCAGCAGGGCTGTGTGTGTGTGTGTGTGCTGGGTCTTACTGCGTTAGCAGGGCTGTGTGTGTGTGTGTGTGGTGGGTCTTACTGCGTTCAGCAGGGCTGTGTGTGTGTGTGTGTGTGTGTGCTGGGTCTTACTGCGTTCAGCAGGGCTGTGTGTGTGTGTGTGTGGGGTGGGTCTTACTGCGTTCAGCAGGGCTGTGTGTGTGTGTGTGTGTGTGGTGGGTCTTACTGCGTTCAGCAGGGCTGTGTGTGTGTGTGTGGGGTGGGTCTTACTGCGTTCAGCAGGGCTGTGTGTGTGTGTGTGTGTGTGTGGTGGGTCTTACTGCGTTCAGCAGGGCTGTGTGTGTGTGTGTGTGTGTGTGGTGGGTCTTACTGCGTTCAGCAGGGCTGTGTGTGTGTGTGTGTGTGTGTGTGTGTGTGGTGGGTCTTACTGCGTTCAGCAGGGCTGTGTGTGTGTGTGTGTGTGTGTGTGTGTGTGTGTGTGTGTGTGTGTGGGTCTTACTGCGTTCAGCAGGGCCTCGGGGCCCCGCTCCTCCAGCTGCTCAGAGGCTGCCCGGGCGATGGCCCTCTCCGTGTCCTCCTGCAGGTGCTTGGAGTCGTCCGTAGGGGACGGCTGCTCCATGTACTCTGGGTCCTGCTGCAGGTCTGGAGACACAAACACACACAGGTTGGTTAACCCTTAACCCTGACCGTGACCCTTAGGTTAGTTCTCGAACACGAATTCAAAAACTTTCATCGTACCCGCGACATTCAGGCGTGTGTGTGTGTGTGCGCGCGTGAGTGTGTGTGCTAGGAAAGCATGTGAAGGGCCCAGGAAAAAGGTCCGTCAAGGTCAAGTTTCCTCATCCTTTACAAACACACACAAAAAGGGCGAAACGACCCTTGACCCGGGGGATGACCAAGGAGGAAGATAACACTCTCCGAGCTAACAGTGTGCTGTTCTGCGGCGGTCACTCAACACCCATGTGCCTACTCAAAAGCATCGAGCAGAAACCCAGCTGGAATCTGCCCACCGCCGACCATCAATCTGGCCATTAACTGTTCTCGTCTGCACCGCAAAACGCGCGTGACCCTGACCTGAGTTGTCGGGCGGGCTGGGCTCCGTGCTCATTGGCTGAGGGGAGGCGCCGGAAGAAGCGGCGGCGGCGGCGGCGGTTGCCGAGGCGGTTGCCAGGGCGGCGGCGGCCAGGGCCAGCTTCTCCTGCTGGGCCTTGCGGGCCTGCAGGAGGTCCCAGTCGGCCAGCTCCTTGTCGAACAGGTGGTTGTCCTCCTTCACGAAAGAGCTTCAGGTCGGCGGGCAGCTTGTCCAGGCCGCTCAGCATCTGGCCCGTCTCCTTGTCGAACTCCTCTGGGGAGCGAGAGACACAGAGAGAGGGAGGGACAGAGAGGGAGAGAGAGACATAGGGAGAGAGAGACATAGGGAGAGAGAGACAGAGAGAGGGACGGAGAGAGAGAGAGAGAAAGAGAGAGAGAGAGAGAGATACAGAGAGAGACAGAGACAGAAAGACAGAGAAAGAAAGAAAGGATACAAAACGTCAGCCTATGAGCGACTGAAGTCCATTAGACTGAAGTCCCTCCAGTCCAGTCAAGCATTCACAAAACAAACAACAGGTGTGTCACCGGAACAGCAAAGTGAAACAGACCACAGGACTAAACCGACCGGTCACACCATTAGCAGTGGTAGAACAACCAGAGAGGCGTGGGAGGGAGGAGGAGGGAGGGTACCTTCGATGAGGAAGGGCTTCTTGTCGTTGATGTACATGAGGCAGTAGGCGCTGGCGTTGCGGTAGCCGCCGAACGAGTCGCGCACCAGCTCCTCCCAGGACGACTTGGTGACGGAGATGTCGTTGTACTTCATCCAGCGGCGCTGGTGCGGGTCGTAGATGTAGGCCCAGTAGTGGCCCGCGTTGGCCTGGCCCTCGTGCACCAGCACGGCGTGGAGCCGGTAGGGAACCTTTTGGTTTGAAAATATAGATATTTTTTTTAAGTAGTTCAATGACATGTTTTAAAAAAGTGACATGGTCATGAACGGAACACGTTGAAGTTTAAGCGTGATTGTCGGGCCTCTCTCACTCCCTCTCCCTGTCTCTGTCTCTGTCAGTTCAGTTCAGTTCAATGGGCTTTATTGACATGAAAGAATACATGTTCAACAGTGGAATTACAGAAATATACTTATGTCTCTCTCTCTCTCTCTCTCTCTCTCTCTCTCTCTCTCTCTCTCTCTCTCTCTTGGTCTCTCTCTCTCTCTCTCTGTCTCTCTCTGTCTCTCTCTCTCTCTCTCTGTATCTCACCTGCATCATGGACTTGTCAGAGTACATCAGCTCGATGGTTCTGTGGATCCTGGAGATGCTTCCCTGGAGATCTGCAAGGGAGCGGCATGTTGATTTATCACCGTGGTGGAACATTCAGGTGTGTGTGTGTGTGCACTGTGTGCGGGTGTGTGTGCATGTATGTGTGTAATGGTAAGTGTGTATATGTGTAATGGAAAGTGTGTAGGTGTGTGTGTGTAATGGTAAGTGTGTATGTGTGTAATGGTAAGTGTGCGTGTGTAGGTGTGTGTGTGTGTATGTAATGGTAAGTGTGCGCGTGTAATGGTAGGTGTGTATGTGTATGTAATGGTAAGTGTGCGCGTGTAGGTGTGTGTGTGTGTAATGGTAGGTGTGTATGTGTAAGTGTGTGTGTGTGTAATGGTAAGTGTGTGTGTGTGTGTGTAGGTGTGTGTGTGTGTGTGACGTTACCGCGGGTGTCGTTCTCCACCTCTCCCCTCCAGCGGTGCAGGCAGCCCTCCAGCACCCCCAGCTCCTCGTCGGTGATGTGGCGCGGGGCCGGGTGCATGGGCATGTCCGGGGGCAGGCGGGACTGGGTGAAGGGCTTGTGGATGGGCACCCTCTGCTGCGGGGGCGGGGGGGCCGGAGGGGCCCGAGGCGGGGCCGGGGCCCTCGGGGGGGCAGGACGGGCCCTGCTCAGCTGTGCTGGAGACGGACACGGAACACCGGAGTTATCTTTCACGTACAGTGCAGCGCCAACGTCTTTGGAACCCAAGATTTACATATTTTTTTTGTCTCCTGTACTGTACTTTTGCCCTGTACTGTACACACAGAACTATTATCAAGTATAGAAACTCTTATCAATGAAAGCAGAAACTGAATGAAAAATGATTCATCCATTCCTCGGCCTTGACATAGACAACGCCCAACATTTTGTTTTGTTTTCTACAGGCGATGGTGTGATTTACCTGGCAGCAGCGGGCAGCAGTTGCCCTGTTGTGCCACCAGGGGGCGCTGATATGTCAATGTCCTCCACTGGGGAGGTGCAGACAGGCTTGCTGGAGGCAAACTCCATGGCGTACTGCAGGACATCTGCCAGAGGAAACCTCTTGGGGCCAGAGCCATAGCTCAGATACCTGAGAGGGGGATAGAGAGGGAGAGAGAGAAAACCAGGCAGGGAGAGGGAGAGAGACACAGAGAGGGAGGGAGAGAGAGAGAGAGAGAGAGAGAGAGAGGGAGAGGGAGGGGAATGGAGAGAGAGAGGCATGAGTACAGGGAGAGAGAGGGAGAAGGAGAGAGAGGGAGAAGGAGAGAGAGAGAGAAAACCAGGCAGGGAGAGGGAGAGAGACACAGAGAGGGAGAAAGGGAGGGAGGGAAAGGGAGAGAGAGAGGCGTGAGTACAGGGAGAGAGAGGGAGAAGGAGAGAGAGAGAGAGGAAGAGAAGCAAGGAGGGAAAGAGAGCAAACAAAGGAAGGGGAGAAAGCGTTGGCATCAGAGGCTGTCGGCCATCCGACCTAACCGTCTCCGTGACGAGAGCGCCCAGGCCTGCCTGTCTGGGAGAGCGGAGGGGGGGTGGGGGGTGGGGGGCGTACCTCTCCAGGCGCTGCTGCAGCAGGGTCAGGTGCTCCTTCAGCCTCCGGATCTCCTCTCTCTTGATCCGGGTGATCTCTCTGTTCCTGTCCATGTACCTGGAACAGGCACACGCACCGTCCTGAGCACACTGCCACACCCACTGCCACACCCACTGGGACACACCCACTGGGGGCCGTGGCATTTGAAAGCAAACAGCTATTCGTGGGAGTTTGATATACACACAATATCTCAAAACGGTGTATTTGTATCTTTGTCTGACCTGTCCATGTAGAGCATGGAGGGGAACTCCAGCTTGTTGTGGATCTTCTCGGGGCGACCCAGCGCCTGGTTGAACTCGAATCTCGAGAGTTCGAAGGTCAACACAGGAGGGAGCTCTGTGAACCAGTGCTGTGGGGAAAAGACGGGGGGGGGTGTGATTATGGTCTGCTCCAATTGCTGCTCTCGTTTCAAGCAGTTAACACGGTAGGCTCGCCGTGGGACTTAAGGACTCATTTTGTATCCACCGGAAGGGAGGAGGGAAGGAGGGAGGGAGTGAGGCAAGGGAGGCAGCCCGGTAGGAGGGAGTGAGGCTAGGGAGGCAGTGAGGCTAGGGAGGGAAGGAGGGAGTGAGGCAGCGGGGTAGGAACGCAGGATTGGTATGTGCTGGGCGCTTGTGCCGCACCGCAAATTCCAAATGACTTTCAGTCCCGCTGAGCCCTGGGAGGAACATCCAGTCCTCCTCTCCTGACTCCACGCTCCAGGTCACTCGCTCTGCCCCTCACCCTCCCTCCCTTTCAACTCTCACCCTCAGTCCACCTCCCTCGCTCTCCCAACTCCCCCCACTGCCTCTCTCTCTCTCTCTCTCTCTCTCTCTCTCTCTCGTGGAATGTGCCACACACTGCGCCCTTCTCTCTCTCCTGGCATCTCTCTCTTTCACTCCCTCTCTCCTTCACTCCCTTTCTCTCTCTTACTTGTTCGTCCTTCCCCCTCACTCCACTCCCACGGTCGAGGGACAGGAAGGGAGGGGAGTGCCAAAGGTGAAAGGTTGCGGTCAGGTATTTCTTCTATACATCCACCAAAGATGGTGTATCATTGTTAGTATGTGTTTGTGTGTGTGTGTGTGTGTGTGGCACAGTCTTTGGCTGTTTGCTGCTGGTTGCGTGTGCAGTGTGGTTATTTTTTATCGTGTTTGTTTGTGAGAGAGTGTGAGAGTGTGTGTGTGTGAGAGCGTGTTTGTGAGAGTGTGTGTGTGTGTGAGAGAGTGTGGGGGGGGAGTGTGTATGTGTGATGGGGGGGAGTGTGTATGTGTGATGTTTGTGAGCGTGTGTCTGTGTGCGTGTGTGGGGGGGAGTGTGTGTGTGTTGTGTGTGTGGAGTGTGTCTGTGTGAGTGTGTGGGGGGTGGGGGGAGTGTGTGTGTGTGAGAGTGTGTGTGAGTGTGTGAGCTGCTGACCTCCTGCCCAGACTTGGCAGTGCTCTCGGCAGAGTGAGAGAGCGACTCGATCTCTCCCTCGATCATGGCCGCCTCCAGACACTCGTGAAGGTCCTTGAAGCCGTTCACCTGCAGAGGGTACTGGCCGAACATCTCCGTGTTCTCAAACTTCTTTCCTGAGAAGGGAACACACACACACACACGCACACCGTTAACAAACGAGTTCACAACCGTTTGCTGCCTCGTTTCATCTCGACACCCACGTGAACCGAACGGGCCAAATGTTCACGAGCGTGGCACACGGGCTGTGTGATGTAGTGTTACGCCACGGGGGGGCTGCCAAGCAGCCTGGCCCGTGTGTGTGTGTGTGTGTGTGTGTGTGTGTGTGTGTGCCATATGGGACGTCAGGGGAGGAAATGGGTCAGGCCTTTCGCGCTCGTTTACGGACGGGGTGATTTTCCACTGTTCCGCATCGTTCTGTGCAGAGCCAGCACTTCCAGCAGGCAGCTCTGTGGACACCTCTCCCTCCCTCTCTCACTCCCTGTCTCTACCTCTCCCTCCTTCGCTCTACCCTCCCTCTCTCACTCCCTCTCTCTACCTCTCCCTCCTCTCCTCTCTCTCTCTCCCCGCTCCCCCTCTCTCTACCTCTCCCTCCCTCCTCTCTACCTCTCCTCTCCCCCGCTCTCTACCTCTCCCTCCTTCTTTCTCTCTCCTCTCTCTACCTCCCTCCCTCTCCCTCTCTAACCCTCTCTCTACCTCTCCCTCCTCTCTCTCCCTCTCTCTCTCTCGCTCCTCCCCCTCTCTCTACCTCTCCCTCCCTCTCTCTACCTCTCCCTCCTCTCTCTCTCCCGCTCCCCCCTCTCTCTACCCTCCCTCCTTCTCTCTCCCTCCCTCTCTCTACCTCTCCATCCTCTCTCTCTCTCTCTCTCTCCCTCTCTCCTCTCTCTACCTCCCTCCCTCTGCCTCCTTTTCTCTCTCTCCTCTCTCTCTCTACCTCTCCCTTCCTCTACCTCCCTCTCCCTCCCTCCCTCTCTCTACCTTCCTCTTCCTTCCTCTTCCTCCCTCTCTCTCTACCTCTCCCTCCTTCTCTCTACCTCCCTCTCTCTCTCTCTCCCTCACTGGCTGCCATGAAAGGCAGGACCTCCAGACCACAGCAAGGGTAGAGAAGGGGGGGGGAGGAGGAGGGGGGTACAGAGGGGACATGCAGATGAGGCGCTGAGGTCACGCGAGGAGCAGATGTGTCTGGCGGGCTCTTCTTCTTCTTCGGTATTGTCATGCATAATAAGCGCAATGTCAATCAGGCGCCAAGGTCCTCCAGGATCAATGTTCCCCATCTGCCCCCCCCACCCCCGACCGCCCCCATCCCTGGTTCTTCTACATGTGCCACCTCTCATTAAAAGCAGGTCAACTTTCATTACCGGGGGGTGGGGGGCTGGGGGGCCCTGGCCTCTCTCTGTCTCTCTGTCTCTCTGTCTCTCTCTCTGTCTCTCTCTCTGTCTCTCTCTCTGTCTCTCTGTCTCTCTCTATGTCTCTCTAAAAGGGGCTCCTCTCTCGTCTCCCTCCCCGGCCCCCCTTCCACCCTGAGTTCCACTCCATCCTCTCACCTTCCAGGACCCCCACGGCCAGAAAGCGCCCGTAGAACAGCTCCACCATCGGATTCTTGGGCTTCTCTCCCTCCCTGGAACGAGAAGAACGGTTACGAGTCCACACACACACACACACACCCACACAGAGTGACTGACCACTCACACACACAACATTGGTTCCCGCTCATGTTCCGACGTCCCTCTTGAATTCTCGGTTGAAAAAGGGTCAAAGCGTGATCCCATACATGAACAAGCTTCTCCTGGGGTTCCCCAAACTACGGCCCACCCACGCATTTTTATTAGGCTATATATCCTTTGATATGTATGGTGCATAACAAAATTATAAACTAATCTAGCATAATAAAAACATTTAAATCAATTAATACAATCTCCACAATAATACTGGTAGTCACTCCGGCCCATGTCATCTTCTGTTACAGGCCGACCCGGCCCCCGCAGAAAAAAAGTTTGGGGACCCCTGTCCTACGAGAACCAAGCATGCGTGTTTACATGTAGTCATTTAGCAGACGCTCTTATCCAGAGCGACTTACAGTAAGTACAGGGACATTCAGGGGCAAGTAGGGTGAAGTGCCTTGCCCAAGGACACAACGTCATGTTGAACAGCCGGGAATCAAACTGACAACCGCCTGATTAATAGCCCGATTCCCTAACCGCTCAGCCCCCCCCCTCCCCCCCCGGCAGCCGGAGGGCTGGAGATGTTTACCTGTCCTCCTCCGCCTTCATCTGGAAGGCGTCCTCCAGCCAATCCAGCAGCTTGTGGGTGAACTCACTCACATCCTGCTGTGGGCACCACAGAGGGAGAGAGAGAGAGAGAGGGAGGGGGGGGGGAGAGAGAGAGGGGGGGGGAGAGGGAGAGAGGGGGGGGGGTGGAGAGGGAAAAAAACAGAAAAAGAAAGAAAGAGCGTGAAAGAGAAAAGAAGGGTAGACACATTAAAACACATTTCTCTCTCGGGGACACGCCAAGGTCAAGAGGCTTGAATTCCCAACGACGCCTGGAAGCAATGAACAAAGCCCATGCACGGTAACGTAAACCCATGAACCCACACGGCACATACACTGGGCGTGGTGTCTGGCCCCTGCCGATGCAGTATCAGTGCAGTGTCGATGCCCGCGGGGGCCTTCCTGTCCCGCCCACCTGGGTCACACACACGGACCCCCTCCCTAGACCTCTGGCCTTAAAACATTAGCTCAGCGCTATCGCCCTCTGGACACTTGTCATATTCCCATTAGGCTGGAGCGTATTAGCATAGCCGGGCTAATCCCCGGTCGATACGGTTTCGCGCGGCCTTTCGGCGGAGGCGTGGCGGGGAGGCGCGGGATTGACACGTCTAGACGACGTGAGGTTTAGGGTGAGCTGGAGGTGTCCAGAACGATGACAGTCGGCTGTGTCAGCAAAACGTTGATTGGGGGAGGGGTCAAATTGTACGTCCTGGGGGACATTAAAGAATGTGGGGGTGGGGGGGGTCAGCTGTAAGGGAGACAAGGACTAATGGTGTTTCATTATTCAGAGTATTATATTAGTTCTACTGGTAACACTACTACAAACACACACAACCCTACTAAGAAGTAAGAGTTCAACTTCCTCCTGAAACAGGAATTATGTTTATGTAGAATATGCGTCTCCCTCTTCGGGTCTCCAGGTCCGTCACCGCCGGCGACCGCCCCGCTCACCTGCTGGGACTCGCTGGACTTGAAGGCGTCCTTGAGGATGTCCACGGCGCGGGACGGGTCCACGTACTTCCTCTTGGAGCCCACCATGAGGGAGAAGAGGGTCCTCAGCTCCTGCATGAAGGGCAGGTTCCTGTGCTCCTGCAGAGGGGATGTTAGAGTGACAAGTTTCCCCCCACCCCGTCCTCTCCGGCGGCACCCCCTCCTTGCACGCACACTCCCATTCTGGTATCAGCTAACGGAGATGGGACGCCTACCTCTGCTCTCCGCACGACTCGCCCGACACAGGTGAAAGGGTTTCATTCGACGATCTAAAACGATCTAATGATAGCTACCGGTCCGTCGCTCGCTCACTGCTGAATGACCCCAGCAAGGTGCGGTGTGATGTCACACCGGCTCAAGACCCTAAACCTTCGCCATAACCCCTAGCTCACAAAACGCACGCCATTTGAACATCCCCATCAGCTGTCTCCTGCAAAACTACCCCCAAAAAAACGCTTTTAAACCAGACCCCGCCCCGCACAAAAAGGATTAACAAGGACACACGTGTGTGTGTGTGTGTGTGTGTGTGTGTGTGAGAGGACACATGTAGGCCCCCCGTGGCACCGTCTCATTCTTCAAAGTCAGGGATATTGATGACGGATTAGGACCCCCCCCCTAATCCGTGGAAGTGTCTCTCTGTCGGGTACAGAGTACGAGCCGCGACACACACGGGGGGCTAAGACCCGAGCGAGGACTGGAGCTCTACGACCCGAGCAGACGCTAAGCCCCGATTAGTGGATGTGCGTTAACCGCCCTACAGTTGGGCCCGCCGTCGACGGGACACAGAAGGGAGGGGGGGGGAGTGGGGGGGAGTGGAGGTCGCTGGGTGAGGCTAGGCCCAAGCAGAGAGAGGAACAACCTCTATGGCGAAGGCTCATTTTACCCGGTGGGTGAAATGGGAGGGGGAAGGAGGGATGCTGGGTACGAGGCCCAGGTCGAATCCAGGAATCTCTCCAGACTGTCTTGTCAATTCGAGCTCCGTGTGTGTGTGTGTGTGTGTGTGTGTGTGGCGCTCACCTTCTGGTTACGAGGCAGGTCCTGGACTCGGGCGGGCGGAGCGTAGTGAAGAACCAGCCTCTGGAACTCCAGCAGGTTGAAGAGAGACTAGAACAAGACCACAAGGACACCACCACAAGCTCGTGAGCACGTTCTCAACAGGCGGCCATATTCCCCAAACCCTCCCCGAGCTCCCAGCCGGTCTACTAAGGGGGGGCAGGAGGACACATGGGTTGAGTTCTGTACATTGGATGTAGCCACTCTGCTAACACATGCTAGCGCTGCATTCGTGGGTCTGACTCAACAAAAATGATTCGAAGTGCACAAAGACCTCCCGTGATAGGTCAGCTAAGGTCACAGATGATATCAATAACTACTTAGTGGTCCGAGCCTCTGGACTGGGAGGGGTGAGGCGTGTGCAAAGAAAGCAGGGTTGTTGACTCGGAATCGGGGGTTTCCCAGAAGGGGCATTAGGGATGGGATGCAGTGCCATCTCCCCCGGTAGCTCACGTTACCCTCGGGGGGGGGAAGCATCATGTGACGGCCTATCCAGTGTTCATCACGCATATTTCATCTCAGATCACATTCCACACAGGGCTCCGCAAGGTTAGATTCACTAATCCAATCTTTTTTGTTGTTGACAGGACAGCCACAGGGCTTCTCATCGAATCCTATCCGCTGGGGGACTTACAAAGAGCCCGATTGTACGGCTTTCGCAACGGGACCTCTTTGGTCCGGTCAGGGGTGGATAACGCTGTGTCTCGGTGTGAGTCTAGAGTGTGTGTCTGTGTGTGTGTGTCTGTGTGTGTGTTACCTGGATGACGGCGCTGAACCAGCAGGTGTTCCCCACGTTCTTCAGGCCCACGGGGCAGTTGTCGGTGCGCTTCCTGTCGTGGGGGTTGGGGGAGTCGCTCCACGCCTCGGCGTGCGTGCGCTTCAGGCTGGCCTTGTTCTCCGCGATGCTGGCCTCCAGGACCCTGCGGGAGCCCCACACACGCAGCAGCAGCACAAGGTCAACACAGGGGCTGCGTGCTCACCGTGGAAACCCACCCCCACCAACTACTCCTCCCCCCCTTCCCCTCATCCTTTCCCCCAAGGCCCGGAGCCCCACCTGCTGATGGCCTGCTCCTCGTCCGTGATGCCCGTCTCCCGGAAGGCCCGGCTGGACTCCTCCAGGCTCAGGGCGATGGCTCTCTGGAGGTCGTCCTTGTCGTCCCCCGTCAGGTCGATCACGTCTGGGGAAGCACAAGCAGCGCCGTCGGGGGGTTTAGAAGTCTAACAAGTATAACATTGACAATTAGGCGTAATTATAACGGTATATAAACTGGCTTTGGTGTCAAAGAAGCCCATACGCTGGGTTGAATTCAATTGTTTACGCTTTCCCACGTGAGGGAGTTCATCCTTCAGGTCTCTCCTTTATGACAGTCAACATGACCTTCCCACACAGTCCTCCTCACTCCTCCCTCTCCTCCTCCTCCTCCTCAGATAAGACATGGCTCTCTCCAGCATTCCTCACCCGTGACCACACAAGGCTACTTCGACAAATTCTTCATGGTTTCCTCCCTAACTTGCACCCTTTACCTCGTTGCTCAAAAGGTCCAAAACCACAAAGAAACTTTTTTTCCCTCTCTCTTTCTCCCCCCCCAAATAGCTATGCCTGTGGTGTAATGCTAGAAATGCAGTCGGGCTGAATCTCTTCGTGGAACTCGGGTGGAGGTGAGGAGTTTCGGGTGGAGGTGAGGTCTGCCCGTGTGGTCGGGTGTGTGTGAGAGGTGAGGTCTGCTCGTGATCGGGAGTGTGTGGAGGTGAGGTCTGCTCGTGATCGGGTGTGTGTGGAGGTGAGGTATGCCTGTGATCGGGTGTGTGTGGAGGTGAGGTCTGCTCGTGGGTCGGGTGTGTGTGGAGGTGAGGTCTGCCCGTGTGGTCGGGTGTGTGTGGAGGTGAGGTCTGCTCGTGGGCCGGTGTGTGTGGAGGTGAGGTCTGCCCGTGTGGTCGGGTGTGTGTGGAGGTGAGGTCTGCTCGTGTGGTCGGGGGGGTGTGGAGGTGAGGTCTGCCCGTGTGGTCGGGTGTGTGTGAGAGGTGAGGTCTGCTCGTGGGTCGGGTGTGTGTGGAGGTGAGGTCTGCCCGTGTGGTCGGGTGTGTGTGGAGGTGAGGTCTGCTCGTGTGGTCGGGGGGGTGTGGAGGTGAGGTCTGCTCGTGGGTCGGGTGTGTGTGAGAGGTGAGGTATGCCTGTGATCGGGTGTGTGTGGAGGTGAGGTCTGCTCGTGGGCCGGTGTGTGTGGAGGTGAGGTCTGCCCGTGTGGTCGGGTGTGTGTGGAGGTGAGGTCTGCTCGTGTGGTCGGGGGGGTGTGGAGGTGAGGTCTGCCCGTGTGGTCGGGTGTGTGTGAGAGGTGAGGTCTGCTCGTGGGTCGGGTGTGTGACAAGTGAGGTCTGCTCGTGGTCGGGGGGGTGTGGAGGTGAGGTCTGCCTGTGTGGTCGGGTGTGTGTGAGAGGTGAGGTCTGCTCGTGGGTCGGGTGTGTGACAAGTGAGGTCTGCTCGTGGTCGGGTGTGTGTGGAGGTGAGGTCTGCTCGTGGTCGGCTGTGTGTGGAGGTGAGGTCTGCCCCGTGATCGGGTGTGTGTGGAGGTGAGGTCTGCCCACACGTGGCCTCTGAGGGGAGCAGCTGGTACTCACTGGTGTCCGCCTGGCTGCCCACGCTGATGTATCTGTCGTTGGCCACCTGGGAGGTCTGGTAGTAGGTGGTTTCATCCTCCTGAGGGGCCTTGGCGTTCTTCTCCGTCAGAAAGGCCACCGCCTCGGCCAGGTCCCCGTTGCTGACCTGAGGGGGAAACAGGGACAGTGGGTTCAAACCGACTGCAGCTAGGATAATCATGCTATGACTGTGTTATGATGAACGCTGATTATGTTGGGGTTATGCGGAGGGGTTTTGATCATTCCCGACTTGATTAGTTTGGTCTTGTTTTTAAAAGGACTCGGATGCACATTTCGGAAACGCACAAGCGGATTAAACCTGACGTGTGTGTTGAAGTTCATGAAAAGCCCTTTTTCAACTGATCAAAGGCCCAACTGTCTGGACGCTATATTAGGCTACGGAATAATACACATCGTAATTGAAAATCAAAAGACCTCAAAGGAAAAGTGGGGGAATTAGATATGGGAATTCAGGAGCAGCGGGTGTGCGTCATTCTGACATCAATGTTACAAAGTGCACCTGCCGGGCATGGAAGTGTGAATGTGTATGGATCTAGGAGGAAATGGTGTGTGTGTGTGTGTGTGTGAGAGAGTGAGTGTGTGTGTGTGTGTGTGTGAGTGTGTGTGTGTGTGTGTGTGAGTGTGTGAGTGTGTGTGTGTGTTACCTGCAGGGCCTGCTGGAGCAGCTGAACATCTGTGGTGCCTGTGACCTCCCTAAGCTGGTTCAGTAGAGTCTGTTGGTGCTGTCCGGGGGGGGGTGGGGGGTTGGGGGGACGGGGGTGAGAGGGCAGACACAGACAGTCAGACCAGAGGAGACAGGGACGGAGAGATCCAGAAGAGGGATGGAGATGGAGGCGGCCAGGCCAGAGAGAGAGAGAGAGAGTGAGAGTGAGAGGAGAGTGAGAGTGAGAGTGAGAGTGAGAGTGAGAGAGAGAGAGAGAAGAGAGAAGAGAGAGAGAGTTTTTCCATTTCATACAAAAGAAAAGCAGGCGGCGGTCGCCCAATAGATTATCCGGGCACGAAGCAGGGAATCTGCGTGGTGTGCACCGCCGCGCTCCACGTGACAGTGTCCTGCTAAGGAGTCGCAGTTAAAAAAGGTTTTGCTCGTGTCAAAACCAGCCGGGGTACACACAGAGCGCTTAACCACACACAATGCCTGTCCCACGGTGTCACGTGACTCCCTGTCCCTGACTGAGTGCACTCCGCACAACGGCCGTGTGCACTTACAGTCAAGACTCGAGGCTACGGGCGGCTTGCTCTAGGTACTGGCAGAGCAGCCTGCACTTTCACGTGCTCGCGGGGGTTAAACAACATGTCGTGTGGGTTTGTGTGTTACATTTAGTCATTTAGCAGACGCTCTTATCCAGAGCGACTCACAGTAAGTACGGGGACATTCACCCCCCGAGGCAAGTAGGGTGAAGTGCCTTGCCCGAGGACACAACGTGATTTTGCACGTCCGGGAATCGAACCGGCGACCTTCTGATTACTAGCCCGACTCCCTAACCGCTCAGCCATCTGACCCCCGTCTGTTGTATCGCAGCCTGACTCCTCCAGCCTTCAGTTCAGTTCTTCCTGGTAGAATAACGACCAGCTTTTTTTTTATCTGACTCAGCGGTGCAAGTATTCCCCTGGAGCGACCTGTTTTTGGTGGGGGCCATTAGAGAGAGCGTTAACAGCCTGAGGTCACACCTCTGTTCGGGTAACGGTATCTAAATAATGTAGCGAGCTCTCTGCCTCGGGCCCAGCCAAAGTCGAGGCGGCTAGCCAAGCCTCGCTGAGCAAACAAACCACTCCTCCCTCGACTGTAATTTTGAGGGAGATTGCACCAAGGTTGGGTGTTTCGGAAAAGTCTCGCCCCCGCCACCGAAATCGATGCTGCGTTCAATTAAGGGGAACAGAAACCGCGACGGGGGCCCGGATTCCGAAAGGACACGAGTCTAACCTGGTTCATTCACGCGGCTAATGAAGCCAATTGTGTTCCGGGGGTTGAACGCATTTCTGTCGGCGGTGCGTAGGCCTGGCTCTGTGGGGAGGTCGAGCCTGTTTGGGCGTCACGTGAAAGCCTACCTCGCGCGCACAAACAGAAGCACTCACACACGCACCCGCTCGTTCATTCAGTGTAGGGAATGACGACACCGTGGTTTAACTGGGCCGGCCAAACCCAACTCGTAAGGAGGATACTCGGCCCTGAGACGGGCTATAGGAATGAATAACAATTACAACATGTCTGACCAGTCTATGACTCTTTTCAATGGGAGAGAGTGATGGGCAAAGTTATAAGCAGGCTGCTGTGCAGTAACAGGAACAAGAGACGCATTATTGTCCATATATCCCAAAGAAGATTATCGTTTCCGATGAATGGGTCTCTAGACACCTTCACGTTTTATTGCACCCGGTAAATATTGCGTAGCAGAAGCTTACGGCTGTCTTTAATAGAACATATTGAGCTAATCTTCTAGTAAGACTGGTAACCTGGGAGAATTTATGGAACTGTGAAAAAATAAGTATATCTTAAGAACCAGTTTAGCTACAGGCATCCCTTATATAACCAGTCATGGTGAAGCAGAATTCTAAGTGAGGCTGTGTTCAGACTGTATAGTCAGCTAAGCAGATCATTAGATCACAACTAGTTAGCTAACAAGATACTGTGCACAGACTTTCGCATTCCAATAACAGATTGGGAGAAAAGAATCATGCTGGCGTATTATTAGTCCCAGTAGCTATTTACCAAAGAAGTACCATTGGTACATTAGATATTACTGTTGTTGGCGTTGCGAGTATTAGCCCATCACAAAACTGACCGAGACAGCAAGTTAAGGTCAATTTGCTTACAAACACAGCAAGACATGTTTTATAGACGTCAGCTTGGCGATCTAGTTCAGTTGTCACAGCCTGGCAAGGAGACCTGCCAAATGGCGTGTTAGTTCATCTATGCTGTTACAGCTGGCCATGGCTGCACGTAAACAAACATATCACAACAGTCATTTGAGACGGGCACACAAGCGCCAGAGCGTATCGCTAGGCGTGTCACCACCAGTTGGATAAACCAGCGCAGCTAAAATAGCTAGCAGCAACTAGCGAGTTAGATAACTTAGCAACCAAGCTAGCTAGCTCTAGCTGCAGTACCCTTCTAATTTGTTTTACATCGAATGCCAGCGTTTGGTTAAACGCGATCAGAGTATTTAGATTCCTATGTGCTCGACTTATTTGGATCTGACGCCACACTTGCGCCACACAGATAACTACCCCGATAGATGGCTAACTTTACCTGCTATTATGCTAGCCATGTAGCCTAGCAAATGAGAAGGAAAACATTGGGCTTTACGACGCAGGCTTACCTTCTGAGAATGCTGCTGGAGGACATTCTGCTCCACGGTCATGGCCGGTTCCGAATGAAACGAAAATGTACGCAAGCCAAGGCAAAAACGCCTATTTAGAACCAAGTGAAATAAAACAACAGCTAAGATGTCCCTCTCTTACTCAGCTCGATAGCGGGCGCCATGGGAAATGCATAATAGATGAAAAAATACAAGCTCCGAGATAGCGCTCGATCGTTTTTTTGTTCGATTGCTCATGTCTTGGTGAACTGCATTTACGTCACGGCTCAAGCTCTCTTCAATGACGTAATTTGGTACTTTAAACTTGTATTTAATGTATGTAGGATTTTGTATTTCCCAATAATAACAACAAAATATTTCCCAAAATATTTTTGGTATGTCATCTGCGAATGACTGAATGGGTGTTGCCTTCGTTTTGAAACTGGACTTCTATTTAAATCACACTTTCTCCGTAGTTGTTATTAATGCCATGCCTGCTACTAAAAACTTGAAGTTTGAGAACTGTGGTTTGTGGAGTCTGACCACCATGGTTTACTAAACCATAAACATTACTAATTGCATTTGTAAACATTACAAATAAATATTATGTTCAGTGGAATACAGAAGTGGTAATTCTGAAAATCATGCCAAAAAAATGAGATTGTGAGAGAGAGAGAGAGAGAGAGAGTCAGGGAGACATAGAGATGGGCGAGACATGAGAGTATTAGCGGCTTGCAGATGAATATATCAGTGGTGGGTCTTTTAGAGACATGAAGTGGGCTCAGCGTGGGGTGAGCCTCCTGCTCGAGCTGAGCTGTGACCTTAGAGTGAGATGAAGGTCGTCTGTGAGATAGGAGCCAAGAGATGAATATCAGGTGGCCTACAGTATTGTATTTCTTGTCAGACGTCATAAGGGATTATGAAGGATTTGGCTTAATGTTACTAAAACATATCAAGTTTGTTACTAATTACCAGTCTATGTAGGTGCTGTAACAGTGTGTATATGTAATTATTCAAATTGACAACTGTTTGTATAATTGAAGAGGAAGTAGTGTTTCATGGGAAAGTACAGTTTGTTTACAGTTAGTTCTGAAACACATTCAGTGCCGTGCTTTCTATTCTTAGACATACGGAAGAGGCGATACGTGGCAGAAGCGCATGCAAGGCCACCTGTGCAAACACGAAACAGATGTTCAACTGAGAAAGGAAATGATCATCTCATTTGTTAACTCAACCTCTCATCCTTTAAAAAAACATGCTCCGAAGCAAGAGGATAAATAGACAACAAAATGAGCTATAATTTCTTTACATAGTCTGTGGATGTGGGTATGATTACTTTGTCGTGAATTACAATATGGTTGGTGGTGGGTATAGTTCTGGAGTTCTGAAGCTCATCTCAGGCACCAGTGATACCAGTTCTCGCCAGGAGAGGGCAGCACTCACTTCTTCTCCTGCAACGACATGGAGAAATGAAACCCCCCTACTTCCCATTGTAAATACATTCATGTAACTAGGCCAGTGTGTTATTAGGTCTTACACAGGCTCAACATCATCGGGTTTGTCACTAGTGCAAAAAGAGGCCTATATTTGCAATAATCCAATCTCATCCTTGCAGATCTTATGAAGCATTCAGATCTGCCTGGTTTCTATTCAATAGAATTAGAACAATTGTGGACTCTAACCCCATAACATTTGGTCATACTTTAGATGTAAAAAAAAAGAAATATAAATATGAAAAAACAGCCGTTCTGGAGAGATACTGGAGAAGTAAATGCACTACCTTCCTTATGAAAGGTAATGTTTTCTTTCAAAATGATTGCACATATTAGATAGCTTTTTATATCCAGGTGGCAATTGTCATTTTTACACAAACAAATCTCTTGAATTATTCATTTGAAATATTGTTTTCTCAATTTTAGTAGGCAGTTTTCATGAAAATGATTGCCCTCTTTAAAAATGGCTCCGTTGTAGAATATATATAGCTCAGTGGTAGAACATTTAACTGCAGCTGAAGAGATCACAGGTTCAAATCCACCCCTCGTAACTCGTTTTGGATTAAACTGTCTGCAAAATGAATACGTTAATATTACATCACAATATTTTAGGGAGGGAAGTTCAACGTTTTTCCAGCAGGTGGCAACATAGTACCTCATTTGAACGTGGAAGTTGCATAACGATAGATTCACACACCACCAGGATAAATGAGGAAAAGCAAATGATTCATGAAAATTATGCCA
Organism: Mallotus villosus; assembly: GCA_903064625.1. NCBI lineage: Eukaryota > Metazoa > Chordata > Actinopteri > Osmeriformes > Salangidae > Mallotus > Mallotus villosus. Next base: position 411,678 of record CAEFZP010005682.1, read on the forward strand.
CTTTGTAAATCAAGTAGCATTGTAAATCACCTCGTCTGGTTTCCAATTTCAGCACAGCTACTTAATCAATATTTTATACTTTTATGTGAGCATGCTGAAATATTGGCTGACCACCAGAGTGTATGAAGGTTACCTTGAACACTCAGTGGGCCTCTCTGGAAACAGCTCTCTTCTCTGGGCGAGAACATTTCGCACAGTTTGACCTCGAGGCAGGAGGTGGAGTCATCAGTCAGGATATCTGGGAACCGATCAGGGCACCAATCAGGGGACAAATTGATGAATCAATCCTCCCAGTCAATCAGGGAATACGTACCAGATACACACATCATCTATTCACGAAAAGACTTTCAGCTAAACAAGGGGTTTGTCTGCCTTCAAGAAATGGGTCGCATGTTCACGATCGCAGCTGGTGTTGAGGAAACTGCTGTAACGCACACTGGGACATCCGGAGAATCAGTTAATTCATTAATCTGAATGAACGTCTCTCTTCACGTAACCTATAACACAAATATGATATTGGGTCTTCCATAACTGTACTTCTCCTAATAGCACACATGCTTTTGGGACCCCCCCCTGCGCCTGGATATAGAAACATAGCTTGAAAACCACACGTGCCACGGGTGAGAAACGACCGGCGCTCGGATCCTTTGGGCACAGAATGTCCCCCTGTGCGACCGCTCTGGTTCCTTCATCATGTCAGTGCTGATGACTTCCCCCTCCACAACGATCCACCCTGTCTGGTGAGCGGCTGGCCAGCTCCAAGGCCCCCCGCAGCCCTGCAGGGGTTTTCTGGGAGCTGTAGGCCACAGTCAGAGTTTTGTAGTCCATCACATTGGCCCTGGATTGAAAGGCAAGGACGCGGATACACTTGACACAAGTCTGTGTGGTAGCTGTGTGCACACAGAATGAAGGCCACAGAAGATGTGACAACGCAGAGATAAGTCTGCAACAAATGGAAAATGATGCGCGCAGGGACGTGTTTACTTTGATATTTTCAATCCATTCAAATATGGGGTCAGATGGCTGAGCGGTTAGGGAATCGGGCCATCCATCAGAAAGTTGCCGGTTCGATTCCCGGCCGTGCAAAAATGACGTTGTGTTCCCTGGAAAGGCACTTCACCCTACTTGCCTCGGGGGAATGCCCCTGTACTTACTGGAAATCGCTCTGGATAAGAGCGTCTGCTAAATGACCAAATGACTAAATGCAAATCTATTTACAGGTATCTTTCATGGCGATGATCACACGTAGATGCTGAAGTTTCCCTGAATCAACTTTGCATACCTCATTTGCTGACTGCGGAGAGGATTAACAAAAGTGCATGGAAGGTGTTGAGAGTCCACTGTCCATGGTGACACGGTGTCCATGGTGACACTCATGTTTATCCTCTCATATCAGACGGAGGGACAAACGTCACTTCATTGTGTGACACGTCATGCACAGGTTCCCAGTGTAAACACGATGAACAACTCTAAGCAAATGATTTTGTCGAACAGGAAACAGTAGAACGCGAGTCCACTACTGCACTAGAAAACCTAGTTAGCCTACAAGACTTGTGACTACAACTAGTTCAGTGTGAGCTCGTTCGAATCTCCTCGACTAGATCTTGATCATCAAAGAGAAGCAGACGGCAGACATGACAAGAGTGACAGAACGGTCTAGGGTAGAAAGACATCTCGAACATTAAAACTCCCCTTCGGTACCGCTGTGCACTTATTGAGATCTGAGTCCAAGGTGAGTATTGATTTTGTGACAACTGAATGAATGAACTAGTTAAAGCCAGACGGGTTTGGAGACAGGACAGCCTTCGAGGTCCCAGGCGTCCCCGTAAAGTCCGACCAAACTTGATTTGACCAGATCTGAAGTGTCTGCTCAGACCTTTAGCGCATGACCTTAGCGTATACGGAAGCACTTTGGACATTCGGCGCGGCGAACAACGGAGGATTTGAGATATGTTTGTCTCTCGCCCGTTCTCATTCTGTTTTGGGGCCACGTCGAATCGAGAATCGAGCAGGATTCTCAATCTCCCGTCAGCAGTCAGACTTCCGACACATTTGTTTGTGTTTGTGTCAAACATTGGGTTGTTTCTGCACGTATGTCGAAGTCTTACAGTCAATTACTCATACATTTCCACGAAATCTAAGTTGGATGTTACAAATATCAGATGTGGGGACGTTTCTTCTTCCCCCTCCCACACCAGAGGAATGACAGAGCTTAACCTAACTTAACAGAGTTAAATTTGGCATGTTTCCCCAGATGGCCCTTGGCCCCCAGAGTACAGAGTTCACGTCTCAATCTGGCCGTGCGAGACCGGTTGACACTGAACTGCTCTTTCTCATTCGAGTGGGGATTTGGAGAAATGTTTACTCGAAAAGTTCACGACCCTAGAGATCAACCGCAATGTCGTCATGTGTAGTGAAGCCACACAGACAATCACAGGGAAACTAATTTCCTTGAGATTGGCGCTTTGAACCTTAAACAAAGAGCGCGTGGAACGGGTTAAATCGATAGTTGCGATAGAGGAGACATAAAATCACGAGCAGATGAAAGTAAACGACATTTAACAGAATCCAGAAGACTGCGTTTAGTCATTCGCACACAAAAAAACGAGGAACGTCGGTCAAATTCCCGCAACGGAAAGCACGAATGACCGTATACCTGCATGAGAGGAGAACATTAGCGGTAGCGAGGAGATTGACACCGCTAGCTCTCTCCCCAGACAGTTTGTAAAACATTTACCCTTGTGCTTGTCTGACACTGCAGATGTCAGCCATGTTCTTTCAATGTCAGCCAAGATCCCTCAAACCGACAGGCGGCTCGGCGGCCTGCAGGGGCTCTTACGCGTCATACATATTTGATCCAGAGTCTGTTTATACGCTTGACCATCAATATGCAGGCTATACAAAACACCCGGGTTTGCCCTTTATCAATAATGAAAAACCTATGAACTCCCGCCCTTGACTCTGATTTCATTGACACGGGTTAACCCGGCCTGTCTGACGGTAAAGAGACGGCCATTGTCTTACCCCGCTTCTCTATATTAACCTATCGAATTGAAGCCCTGGCCCCCGTCTCCTTCAAGCTCGGCACATCAAGATAATCACTCATTTATAACACGGAATAATTACCCAAACACCGCGGTCAGAGGAGACGCCCGGGGGACGAGCGAGGGGGTCAAAAGGTTATCAGGTGTGATTAAAAGAGAGAGAGCTCGCATCACGCTGCCGGTTGTCATATTTACGGAGGGCCCTTTGAAGAGTGGGGGTCGGGGGAGCAGAGCAGGGGCTCACAGCTGCAGGGGCCAGGCTTGATCCTGCGCCGGGGAAACACAGGGCGGTCGGGTCAAGAGGTCTCAGCCCTGGAGGGTAAGGCACAGCCTTTACAAGAGGTGCTTCTTTAAAAAACCCAGGGCCACGTAGAGGAAATTGGTAAAAAGAGAAAAGGAGAAAAAAATTCAACCTCGGCTCGGCGCAGGAGTTTTGGAGAGAGAGAGAGAGAGAGAGAGAGAGAAAGAGAGAGACAGAGAGAAAGAGAGAGAAGAAAGAGAAAGAGAGAGACAGAGAGAGAGAGGGCAGAGAGAGAGAGGGGAGAGAGAGAGAGAGAGGAGGTTTGCATGTCCTCCAGGGTTTTTTCATTCATCAAAGAATTCCAAAATGATTTCAAAGGTCAACCTTTCTTCTATCACATTCTCACAGTTTCTTGTCTAAAAAAGGTCTCGTGGCTTCTTCTTTTTTCTGGATTCTTCTTCTCAGCGACCTGACAAGATGAAGTAGTCTTGACACACCAGTCCAAACGAGGTCAGATGAACCATAAAATGCTAATTGCTCTTCTCCATGGGGAGTGTGTGTGTTTGTGTGTGTGTGTGTGTGCGAGAGAGAGTGTGTGTATATGTGTGTGTGTGTGTGTGTGTGTTTACATAACATCTGAGGTCAAACCATGTGTTCAAAGTTCAAACACTTGTATGAGCAAGGGTGATTGAACATCTGTGAGGATATTCGTCAGACTAACCGCCATGACAGCAAGTGTCAGACCGGTGTGGGAATAAAAATAACAATTGGTCAAGTCGTAAAATAGAATGGTACCATCAGTCCTCAACGAGGACGCAAAGTTTCACGTGTGGGATTAAGTGACACAGAAAAGGCAATTTGTACTTCCCTATACAACCATGACTTCGGGTCTATCTATGCGGATGTCCTGGATATTAAAAGTTAAAATCAAACAAACAAGGAAAGGCACTACCAGGAAATTGTTTACCGGCCGACTCACCACTATGAAAAGCTAGTTATGCGACTATACTGAGTCCTTCGACTAGATTGAAGTCATTCGTAACCTGCTCTGCTCCATTTACATCCTATTGGCCCCATGCCGGAAGGTCAGGAAATCAAAGAGGGAGAAGAAAAACCGCAGACAAACAAGACGATTGTCAAGTTTTTACACCTTGACCCCGGTTTAAACTTGTGACTCGCTCTTTTATGCTCGCCGCTGTTTTGGCAGTTGGAGGAAACGGAGAGGGTATTGGCAGTTCAAGCCTGATAAAGATCTCGGGATGGAGAAGTTCACTCGGGGGAAAGGTTACGGGGAGTTTAAAGAGAGTGCAGTCAGTCATGGGGAGGATTAAATAAGGGGAAGTCTGGGCTGAGGAACTGTGAGGGATTTTCAAAAGTGCACTGCAGACAAAACCCCAACTGTTCACCAGCTCAGCTGCGTATTCAAACGCAGGGCAAAGAAAAGTTCGGGCTCGAACTCCCCTTCACCTTCCGGAAGTCTCCGAGTACGCGGGCCACCGTTCAAAGTCGAGGCGCGTCGAGAGATAATCGGGAGAGCCCCGAAAGCGAGTCTTCGGGTGCTTTTCGTGGCCGCGTCACGCCGTCTAATTCTGGTCTGAGAGTGAGACGCGAGTCGCAGCTTTTCAAAGGCATACCGCGGGGCGTTCATCCAGGGCACATCTGTTGACCTTCTCGGTCCGTCCTCCCGCCGCTCGATGCCTTTTCCTGTCTTTGTTTAGATTCAGCGCGGTGGCGAACAACAGCCAACACAGGACTAAAAGTGTTTTATTTTTATTTTTGAGGGGGGTGGGGGGGGGGTGGACATCCTCTATCTTTATAGAAAGCAAGCCATGCAAAATGTACACAAAGAAGGAGGACCGTTTGAAAAACAGACTAAAATGAATCCCTCCACAGCTTGATTTGTTTGAGTTAATATATATGTTTGGTTTTTTTTTACCGGGGCAAGTCAAGTAAGACTAAATATGTACTTATTCACAATAACAGCGTGTCAGGCCAGAGTTTGACAGGTCAGAATAACAGCGAAAGAATTGGCACGGCCAAACTCAGTCGAGCATTTTAGTACTTTATTTTTGAGATATCAGTGCAAATGAACACCAAAAATGAAAACATAAAAAAAGAAAAAACAATGTTTCGGGTTGTCACATGGAAAAAAGGAAACATCTTTTTTTGTTGTTGCTACAAATGTACTTCTCAGATGCACAATGCAGGTTTATGATTGTACGCCACCTCCACTCGAGTCCCAAGCTCACTCCCCCCCCCCGAGCTCTGTTAACCAGTAACAGAAAAGGAAAATCACAAAAATATCCAATGCACTTTTTCACACGTCGTATCCACTTGCTCGACAGTCTGTGGTTATTTAGGGACTGTTCATGTTCTAAATGACCCTCTCTCTGTGATAAAAAGACCTATTTTAAGACTTGACATTTTCCCCCACCAGCAGTGGAGATACACAGGTAGTTCCCATGCTTCTGCATGCAACAGGCAGCAGTGAGGAGAGTCAAACAGTATTACACAACACGGCGTAGAATAGATTATCATTTACCACATAGAGACACATGCAAAGAACAAACCAACCGAAAAAAATGGGCATAGCATCCTCTGCCATTGTATGTACACTTTACGCATATAATCATATTTACATTTCAGGGCATTAAAAACTAGGGTAATATCTTTTTCTTCGACAATACAAAATAGTCATCTTTCAGAATGAAAGTACTATTTACACAAATATATTTAACCATTGTGAAAATGTATTAATAATAGAAGAAACATGTACTGTATTTCATATGTATTTTATATGTTTTATGTATTTAAAAAAAGATCACATGTCAGACTAGATGGGTAACGCATCGTGTGAAATTGAAATAGAGAGACTTGAGAGAATATCGTACAATCAACATAAAGAGCTAGACACCAGATAAGCCCTCGAAAGACACTGAATATGCTTCAGTCACTATTGGGTGGCAGGTTCAACATTGAATCCAGCTGCTTTGAAATGCGTTGTTTTCTCTCGTTATTTCCATGCAATTCTTTTGACATTTTATGAGCTAAAAAACGGCCAAGAAAGTCAAAATGTGTCCATTAAGCACAAGAAAAACGTAAAAAAAAGAAAAGAAAAAAAAAGAAACTTCACAAACTTTCAAATCGTCAACGGATAACAACACTGACATTTTTCATTACATGCCATAAACATACTCGTATAACGACACCAACAGCTCATATTTGACAATGCAAATTCAGGGTGCGACGTCGGATGACTTTGTCGTTTTCGCCAGGAAGGCGCTCATTTCGACGCCGCGCCGAGTTTAACCCCGTGTGAGCGAGCTGTGCTGGTTTGTACACGGAACCATTTTCCAGACACTGCAGGATTGCAGACACTGCAGTACTTGCAGACACTGTCGCTCCAGAAACCCGTACAAAACGATTGCCGCCCACACGCGACCGAGGACAAGCTCCTCGAACCTGTACTCTCAAGACAAAGTCACACACCCATCTATTAAGACAAACACGACCCTGGATTTGCACTGCCAACGTTCAGCCTCCGACAAGTTCATCTGAGATCAAAAGCAAAACACGCCGAATCGTGGCCCCGCTCGAACACTGTGCTCACGGACTCGCTGATAATCATATCTGAGAAGATCTGGAGAGGAGGAGGACTGTGGGCACCTGCTCTTCAAACCCAGAGGAACCTCCGGGGGTATCTCAAGCCACTTCATCGTGAACCTCGTCCTCAAAGTCTTCCTCTGAAAAACCTTCTCCCACCGGGTTCTTTCTGTAATGGACTTCTGTGCTTTCCTTGGTTATGACTGTATTTGAGATCTGATCTAAAATTAATGTGTCTCTGTCTATCTGAAGATTTCTGGATGGGAAATAAATAAATATGCAGTGAATTGAGCGCTAACATTTTTGGAGTCGTCAATAATAAATGAAGTCGGAAGTGTTCTTCATAAATGTTTCACGGCCGGCAACAAACGGGACACGGAATAGTGATATGTGTGCAATGCAGACACAAATCATAGTAGCAAACCTGACGAATTCTTTGAAGGGAGAACATGTTCATTTGAGAAGGTGAAATATGTACTGTGTGGATATCGTCAGTGGACAATGTGTCAAATTGGACGATAACCTAATTTTGACGGGAGTCATTTGACGTTTTCTTCAAATAGAGTCATTCGTACCATTCCACAGTCCAACCTCGTACAATTATGATAAAGTAATGAAAATATGCCTTGCGATCATTCACTCTGCTCTTCTGATTCTAAATCCTCATGCTTGCGTTCCTCCCTGTTATTTCCTCTCTTCAAACTACAAATGAATTTGGCAAGTCAGTAAAAAAAAGAAAAATAAATCAAATAAAAAATCAAATATGAAACGTAATTTTTATCCCCATCTGGGTTTTTTTCTCTCTCTCTCTCGCTCTCTCTCTCTCTCTCAGTTCATAAAAGTCTTGTCGTAAAACTACCATTTGTCAGATGATTGGCTCAGCCCCTGGCTCCTGTGGCTGTGCTTGTCGTTGTGGGGAGGAGGCGAGTGCTGGCTGGAGTTCTGTCTGCGGTCGTACGCATGCATGTCGGCCACAGGCTCCTCCTTGACCCGCACCCCCGCCCCCGGGGGCCCCTCCCCCTGGTCCCTGGTCATCTCCCTCCTCAGCTGGGCGCTGCCCTTCTGCAGCATGTAGTACAGGATGGGGTTGGAGCGCGTCAGCCTGGGGGAGTCCGGGCTGGAGTCGCAGGTCTCTTCCTCCTCCTCCTCCCCCTCCTCCTCCTCCTCACCCTCCTCGCGCCCCCCCCCACCTGCACCGGGCTCTCCGCCTCCCGTTTCACCGGGGGGCGGGGGGTCCCGTTTGGGCGAGTCGTGGACCGGGGCGACGGGATGCCCCCAGGGGAGGCCGCGGTGGGAGGCGTCGCCCGTCGGGGGAGTGAGCAGGGGCCTGAGGTGGCTGGGGAGGACCGGGGGCCCCGAGCTGAGATGGGGGGCGTGCTGGTGCCAGGGCAGGTGGAGGAGCTGGTGATTGTAGCCGCCGCCGGGCTGATTGAGGACGCCGCCGTTGGCCTTGCCGTTGACCTGCAGGAGGGAGGAGGGGCTGGGAGCGCCCCCGGGAATGCTGGGACAGCTCCTTCAGGCAGTTGTCGGAGAGCAGCAGCTGCTTGAGCACGTTGAAGCCCCGGCTCTCCCTGGGTAGGGCCTCGCCCTGGGGGCTGCGGGGGGGCCGGGCGCTCCTCCTCCTTGGGGCTGCGAAGCCCCCGGAGGTCGGGCCCCTCCTCCCTCCTTGAGGACGGACATCAAGCCGTCGGCCGGCCTGCGAGGGCTGCCGTTGCTGAGGCTCTCGGCCAGCTCAGGACAGAGGCGCCTCTTCTTTGGGGCCGGAGCCCAGGTGCTCCTTCTGCTCCTCCTTGACGTGGACGAGCCGGGTCTCCGTCTGGGCGCTGGCTGTGTAGTATGTCGCCGTCTGCTGTTTGAGGAGCTGGCTGAGGAGGCCGTATTTGGCGATGACCTCCGCCGGCCGCGGCTCGACCTTGAGGTCCGGCGGGGCTTCGGAGAAGGGGCTGCGTTGCCTCTCGGCGGCGCTCCGCCTCTTCCGGCCCGGCGTGTCGTCGTGCGGCGGCGCCGAGGACACGCTCACCTCCTCGGAGGGCTCGGCCTTGACCTTGACGTCCGCCGCCTGGCCGTTGGAGCTGTCGCAGATGACCGAGGCGCCGGGCGGCTTGTCGAAGCAGGGCCCCTCGGCGCTCCGCCTCCCGCTCCCTCCGGAGTGCCGGTCTCGGCGTCCGCTCGCGGCGGAGGCGGCTGGTGGACGGCGCGCCCGTCCCCAGCAGCAGCTGCAGCACGGTGCGCCGCTCCAGCAGGTTCTCGATCTGCGAGGAGGCGGCGGCGGCGGGGGGTGAGGAGGAGGCCTCGCGCCGCCTGAACGGCGTGCCGCTGCCCGACGGCCCGTCGGAGAGCGGCGTGGAGGCGTTCCTCGGCGCGGGGGCGTTGAGCCTCTCCAGGAGGGCCAGGGGGCGGCCCGCGTCCAGCTCCTGGCTCGGGGCCTTCCCGGGAGGCATCGGCGGGGAAGGCGACGCCGTCCCGCACTGGGCGAGGTTCTGTAAGAGTTTGCTGGCGCTGAAGGCGGGCTCGGGGGCTTTCTCGTTGGGGTAGGGTTTGGATTTGCACAGGTCCAGCGGGCTGGACTGCACATGGGGGGAGGGGTAGGAGTACGGGGACGGGGTGCTGCTTCCCGGGTCCCTGCTGAGGGTGTAAAGGGGCAGGGGGGGAGGCAGGGGCCCGGGCCTGTCCAGGGGGCTCTGTGTCCTGCCCTCGTCCCAGGGAGACGGCCCCCTCGGCGGGCCCCGGGGCATGCCGAGCGACGGGGTCGTGTTGTGTTGCAAATCGGGATTGGCGGCCGTTTTGTTGCCCTTGTCGTTGTTCCTGCGCTCGAGCAGCAGCTGCATGAGAGTGACCTTGGGGTGGGACTTGAGGTCGGGGCTCTTTTCCAGCTCCTTGGCCGGATGGACCCTGGTGGGCCCGGAAGGGTCCGGCTTCCACTTGTTGATGAGCGACTCGGTGAGCTTGTCGAGGGAGGAGGAGGAGGAGGACGAGGAGGAGAAGGCCGTCGAGGAGGAGAGCGCCGCCGAGCAAGCGGAGGAGAACGCCGGGGTGGAGGAGAGCCGGCGGGGGGAGGGGGAGAAGGCGGGGGCGGAGAAGACGGCCGAGGAGGAGGCGGAGGAGGAGGAGAAGGAGAAGGAGGAGGACTTGGGTCCGTTGTCGGCCACGCCGGCCCGGCCCCTCACCGAGAGGTCGATGGGCGAGCAGCTGGAGTAGGAGCTCTCGGCATCGCTGCTCTCCTTGGCGAAGCTCCGCTCCTGGGTGGAGCACTCGCTGTCCGAGGTGACGGAGGAGGAGCCGGAGCCGCGGCTGGGTGGCAGCGCCCCGAGGTCGTCCTCCAGGTGGCCGTTCTTGGTCAGCTGCTTCTGGTTGTTGTGGTTGTTGAGGAGCAGCAGGAGCAGGCTGCTGCAGGTCTGCGGGGGCCGGGCGGGACGCGAGTCCGAGCCCCTCTTCTCCCTCGGGGGCTGGCCGCCATGGGAGCGTGCCGGCGGGTGGGCGTGGGACGGCGGCGGCGGCGGGGTGGGCCGGGGGGAGCCGAGGGGAGCCAGCAGGGAGGGGCTCTGCTGGCTGGAGTTGGCCGCCGGCGGGGGGAGTGCTGTGGCCGTGGGTGCCGTCCCGTTCGGGGCGTTCAGGGCGCCCGGGGGGCTCGTCGTCGCCCGCGCTCGACGGCCGCTTGTCCTGGCCCTGCTGCGTGGCCATGGCGGCCAGGCGCTCGCTGGCGGAGCGGCCCGACACCTGGGCCTTGAGCGCGTGCTCGCGCGAGTACTGCTGCAGGTGGGCCTCGCTGGACAGCAGCAGGGCCAGCTGACTGCACGCCACGCTGGGCTTGGGCGAAGGCGCCGGGCTGGAGCGGATCTTCACCAGGTTGGCCACGGCCTTCAGACGCTCGGCGCACGACACGGCATCGCTGCCGCCGCCGCCGCCCGAGGGGGGCGTGGCGCCGTGGGCGGAGCGCGGCGACTCGGACGGACGCTCCTGGGCGGGGCCCCGGCGGCTGTAGGGCGTGGCGTTGTGGCTCTGCAGCTTGCTCTTCCTCATCAGGCCCTTTAGCCGGCTGGACGCCGTGCCGTAGCAAGGGGGGGCCTCCTTGTCCGCCGAGGGGGAAGGGGCCTGCGCGGGGGCCGGCGGAGGGGGCGAGCGCTCGCTAGCGGCCGGCTTGTTGTTGCCCTGCTGGGACATGGCCACGCTCTGCAGCCGCGAGCTGAAGGACTGGAGCAGGGAGGCCAGCAGGGTGCTCTCCCCGCCGTGCGGTGAGCCCTCCAGGGCCCCGTTCTGCAGCCCTCCTCCCCCCTGGCCGTTGAGCTCCACCGGGGGAGAGCTCAGGCGCTGGGTGCCCGGCTGGTTCCACGCTCCGGAGCAGAGGAGACGGGCCTTCTTGAGGTTCTGCGAGGAGCCCAGCGAGGGCCCGTTGCCGGGCTTGGGGGCGCTCGGGCCATGGGGCAGCTGGAAGGGCCGGGCCGCCTTGTTTACCTGCTCCTGGTTGCCGTTGGCAGCCTCGGATCTCCGCGTTGCCGTGGCGCCGGGCCCGGCTGCCACAGGATGCATCAGTAAACCTTCCAGATAAGTTAGAACTGCTGAATCCGTGTGTGTCTCTGGGCCAGGTTCCTCCCCATGAGTCATGTTCAATACTAGGATCCCCTGGTATGGTTCAGCACTGCTACGAGGTAAAAAAAAACAAGTACGATAAGATCACAGTCCACTAGGTCATCGGGTCGGAAGGAGACATGGACTTCCAAATGCCGACGAGAGGATGTTGACGCTTCAGAGGTGAAGGGGGGGGGAAAGGCTCTAGGCCAGAGACACCGTGGCCATGACGGCATCCATTTTGCGGGCTAGTCAGCGCTCCCTGGCATTCCTGTGCGCCTGCGAAACGCCGGATGCTCCCAGAATGCCCCGGCTTCTGTGGGGTGGGGGGGGAGGGGCTTATGCGGACGGGGAGTGGGGAGTCAGCAGGATTTCGCCACGGCGTTGTTGACGCATTCCGTGGCTGTGGATGTTTGGGATGTCTGTCGGGAGGCCCCCGGGGGCCTGGCCTCTCGCTGTGGCGCCTTTCCGCTCTCCTGATCTCAGACGCAGGGACCTATGAGAGGAGAGAGAGAGAGAGAGAGAGAGAGAGAGGGGGAGAGGGGGAAAGAGTGGGAGAGAGAGGGAGAGAGAGGGAGAGAGCGGGAGAGAGAGGGAGAGAGAGAGAGAGAGTGGATGAGCGTGAGAGAGAGTGGGAGAGTGACCCTAGACGAGAGCGAGGCGTGAGAGAGAGGTGAAAGGGAGAGAGTGGGAGAAACAGCATGAGACAAGGATTCGCACAGCACTATATCACATTCATTTCAACACCTTGTCCGCCATCCCTGTTACTTAGCAACATTTCAGTTTGACTGCACACGGCTCCCTCGGTCTCAGCCCCCCCCCGCCCTCCCTCCCCTCCGAAACCCAAACCCCCCCGAACGCCCAAAATGCAGATTAGTCCTGATTGGATTCACATTGAAGATTCAAGCCCACTACCTGAAAAACATTCAGGTTTCGAGCGGTAAGCCCCTCGCCGCCCGGCGCCCGTCTTCCACAAAAGTGAAGAGGCCGTGAGAAGCCCCGAATCATTTCCTATGCAGCCTGTCATTTCAGTGGATTACCGCACCTCACCGCCCCCCCCGCACCCCTCCCTCCCCCCCCCTCCCAGAACCACACCACCCCCCTCGTTCTCCCACCACTTATGCACTTCAATGCCATCTCGCACAACCACTCGCTCCGTCCTCAACCAGCAGCTGCCACCAGCCCGCCCACACACACACACACACACACACAAACAGACATTACCATAGAATTCAGACAGTCTTTGTCCCCACCCACCTGGGCAGAGGTGTGTCTGTCCAGGGTGGGATTAACGCATGCTCAGCCAAAGCCCCCCCACCCACCCCCCTGCAGACTTCATAGCCGATGACACTGTACCAACAACAACAACACACCCCGACACTGTTCAACTGTCAGACTAAAGTCGGAGCTGAACTCATCCCTGTATGTACTCCACTGAAGCTTTTAATGACCGGCCTCGGCCAATGGCAGTGGAGTCAGCCTGGCAGGTCTGTGTGTGTGTGTGTGTGTGTGTGTGTCTGTGTGTGTGTCTGTGTGTGTGTGTGGATCGGGTGCACCTGTCACAAACGCGCCGCTGTAAGGAGGGCACGGCACTGACACCCAGGAGAACCTCCCCGCCCCGTTGCCATGACGGTGTCAGCGACTCTGCCCCCGGGAGACCTCCGCTCCCCGACCCTGTCAGCGCCGTCTCCATGGAGACGGGACACCTCGGACAGCCGTAAAGGTTAATTAATACAGACTCCGGCTTCGCCTCGGCCCCGCCGGTGAAGATCTCACCTCGGGCCCGTCGTGGGCTGCCGTTACGAAAGGCGGCCGGGGCGATGATGTGTGCTTGCCGGGCATTAGGCCCCGCCCCAGAAGGCTAGGTCAGCCACGCCCCTCAAGCCCGAATCGCCCAAAGAACAGGAAGTGACACGGCAGCAACAACAACACGGCGGCCCGAAAGCGACGACGCGGCGCCTGAAATGTCCTTCGGAGCGCCACATGTTGGCAACGACCGAAAGGGCAACAAGGGGACACCTTTAAACGGCGCCTTTAAAATTGGATGAGGATTACATCCTGGCTTAGAGTTTATGGGTTAGCCAAACTGGCACCCCGCGATGGAATCTGTACGGGGGCAGGGAAGGAGGGGTGAGTGCATCCCCTGGTGGCGCCCCCTATGGTCTAGAGAACCTCGCCTGGTCAAGATGATTACTTGATTGAGATTGGCCCAACAGCGTTTGGTTACAGTGGTCAAGGCCAAATGTAATCTGACCCCTAATCGGACCACAACAGAGACCTGGTCACACAGGACCATCTGACGTCTGCCGTCTTGCTAATCTGAGACGGCGGGATTAGGCTTCTTTACCCGCCGGGGAGGCTTAACTCAATTAAAAAAGGAACGGTGCATTTTCCACGTAGACCGGTAAACAAGTAAACACATGTGGACCGTCAGTTTAGTTCAGGGGACGTAATCCAATCTTTCAGACCTCGAGTTCGGAATAAATACACGGCAAATATTCAGGTGTGCGCGGGACGAGCAAGTGCCCCTGTCGCTAAAACATGACGTATATGCGAGGTTATGAACTCGGGAACGAACCTTGGGATTTCGAGCTGACCTCGTGTGTCCCCCCCCCCAAAAAAATAAACCCTACTCGAACGCACGAACAACAGCTACAGCGGCGGCCGTGGCGGCGAGAGTGTGTCCTTTCCCAGAGCCCAGAGAGGGTCCTTGGGGGTTCTGCCAGACATCAGCAATGACAGCGGCGAGGTCGCCAAGCCCTGGAATCACAAGGACGGGATCAGGACGCCAGTGCCGCACACACGGCCCTGCTCCGTGGACAAATAAACGACCTTTAATATATGCAGCCTGTCCTCTAAAGCGGGCCCCTGAAGCACCCCCCCCCACCTCCCCAACACACACACACCACCTATTATGAGTGTGTCCACATCACTATTACATTATCTCTCCTGGCGTACATATTGAGCATGACCTTACACATCTGGTAACATGCCATCTCATTGGTGGCCCCCCCCCCAAAAAGCGTGACCGCCGCGAGAGACGAGAGGGGCCAATGAGCCGCACTCGGGTTACCGTGGCGATTATCCATTATCTTTGACAATGTCACGCAATGACACGGCGGACGCGCTTTCGAAAAGTGATTTTTTTACAAACGGCGGCCCACGGGCAAGAGAGAGGGCAGCCATGAGAGCTTTATCATCCCCGCACGTCCTCTCTCTCTCCTTCTCTCTCCTCTCTCTAGCCCTAGCTCTCTCTCTCTCTCTCGACCCCCTCTCCCTCCCTCACTCGTCCGTCTCCCTCTCAGACACCAGGAACAGGAAGGTCACTGCACTATCAGCCATTTCCTCGGTGGAATTACCAGAAAGCCTGGCGCGGATAGGACCCGATGCAGATGTCAGGGATTAGATCTCAAAAAAGGGTGACCTTCGATGCCCCCCCCACTCACGTGGGACGGCCTATTAATCGCGCCGTCCCGAACCCCCCCCACCCCACCCCAACCCACCACCCCACCCCCCACACCCGTCGCAGCCCTCAAAACGAGACTTCCCAAATGACCTTCATTGTCAGGAATGGTAATCCATTTAAGCCATTTAAAATGTATGAGTCAAAACAAAAGAATTAGAAAGGGGCGGGAGGGGCGGGAGGGAGGGAGGGGCGGGCGGGCGGCGGCAGAGGAGGGAAGAGAGCCACAGGAGCCGCAGTTAAAGTCAAGGTCACGCTCGCGCGCCCCGTCCTTCCCACTTGACGCAACAGCTGGTGTCCGATGCGGAGGGAAGGGAAAAAAAAAGACGAGCTCCGGGCGTTAATAAAAAGTGACAATGCGCCGAGCGCCGAGCGCCGAGCATCAGTAATGTCTGACGCCGGGCTGGCAGATGTGCCGCTCCCCGCATCCAGAGGGGGAGTCAAGGTTAAAGGAATTCAGAAGACGAGGCGATGCCTAAACACTGTTATGGACATCCGTGATGTAATCTGCCACTGGGGGTGGGGGGGGGTGGGAGGGGGGAGGGGGGTGAGCTTGCTTACACATGCGGCGTAAGCGCCATTTGTAAATTCAATATGGGGGCCTGACATGATTCAATAAGAACCCCCCCGACCAAAAAAAACTTCCCAAAAGCGAGCTGCCCGGCCAAATGCAATTGTTCAGAGGCGGCGTGCGTGAACTTAACACGTCGGAGGAGGAGAGCGGAGAGCGGAGCGGGAAGCTCCTCCCGCCCTCACCTTGACGGAGACGAACGGGAGAACAACAGGCTCGCCGAGCGGCGGGAGACTGCGACGGGGAAATATGTTTAAGAGATAAGTCAATCAGGACGCGCGTGTCGTCGCACGCACGCCGTCGCACGCACATCGCACGCACTGCGAAAACTAGGGCACTCTGACCCAATTGGGAGGACGCATTGACCAAAAAAGTCGTGCAGAGAGCACATACACAACCCCGCACACACACACACACAAACACACCACAAGAAATGTGATATCAGAATCCCACAATGCTGCACTCACACACACACACACACGGCGGGGCCAGGAGCCAGCCACTCTGGTAACAACCGTCCAGATGGCCCCCCCCCCGCCTCACGCAGGCACGGGGGGGGGGCTCCGTCAGGGAGGAGGGGGAAACAGCCGTGTTGTTGGTGTTCCAGACTCCCACCTCACCGGGGGCTGGCCTCCTGCCCTCGTCCGGCACAGAGAGTTCTCCGGACGAGTTCCCGACGGAGGAATCCATGCACACCGATGAGTCATCGGAGGGATTTCGAAAGCCAACAGCACCCAAATGACCCCTGCCCTGCCGTCCCCTCCCCCTCCCACCCCCGCCAGACCCAGGGTGACACGGCTAGCAGGATAGCGCCATGTTTGTGTCCGGGGTAAATATTTGGGTGGCATGGTTCCTGCGAGGTGTGGCCCGAGATGAGCGAGCAAGATTAAAACGTGAGCGCGTTCCTCTCTCCTAATGAGCCGTGTGTGTGCCGAAATCAATCTGTGCGGGTTCATTTCCACGGGGCTCCGGGGCGATCCCAAGCCAACGCCGTTCGCCCGGAGCGCTGCTGTGGTCCCCAGAAGCGTCACACACACACACACACACACACACACACACACACACATACTTTCCATTAGTGAATGCTCGGGCTGAGGTTAGTTCAGGTTGGTGGATCCAGAGAGCAGTGAGGTTGGCCCGCGGCCACGATGCAAGCCAGCGGAGCTGTGGCTCGAGCGGGCATCTCCAGCCCCCTGCTAACGAGGCCGCAGGATCCAGGCCGCGCTCAACACGGTCCCACCGTCCGCTCTGAGCTAAACCTGGGGATGAATCATGTCGCGACGGAAAGGGCCGGGCGACCGTCCTGGGTGAGTCAGCGGGATCCCGGTGTTGAGGAGAGAGGCGGGGCACAATTTGGGCACCGCCGAGCGACACGGGGGGAGGGGGGATCAGCTTGTTTTTTACGCCGCCAACCCCTTAGCGGTTTAACTAAGAATACCATCGCCTTCACAGACACAATTTAATCAATCTCTTTAATCAATTAAGCAAACTTAACCCGATTTAAGGATACAACGATTATGCCTAACCTTTTGGGGAATCGCAGGGCAGGACCGGACCGATTCGGTTTTGGCAGGGGCGGCAGCGGGGCCTTACGCCAGCGCCTATCTCAGCACACCTGAGCAGGATTAGGCCCCACGCCTCGGTCAGAACGCTCCCATCTCGGCCCCTGTGTGAACCACAGTATTTGGCCAACAACCCCAATCCCTCACATGGCTCCCTCCTTCCTGTCCCCGACTCTGACGACGGATGAGAACCGTCCCGAAATCTACCTCCCCTACAGGGGGTCGTGTGTGTGTCGCCCTGGAACCCCCTTTGCTGAAGGAGTCAAAACAAACAACGACACGCTACCCCGGCCTCCGAATCTACGTCGAAATCCCTCCGGTCGTCTGCCCACGTCCTGCCACGCCTTGCGAGCTACCCACACCCCGGGCCAGGTGAGGCTGGCAGGGCGTCGTGGCTGGGGGCTTTATGGAGACGGGGCAGGGTCCAGATGGATTGGGTTTGTGTTGGTTTCCACAGTGTCTGGAGTGAACCTGTGAGGACTGCTTGGGGAGGGGTGGGAAGCGAGCCCCAGCGGAGAGACAGAGATGGAGCGAGACTGAGACAGAGAGAGACCAGAGAGAGGCAGGGGGAGAGAGAGAGACCAAGGGGAAGAGAGAGGCAGAGAGAGAGAGACGACCAAGCTGGGGAGGAAGAGAGAGGACAGGTGGGGAGAGACGAGACAGAGCGAGGACCAAGAGGGGAAGAGAGAGGAGGGAGAGAGAGGAGGAGAGAGAGAGAGAGCAGGGAGAGAGAGAGAGAGACCAAGAGGGGAAGAGAGAGGCAGGGGGGGAGAGACAGAGCGAGACCAAGAGGGGAAGGGAGATGGCAGGGGGGGAGAGAGAGTGAGAGAGACTAAGAGGGGAAGAGAGAGGCACGGGGGAGAGAGAGACCAAGAGGGGAAGAGAGAGGCCAGAGAGAGAGGCCAAGAGAGAGAGGCAGGGGGGAGAGAGAGAGAGGCAGAGAACGACACAACACTTTGTCTTTGTCCTTTCCGGAGGACGATGAGAGGGATGAGAGAGAAGCGTACCTAAGGTATCCAGCCGGTATCTCTGGAAGAGAGACCTCCATGTTTTTTGGGGTTGCTACAGCGCCCAGTAGCAGGCAGCACCAAAGCCGGGCTGGCTGCCCCCGCTCGCCTCACCCCGACTCGGAGGGGAACACAGACACACATCACCCTCCCCTACCTTGTCATCCTTAGCTGGGGAAGGCTCATACAGGTAAAGTGCAGTAATCAATTTGCTCCACTGGCAGGGAAGCGCCCCTCCTGAATACTAATCAGGCCCGGTCGTCTTCTCCGCCTCCGCTCTCTCTCTCTCTCTCTCTCTCTCTCTCTCCCTCTCTCATTCTGTCCGTCTTTCTCTCTCTCTCTCGTCGTTTTTTCTCTCTCGTCTCTCTCTCTCTCTCCTCCCCTCTTTCACCTCCCTCCCTCGCCTTTCTCATGGCTTGACCCCCACCACCCCCCCCCCGCCCCGAGAGCTGACCAAACGCTGAAGGAGGCACGGAGGTTTGTCTTCCGCCGCCACAGATAACTGCTGCCAGTAATCAGGCCTACGTGCGCTGGGCCGTGGGATTAAAGAGCTCGCACAGCTTGAGTCAGGCGCGGGAAGAGAGGCCACGAACACACACACACGCCCCTAAACACCACACACCCTCCTAAACACGCACACCACACGCACACACACACTCCTAAACACGCACACACACACACGACACACGCCCTCCTAAACACGCACACACACCCTCCTAAACACGCACCACACACACACACGCGGCGAGGTCAAAGCGAAAACCCGTAGCAACGCCGGCGTCGATCGTCGGCCTCGGGAACGAACACGCGCAACGAGGTCACGGTGAGCAAGCTGGTGCAGGAGCATTCGTGCGATACGCTTCTTTTTTTGTGTCGGGGGTGGTGGTGGCGGTGCCTTTTCGAACTTTCAAACGAGATTAGATCTAGATGCACGCACCCCCCCCCTCATGTTCCAGAACACTGCCGACGCACGGCAAATGTTGTGTGTTGCGCCGCGCGCATCCAGTACCACCAGGGATGAAGCGGGCCAAGAATTGACAGTACCTTGATTCATACTTGTTTTAATTTCGAGACGGGGCTTGAAAGAGGGGGCGGGCGAGTGGAGCATATCAGACGTACAAGCCAGGCGGCTTCACTGCAGACACACTCTCTCACACACTTCACACACTACACCACACACACACATGGCCCACGCACCCAGTCATGGGGCAGAGAGATAGAGCGAGGAAGATAGAGAGAGGGAGAGAGACAGAGAGAGAGGGAGGGAGAGAGACAGAGAGAGAGGGAGGGAGAGGAGGGAGACAGAGAGAGGGGGGGAGGAGAGGGAGAGAGGAGAGAGAGAGGGAGGGAGACAGAGAGGGAGGGAGGGAGAGAGACAGAGAGGGGGGGTGAGAGGAGAGGGAGAGGGAGGGAGACAAAGAGAGGGGAGGAGAGGGAAGAGACAGAGAGGGAGGGAGGAGACAGAGAGGAGGGAGGGAGAGAGAGAGACGGGAGATGGAGAGAGACAGAGAGAGAGGGGGAGGGAGACGAGGACAGAGAGAGACAGAGAGACAGAGGAGAGAGGGAGAGAGACGAGAGAGAGAGAGAGGGAGAGAGAGAGAGGGAGAGGAGAGAGACAGGAGGACGAGACAGAGAGAGGGGGGGGAGAGGGAGAGAGACAGAGAGAGAGGGAGGGAGAGAGGACAGAGAGACAGAGAGAACCCTATGCATCAGCAGGGATATTTCATTATGTACATAACGAGTGCCATTAATCGCTCTTAACAAGAGGACGCAACCTCACCTTGGCAGTCTCACACACACAGCGGGGAGGGGGATGTGTGTGTGCGTGGAGGGGCGTCAAAATTAAATTCACCACACTCAGGGATACGATGTCGGTGTGCGAGGGAGGCCTGGGAGCCGTGTCGGAGCTGGGGAGACGGCGAGGGGGGAGGAGGGGGAGGAGGGGGAGATATCTCCTGTGAACGGCCACAGGGAGCACGGCGGATTGGATAAAGGAATAAATATCAGGGGGTGAGGAGAGAGAGAAAGAAGAAAAAAAACACGTCGAAAATGCAGCAGTGGTCGTGCCAACGGGCGTCCGCGCCCTTGACACACTGACACGGGGGCCACTGTCATGTGACACTCTTGTCATCCGCCCGCGCGCAGCCACCTGGCAGAGTCCTCCCCCCCCCACCCCTCCCCTCTACCCCTCCCCCCCTCCTCCCCCACCTTCCACGCGACCTCATCCTCCAGTGACCCGATGCCGCTCGAGCCCCCCCACTCCCCCTCCCCTCTGCAGGGCCCGCCCCTCCTCCTCCCTCCCCCGCGGCTGCGGCGGCAAGGTCGGCCAGGTCACCGTGTCCTCATCTGTAATCCGCTGCCATTCGTCAGCAGCCACCGGGCCCCGGCCCGGGCTGGAGGAGAGAGGAGAGAGGGAGAGATGGAGAGGGATGAGAGAGAGCGAGAGAGACCGAGAGGAGCAGAGAGTGGACTGACGATGAGAGATGCGCGTTAGATCCGGAGAGGTTATCTGAGAGAGAGCGAGAGAGGGTGGACGAGGAATGCAGAGAGAGGAGTTCATGAGGAAGAGAGGAGAGGAGAGAGAGGAGAGAGAGGATGGACGAGAGAGACGAGGTACGGAGATAGAGAGAGAGAGAGCGAGATAGGGAGAGGAGGACGAGAGAGAAAGGAGAGTGAGAGAGATCCTCGGAGAGAGAGAGGAGGCGAGAGAGAGAGAGAGAGGAGAGAGAGAGAGAGGAGAGAGAGAGACGGAGAGAGGAGGAGAGAGAGGAGGAGAGAGAGAGAGAGAGAGAGGGAGAAGAGGAGAGAGAGAGAGAGGCAGGCGCTCCGACGAGGGGAGAATGCCCAATTAGGCAGCTGTCACACACACACACACACACACGCGGCCAGGCCACAGTGAAGGAGAGCAGAGCAGGGGCGGGGAGTGAGAGAGAGGGAGGGAGGAGGGAGGGAGGGAGTGAGAGGGAGTGAGGGAGGGCTGCAGATTCAGCCCACTGTCCACAGACGGAGTCTAGCGTGAGGAGAGGCGTAGCAGCGGCGTGACTGCGCGCTGGTCGCGTCGAAGTGTTCAGCGCCGTCGATCAACTATTTTGCCCTTTCCCCCCCCCGTGCGCTCGTTGTGTACCTCGCGAACGTTCGGTGGTGCTAGTGACATCGTAAAATCGATTCAATACGGATCTGAGACTCTGGGCTAACTGCCTTAGGCTCTAGATCAGGGTTCTCCAATCCTGGTCCTCGAGGGCCGCTGTCCAGCATGTTTTAGATGTTTCCCTGCTCCAGCACACCTGATTCAAATGAATGGGTTGTTATCAAGCTCTGTGGAAGCCGGGTGTGGTAATGACCAATCATTTGAATCAGGTGTGTTTGGAGCAGGCAAACATCTAAAACATGCAGGACAGTGGCCCTCGAGGACCAGGATTGGAGAAACCCTGCTCTAGATCCACACCAGGGAACTTAGTCAACAACAACAGCCCATCTTTATCCATAGCCTGGAGCCTGGGAGACGGTTTCGGAGGAGAGGCGCTCGGGAGGGGAAGACAAGATGGCCGCCGAGTGTCCTAGCTGGCTCCTTCTGGAAAGGCCCTGTTTATACAGAGTGCGCGGCCCACGCATCGGCCAGGGACCCGGGCCAGCTCTACGGGGGCGGGCGGGGGCCAGCCAAGGAGCAAGCAGAGCAGAGGGCGGAGCCCCCCGGAAAGAGCCACCGCACCGAAAGGCCCCCTCTCTCTCTCCCCCCACCCTGGTCTCCAGTCTCCTGCGGATATCAAATGGGTGACAAATATCCACTAATTGGATCATTCGTCATCTCCAAAACACATCTGTTTTGAGTAATGGCTAGACTAATCAGCAGAAACGGCACAGTGAGGACTGCATGCCAGCCACCGGGGAAGATTTATGCCCGGGAGAATCCGGACTCACGACCGCGCTTATTGATTGTTTAGTCTAAATGCTTTCGCCTTTAATCAAAAGGAGAGGGAGACTCCGAATGGCGTGCGCCAGTTAGATGTGGAACAGGTGAGGTTGGGAGGTTGAGGGGGTGGGGGTGCGTTTTCTTCTCTCTAAGCCCTTTGGGGGCGAACGTGTCAAAGGTCACGGAGGTTCACCGGAGCTTCAAATCCAGCTTTGAGGTGTTAGTGGTTAAACGGGTTGCGTCAGAGGAGCGCGGAACACTTAGCCGCTAAATCCTGTCTGAGCAGAGAAAGAAAGTATGTTCGGGAAACTGGGACTGGGAGGATGTCTTTACTGACCATCTGGGGGTGGGGTGGGGGTTGAACTGCACTTCCACAGGTGTCTCCTCGTGAGCTTCCGGTTCGTTCCGAGTTCGGAGGCCATCGTCAGACTGGTGTCTTTTTGAAAACTTTCACCGATGACGTTTTTTTGTTTACTTTCTTGATCTATACACACACACACACACACACACACACACACACACACACGCAAGTGTGGCTGACACCTACAAAGCGGTTCACCTTGCATCTCTTTGCTCTGTGGAAAAGACACGCGGCGCCCTCTAGAACGGCCCCTAAATATCCTCGAACCTTGATGTCAGGCTCAGCTCGTGGGGGAAGAAGATGCTCGGTTGTTAAAGGTTGTTTTCCCCTTGTAACTCAGTGCTCCCGGAGAGGAGAGAGGGAAGAGGGGTAGAAGGGGTAGGGGTGGTAGAGGGGGTGATATACCTCCCCCCCCCGCCTCCCTGTTCCTGTTTAATGTCACAGGGCCGGCTCGTATGACCTTGAGCGGCGTCGCTGGCACGGGGAGAGCTAGCTCGCCTGCGGGCGTCCTTGAACTGGATCTGCAAACAAAAAAAACCTTCACGCCGCCTGATAGACATCTCACATCTCCTCTCTCTCTCTCTGCCGCCGCACCTCCCCCACCCCCGCCCACTCCACCGCCTCCTTCTCTCTCTCTCTTCTCTACCACCCCCCCCCGTTTTGCTCCCCTACCCTCTCTCCCCCTCGCTATCTCTCATCTCCCCCTCTCCTCTCTTCCCCCTCTCATCTCTACTACCTCTCTCTCCCCTCCTCCTGTCTCTCTGTCTCCCACTGTCTCTCTCTCCTCCCTCACCCCCCGCTCTTTCTTTTTTATTCAATCTGTGCCACTCTTATCTGTCGCCCCCGGTGGGAGAGATTTATCAGGATGCCGTATCTTTAACCTCCCCATCGGACCAAGATAGAGACGGCATTTCAAAACGTCCCACCCCGGCCACGTGGGGTGTATTTTTAAACCTCTTCCAGCTCGCCTCCCCCTCCCCCCCCCACATGCCATTTCAGGAGCGTTTCGGAGCACACCTGTGCCGCCCGCGACGTGGCCGGGCCCGCACGCCTGGTCCGCCCCGAGGAGGTGTCGTTTACGTCGAAAGCAGAGACCCCCGACTCGCCCCTCCTTCTCCCCCTCCCTAAACTCTGGGCACACGGGGAGAGAGAGGAGGTTCCCCCCCCACAAACCCTACAAACACCCCCCCCCCACCACCACCCCCCCACCATGTCTGGTTTGGTCAGAAAGGAGGCCTGGTTTTTGGTGGAGAAGCGGAGGGCCAACTTGGAGAAGAGGAGAGAACCCCGGTGGAACGCTGGGTCGTGAGAAATGTCCCATGTCTCTCCCTGTAAGGCCCTTTCATCGATACGGTTGCCTTGGTCATGAGAGGTGAGGCCGTGCGATACACCCACATGTGAACGCCGTGGCCCCGCTCCGTGTTACTGGGCGTCGGGCCTCCCAGCTTCAGGAGAGCCAGCTCATATTTGCACTGCAGGAACGGCACGCCGGTTCAAGGCATTCAGTTCGACACGAATGAATGAGTAGACTTTGACCAAAACATCTATCTATCATATACACTTCTGTGTGCGTGTCTTTGTGTGTGTCTGTATGTGTGTGTGTGTGTGTGTGTGTGTGTGTGTGTGGTGTTGTGTGTCTGGTGTGTGTGTCTGTGTGTCTGTGTGTGTGCTGTGTGTGTGTATGTGTGTGTGTGTGTATGTGTGTCTGGTGTGTGTGTGTGTGTATGTGTTGTGTCTGTGTGTGTGTGTGGTGTGTGTGTGTGTGTGTGTGTGTGTGTGTGTGTGTGTTGTCTGTATGTGTGTGTGTCTGTGTGTGTGTGTGTATGTGTGTGTGTCTGTCTGTGTCTGTGTGTGTATGTGTGTGTATGTGTGTGTGTCGTCTGTCTGTGTTGTGTGTGTGTCTGTGTGTTGTGTGGTATGTGTGTGTATGTGTGTGTGTCTGTCTGTGTCTGTGTGTGTATGTGTGTGTGTCTGTGTTGCGTGTGTGTGTCCGCTCCCCTTCCTCTTGCAGTGTCACAGCTCCTCACATGACAGGGACTTCTTGGTAGTGCGTGTGTTTTGCGAGGGCACGCTTTGCGAGTGTGTGTGTGTGGGACATAGAGAGAGAGAGAGAGAGACAGGTCTTGCCCTCTCCTCACACCCACCCCGCTGCTCCCTTCATGGCTGACCTTTCATGACGGTAATGTTATCACATGTCATCCGCAGGCCGGCTGGAAACCTTCTGCCGTAGGCACCGTGCGGCAGGCAGGCAGGCAGGCAGGCAGGCAGGCAGGCAGGCAGGCAGCCCCCCCCCCTCAACCACACTACAACACGCCCGGGCCTGAGACACCCGCTCTGCTCCTGACTGGTTTCACCAACACAACACGTCTCTCTAACACACACACACACACACACACAGGTCTGCGTACGTGCTGCACACACGCGTGTGCGCGCCGGCCACAGACTTTTGTTTTGAGGGACGTGGGACACAAACGCTCAATTAGCGTAAGGGGCTTTCGCGCGGAGAAAGGGCTACGGCTAATAATACCACGAGACAAGTCTGTAGGAAGGGGCCGGGAGAAACGGGTCAGCTGACCGGCCCTGATGCTAATCCTACACCATCCATGTACGCTCGACCACCCCCCCCTCCCCCCTCCCCCCTTCCCCAACCCGCCCTCCACCTCAAGGGTAGACTGTTATCATCAGTCGTAGGACACCCTAGTTATTGGTTTCTTCTACACTAACTAGAGTGTCAACAATCGGATGACCGTTATCTACTAGCGCTTGAGACAAACTTTCGGTGATAATCCTGTATGGAAACGAGGCGGATTCAGGAGATTCGGTGATTCAGGTGATTCAGGTGATTCATGTGATTCGGGTGATTCGGGCCTCGTTGGAGATCTAAAAGGCAGCGGGCCTAATTGACGACATCACAGTAGTAGCCCGACAGCAGATTTGGGGTTGTTCTGAACAATCGCAACGCTGAAAACATTCACGACAAGCAGGTTTCTTCCACAGAGTGAAATCTGAGTGTGTGTGTGTGTGTGGGGGGGGCGACGTCGGATAAACTCGACAGCTCCACAAACGGAGACCGTA
Source organism: Mallotus villosus (assembly GCA_903064625.1). Classification (NCBI taxonomy): domain Eukaryota; kingdom Metazoa; phylum Chordata; class Actinopteri; order Osmeriformes; family Salangidae; genus Mallotus; species Mallotus villosus. The sequence continues at coordinate 437,081 of CAEFZP010005682.1, forward strand.
CGAAGCTAAGCCCTGCGGTTCGCGGGTTCCAAGGCCCGAGCTTCAGACAGACTCCGTCAATTATTTTCGGCTGGAGCGGATAAAACCCCGTTCTTCTTCTTCTGCTTTTGTTTTGTCGAGAGACACTCGGGGATAAGAGGGGGAAAAGTGAACCCCGTGTATTTAAACTGAAATCAATCCGGTCCGACGTGTCGCGTCTGCGGTGTCTATTCCTTCGGGGCTTAATGGGGATATGACAGGAATCAGCATGCTGCGCCGACTTGCTAACTAGTCAATCTCGCATAGCGTCGATGGCCTTCTTCATTTAGCGGGGGCGGAGCTGTGATGGTTGCCTTGCGCAGAAGACGATGCTATCGGATGAAGGGTTACGCTTCCAGTGGGGGGGGAAGGGGCTACGAATGGCTTGCCAAATGTGTGGGATTCGGAGATGTGATCTGCAAACGATCTAGGGAAATTGTTTTGTCAGAACCATAGCAAGCTTGCCTCGGCAACAAAACAAAACACATACACAAAAAAATAACTAATGACGTAACAAGCTAGCCCCCGTATGTTTGGCTAGCGGTCAAACGACGAGCTGGTACACACACACATGTTTCTCCACATCATCCTTTCCTGAACTACCGTTGAACTTGGACAACTGTAAATAACGTGACCTCGATTCAGGGGAGGAAATCTAGGAGAAAATGGCTACTATTTAGAGCCTAACAACCTGGGGTCAGGAGATTGAGAGAGAGAGAGCGAGAGAGGGGGAGGTGGGGCGTGACCGGGTGAGAGCCGGAGAGAGAGAGAGAGAGAGACGATGAGGAGAGATGAGAGAGAGAGGGAGGCGCGAGCGGATGAGGCGAGAGAGAGAGAGAGAGAGAGAGGAGAGAAGGGAGAGAGAGAGAGAGAGAGGGACGGGAGGAGAGACGAGAGGGACTGAGAGAGAGCGAGAGCGAGGAGAGTGAGAGAGAGAGAGAGCAGGGAGAGAGAGCGAGAGAGTGAGAGGAGAGAGAGGGGAGGAGAGCAGAGAGAGAGCAGAGATGCGCAGAGAGAGGGACGAGAGAGAGACGAGAGAGAGTCGAGTGTGAAGGCTGTTCTCTGGAGGCCGCCTGTGCCTTGGCTCTGACTGCAGTAATCAAACGCTATTACTGGAGTCTGAGGAAGGAACAGAGGAGCTTATATGCGGTGGCAGTACTTCAGAGACCGCTGTGCTACTGTAGGGCGTGTGTGTGTGTGTGTGTGCGCGTTTCAAGAGGAGTGTGCGCGTGGATCAGAGTGTGCGAGCAGTGTGCGTGCGTGCGCGCGGCGGGCGTGCACAAGCGTGGGCCTCGGCGTGCGACGTGCCAGTGTGTGAGGCCGGGGGAGCGAGAGGAGAGACCTCGCTGCACAGCTTGGGGCGTATAATCTACGGTTCATTTGCAGCCTCTCTCCCCCCCCGCCTCCTCCTCCTCCCTCCCTTCAGTATGACAAGCCGTTTACAAGACGAAGCCTCTCTCTGCCTGCTGACCCAGTTCTGAGTGGCTGCGTCGTCTCGCGACACGGCCCCCCGCGCTCTTCCTCGTCTCTCTTTAACCGACGAGAACTCCGCCACCCTCTGCCTCCGTGAACTGTGGGAAAAAATAGGTCGCCCTGACCCACTTTACATCCACCCCCCATCCCCCCCTTCCCTCCCTCCCTCCCCGAGATCGTGTGAGGAGGAGTTCTGCCGAGTATGATTGAGGGAGACAGAGAGAAAGAAAGAAAGAAAGAGAGAAAGAAAGAAGGAGGGGGCGGAGGGAGAGAGACGATAGAGAGAGAGAGGGGGGGGAGAGAGAGAGAGGGGCGGAGAGACAAAGGGAGAAGGCCTTTCGGGAGAGCCGAGGCTCCATCCCCATGGCCTTTCAGATACGAGTGACCCTTATCAGCTGGTCTGTATGTACAGTACGAAATCCTCCCACGCCTTCGTTTAACAGCCGCTCCCCTCGGGGGGTTAAACGCCCCTCCCTCCCCTGACAACCCCTCCCTCGAGGTGGAACATTACCTCATCGGTTACTCCGGATGCTAAACGGGCCGCCTTTGCCGCCTTTAAATGTGCACGAAAAGGTTTTCCTACCCTCGATTGTAACACCCATAAAAGGTTAAAAAAAAAGAAAGAAAATGCTATCTGACCGGAATCGTTCGTTTGAGTTTCATGGCTCGTGTTCTCAGGGGTGGATGGGTCAGACTGCGTGACACTCCCACTTTGAATGTCATTCAGCGCAGCCGAGGACAGCGACTCACATCTCGGTGAACTCGTGCGAAGACAGACCGCGTCTTCTTCAATCTTCACTTAATCATCAGGTGGGGGGTCAGATGGCTGAGCGCGGTTAGGGAATCGGGCTATTCATCAGAAGGTTGCCGGTTCGATTCCCGCCCGTGAAAAATGACACTTTACCCTACTTGCCTCGGGGATTTCCCTGTACTTACTGTAACTCGCTCTGGATAAGAGCGTCAGCTAAATGACGAAATATAATCATGGCGCTGCTTTTCTCGATCCTTGCACTAAAAGTCGCCCCTGGTCCTCAACCAGGACTTCCAACGAGACCTCAAGCAGCCATCCCTTCACCCAGGAAGCGGTTCGAGGTGCACCGCTACAGATCCCCCCCGCGCTGTGTCTCAACATCCCTACGGTCACGGCGATGCCAGGCGATCGCGGGGCTAAATTGCTAGCTAGGTCACAGGGAGTGGGGGGGGTTGCATGCCGTTGGGAACGGCATTAGCCGGGTCGCCTGCCACTCCGCTTCTAAAAGCAGCGCCGCGGTTGAGCCGGCGCTACGCGGCGAGCAGCTAAGCCCCCCCTGCGTGACGGCGCTGACCCACTGAAGCACAGACCCGACGGTGCCTCAGAGACGAGTCATGAAGCCCACGCTGCTCTACTTCCTCTCCCTGCTTGCCAGCCCAAAACCCCCAAAACAACATGGCGGACGCGCCACGCACCCTTTCTCGGCCACACAAAAACAACAACAAACCCCCCGAAAATACGCCCTTCTTCGTGTGTACAGGGAGAGGGGGGGAAACGGCGCTGGCGAGGGGAGGGGGGGAGCGGGGCTTTTTCATCGGTGTCTGTACTGGTGTCAGATCTCTCTTTATCCGGCTGCGGTCGGCGGAGCTCTCTCGCCCCAGCGTAAAGGCCAAGTGGAACGGCGTAAACTCGTTTGGGGGGTGTATGTGGGTCAGACCCTGGCTCCTCCTTAACCACCAAGGTCAGCGGCTGAACGGGAGGGCAGGTGGCTTACGGAGGAGGGAAAAAGAAAAGGCACCGGGCTAAACCTCCCAGCGTCTGGCTCCGGTGCCAGCTCCAGAGAGACAACGCGGTTACACACGAGCTCCCGGAGACGCCACGGGGGGTTTTCACGGCGGCTTTAGCGTCGTCCAGCGTCCCGTCCCTCCTTTAGCCGCTAGCGATCCTGGCTAGCAGGTAAAGATCCTCGGCAGGCTGGAAGGCCTTGTGGTTGCCCCAGCCCCCCGTTCCCCCCCGACAGGTAAACACAGTTACACAAGCCGCACGCCGCTCGCTAATGCTGAACCCTTGACACGTCAGGCAAACAGATTAATCCGAGTTGTGTGGGGGGCCCCGTCGCCCCCTCACGCCAAGCCCTCTGCGTGTAAACATAGCCGGCGTACGCCTTGGCTTCGGGCCAAGTCGGTTGGAGAAGAAGAAAAAAAAGGCGACTTTTGAATACGGTGGCATCAATACTATCGCACGGCTAATCTGGGAATCTGGTGAAAAGCCGGCCAGTTCTCGTTTTTCTATTTTTAACCGGAACATTCCTTCCCCATTGTGCCCGCGAACGCCTTGAGCTCCCGAGCCGCCAAACGACAATCTGATCCTAGTTCGAACCTTCGATTGACTCGCCTGTCCTACACGCGCTGGGTTCGTGGAGCGGAGAGGGGGGAAAACGCCAGAGATAAACAGATAAAGAGAGAAAAAAGGGGAACATAGATGCAGCGGGGGGGCGGGGGGAAGTGGGAGACGACGTATCGCCGCACGCTTCGTGGAAGTCCCGCGGAGTGTTGACGGGGGTGTTAGCACGTCGGGTTCCTCGCTGACGTGAGCACACGGTACTACGACGCGGGAGCAGAAAATAACGACCCGGGCTGGAGACGAATACTCGGAAAACAAAACTGCTTCTAAAGAAAGAGGGAAAGGGAGAGAGCGAGGGAGAGTCAGAGAGAAAGAGAGGGGAGAGAGTCAGAGAGAGAGGAGGGAGGGAGAGAGAGAGAGATCATAGAGAGAGAGAGAGAGAGAGAGAGAGGGAGGGAGAGAGTCAGAGAGGAGAGAGGGAGAGAGACAGAGAGAGGGCGGTTCTAAAGCGAGAGAGGGCAGCTGTTGGCCACCGACTCAAGGCAACTGCAACAACATGAATCCTAGCCCGCCCAGCCCGGCTCTGGACATGAATCACTCTGGTCGTGAACTGACCTTCCAGTGACACATGCTGTTATCAGTGATTGAGAGCTGAGACGATGACTACACCTCGGCTAGCCGTGCCCGCTGCAGGCGGGGGGCCCCGCGGCCCTGGTGCTCGGCCCCCCCCAGGGGTTACCGGCCCCCTGCTCTCTGACACGACCCTCCACACCCTTTCACCTTGGGGCTGATTGCCCAATCAGACAAAAGCATCATGGCTCCGCCCCCCCCCCACCCCCCCTCCTCCTCCTCATCCCCCCCCTATCCCCTGTCACAGTCACATAAGGACTTGGGCCGGGAGGGAGGGTGTGGAGGGGGAGAGTGATTGAGGGTGCGGCGAGGTGACGGGTGTCACATGATTGGATCTCCTTCTGGAGAGTTACTTAAAAAGCCTCCTCAGCAATCAGGTCAAGGTCGTGGCTTTGGTCTTAATGCCAAAGGGGGTTAGAGAGAGAGAGAGAGAGAGACATTCACACAGAGAGAGAGAGAGAGAGAGGAGAGAGAGAGAGAGAGAGACATCACAGAGAGAGAGAGAGAGAGAGAGAGACGAGAGAGAGAGAGAGAGAGAGAGAGAGAGAGAGAGAGATTCACAGAAAGAGATAGAGAGAGGCAGAGTTGCACTCCTCATCCGCGTTAGGCCCAGGTGGACTGACAGTGAAAAACACTGGCAGTGATTCTATTAACAACATTAATCTCTCTGCTTAGTGGGCACTTTTTAGTCAAAGTCACTTACATGGTTATCAGTCTCGCACATCTTTTCTCTCTCTTTTTTTTTCCTTTTTCGTTTCTACCGCTTGGATATTTACTGGAGAAATCCAGGTTAATTGCCTTTGCTCAAGGGCAGAGGAGGAGGAGGAGAGCATGAGCCAGCAATCTTCTGGTCACCAGTCCATTTTCCCTAAGTAATAGGTCATAGAGCTGCCTCCAGTCATCTCTCCTGCTCTCTCTCTCTCTCCCTCTCCTCTCTCCCTCTCTCCTCTCTCCCTCTCTCTCTCTCCCCTCCCTCTCTCTCTCCCCTCTCTCTCTCTGTGTGTATGTCTCTCTCTCTCCCCCTCTTTCCTCTGTGGCTCTGGCCTTGATTGGGTGTCTCATAACAGCCTTCAGAGAAAGCTCCCCCCCCCACTTTTCCACAACTCTCCGAGTGTTTACCCAGCACTCATCGGGCCGCGCCGTGACCTCACCGCTCTTCTCCTCGCTAATGGACGCCGGGACGGGAGAGAATGTGACGCCGCAGCCGAAGACTCATTCGAGGTAACGGAATAAAACGACGCGAAAAAAGAGGAACAGCCGGAAACCTCCCCGAGACCACAGGAAAGGCCGACGCGCTTCCTTTGGGGTTTGACCCATTCCAATAACGCAACTTCTCCTTCTGTGCACGTTTGCTTTCTCGAGAAATAAAAAGGTAGATGACTGTCAGATATGACAGAACCACGCCAGCCACAACAAAATGGCCCGACGGCCAGCGGGATAGCTAGCGTGAAGTCCAATCTCTCTCCGCAAACTACCTCTCACCAGTCTCTGTAGCCACCAGGCACAAGGTCCCCCTTGTTGCCCGGCAACAGCTCAGCTCATCGCTAAAAGTCATAAAACAAGATAGATAATCCAAAAATCGGATAGAAAAAACAAACAACAAAAAAACAAAACACGGACAGTTCCAGTCGAGGCTGCAAGCGGAGTTGAAAGGTTACACACAATGCGTTTTAGGTTCTTCTTTCCTGAACACTAGAAGGCTGTGTTGACTAAAAGGGTAAGGGGGGGGGTGTGCAAGGAAACCCCAGCTCACCCACCACAAACAGTCACTTTGAACTTGGAGCTACTTTCCTTCCTACCCCCCCCCTTCTCTCTCCCCTCGTTCAGTCAGCCAACAGATTCAAACAAGGGAGGTCTATTTGTGTACATGTGGGGTGTGTGCATGCCCGTGCCATAACACTAATCCACATAACGACCGACCCACACAAACAGCATCGCCCGACGCTCCTGGTCAGGTACTGGGAGTCACTGTGAGGGACAAAGTTTTTTTCTCTCGCTTCTATTTCTTCCCCCCCCCCGAACGCGACCCTTCGAGGGTGGGGGGGGGTATAAATCTGGCCGGCACAATCCAACGGCACATGCAGCATATGCACCCGCCCCCCCCCTCAATCTTGTCTTCCCCGTGCCGATATATCCATCATTCATTCATAAATTCTGAAAACTCCTCTTTAGCTAATTGCCTGAGGGAAAATTTAATTTCAAACGAAAGCTTTTAAAAAGAGAAAGATATAATTAAGTTGCCGGGATCTCTCTGCTAGACCCCCCCCCCGCGCACAGCCCGGGCAAGGAGGAGGGGGTTGGGTGGGGTGGGGGGGTGGGTGCGTGTGCTCAGTGCCACTGTGCCGTGCAGCACCGCTCTCTGCTCCGTGTCAGGGAAGTCACACGCCCATGTTTCAAGCGGAGGCGTTACGTAAAGGCCTCCCCCCCCCCACCCACCCCCGCCTCTGCTCGGGCTTACTGCGCCAGCCGCGGTGTCCTTGCCCGGCCTGCTCAAGGTTTCCGAAAGGACGGACTGCTAAGAAGTTGGGAAGGACGAGGGCTCCCTGTGATAGGCTGAGGGGACGGAGGGACGGGGACGGGGGGGGAGCAGAGCCGCCGCCTGCGACGGCCTTGGACTTTGAATTCTCCGCCAGACAGACTCATGCATCAATCCCTCAGCTTACAAAGACAAACCGCTAACCTTCAACCAAGGGGGCCGGGGACTCGTCAGGAATGAGTGGCACTTTCACTTAGCCCCCGGCTCCTTTCGCCGCTTTCCGCCCCCTCCCTCGCCGTCACCTGGTTACCAGAAGGCGCCGTTGGGTAACGCTCCCCCACCTTAGCGGTGCCCGGAAGAGAAATCCCACCGCCGTTTCCAGACACGCTAATTGGACTTGGTGACCTGTTGTCCTAACCCGCAAGCCTTGGTGCTCCGGCGATTAGGACACTTAGGGCTGCTCCTGCACGTACACACAAACAAACGGCTCAACCAACGGCGGCTCACGGAACGTGATGATGTCACGCCGCCGGGGCGGGATTCAAAGGCCGTGCGAGTGAGTCCTCCGCTCCCCGCTGTTGCGCCGTGGTCACCCCCGACGAGAACCCAGCCAAGACCCTTCCCCCGGTCAGACCGCAGGGGGCCCTCAGAGCTCCCTGTGGGGGGCGCTCCTAAACCCCCCCCCCACCTGGGAGCCACCATCTCTGCTCACAGGAGAAGGAAGCGAGAGGAGACGAAGAGCTCCTCCGCTGTGCTTCGGTGTCGAGACCCAGGGGCCCGGGCTATCCGGAGGGACGAGCCTCTACTCACATCAAGCTTTGAAGGTCCCGGGGGTGCCTCAGAAGGAAGGGTTTGGCCTTTGGTTGAGACTATCAAAAGGGGGCGGGTGAGAGGGCCACGGTGGTGGTGGTACAGGGCGGAGGCCAGTGGAGCGGGGGGGGCCAGGGCTGTATCAACGCGGCGCGCGCGCTCTATCGATCGGCACAGTTAGCTTCCACAGCTGCCAGTTGTGGAAACGGGCCGGTTGGGCCGCGTGGGCGACACGCTTTATCGTTTATCTGACCCGCAATCTCTCTCTCGCTCTCTCTCGCTCTCTCTTTTTTTCTTTCTTTTTCACGTGGGTTGACTCTTTGTGAGTGATTTCAGCTCAGGTCTAAATAATTTACCGCAATCTCAATCTGGGGAGGGGGGGGGCGATCAATCGGTGGCGATAATTGAGAGGCCCGCCATTGCGCCACGGTGAGGGTGTGAGGGAGGTGGGGGGGGTGAAGGTGGTGGTTGGGGGGGGGAGGTGGAGGGGCACGTTGTTCGACAGACGAGGCCGGGGGGGGGCCGCGAGGCCTCCATCTTTCACGCCTCCATCTCATCGTCCCCGGCCTCCCGAAGCCACTCCTCTGCCCTGTCATCACAACGTGCCCCGTCGTCGACTTCAGATCCTTCCCGCTCTCGGCCGGATCGAAGATACAAAAGCGAGAGTGATGGAGTCGTGAAGATGTAGCCGGCTGATTCATTTCTTTTTAAACACGGTGTTGCTTTTTTCCGACGCAAATAACATGGTTTCTGCCAACTAAGAAAGTGTGCCCACCAAAGAAGCTACAGCTAGCTGCAGTATCCAAAGAAATTGCAAATGCATCACAAAAAGGTTTTATGTATCAAACTCTTTTTTGGGGGGTTGACAACAGCCATCAAATCCTTGACTCCCACCCCCACTTCCACAAAGCTATCATGACTAAGCCATGACACCTGTCATATCCTCTAGTTTACAGTATGCAGATTGTTGACAAATGACCTTACACCGTCCTGACACATGAGACATGAGTGAAATCCAAAACACAGTTAGCTTGTTTCAGAGCCTCAGCATCCACAAAAAAAGAACACACACACACACGCACGCAGGAACACAAGCACACACACACACACGCTGACATGTACACTCCCGGCATCACACACACACACCACGGCGAATCCTGGGCAAGCTCCCAATCGCATATTCAAGCTGTGGCTATTTCGTGTCAGTCTTTATCTTACTAACTGGGATAATTGAGGCAGATGGATTTGTTATCCTGAAGAACCATCACCTGGGGCCACGGGAGCTCGAGCTCAAAGTCCAAGTCTGGGCGATGGGACCGTACAGCAGAGGCCTAGCGTCATTTGCATGTGTCCATTTGAATATCATCTGACCCCCGCTCTGTCCTAGCCCGAGTTACTCCACATCCCTCTTTTGGCGTCAACAGCAGATGGCTCAGACACAACAAGTTCTTTCATCCCCCCTACGGCAGCTCAATGGGGTTAGACTAGCTGGCAACGACGACGTGCTAGCTTAGCATACTGTACAAGGTTAGCGGAGGAGGAGCACAGCTCTGAGGTTCTGACCACATGTGGAGGTTTGAGTTTATCTGTGGGGGCAGAGGACACGTTCAGCTACCTTAAACATCCTGCGTCGAGTTCAGGTCAAATAATTAAGCAGCTTAAACGCCCAACAAAAGACTAAGCTAAAAGACAGACCCGCCCCCCCTCCCTAGACACCGGAGAGTATTTATACACTTTTTCCAAAGTAAGAAAGAAAGTTTGACTTTTTCCTCGACAAGTTTGCAGTTCTACTCGACGAAACTTTACAGGCTAAGTAGCCTGGTGTATAAACAAAAAAAGTGCCAATGTTTTTCAAATCTTGAAAGGTTTGTTATGATTACGTTTTTCCAGCCTGGCATAGCCCAACTGAACTAACAGAGGGGCTGTGCTCTCTGAAACTCCCCCCCCCCACCTTCAGTCCCTGACCTCTGGCTCCCCACTCACCCCAAGGCCACATGGAGCAACGAACCATTCCAAACAAGAGACAAACATTCAGCTTACCTCGCCTTTGTCCTCTGCTACAGCCTGAATATTGAAATGAAACCAAACATCCCGAGATGCCAATCAAGCATCTCATAGTATAAATAAACAAACTTCCTTTCAAACAGACTGGCAGTATTCATCGTTAAGAGGAACTAGTCAACTGCATGTCGACACTGCTTACAATTTATTCTTTCACACTTCGGACAATTGAACAATTAGCCTACAATGCTATACTTCAAGTCTAGTAAATAAGCATTACAACGTTTGACAAGAAGGAATCAGTTAGCCTACAGATGGTTCATCATTTGGCCTAAATGTGGCTTAACATGAATGTCGTGTGTTGCATTCATAGGCCCTTACAGTCAAGTTAATACCACATCATGGTACTTAACCATGACAACCATGGGTTGTTGAAATGAAAGCATATTTGGATTACTTAAGACTATACGAGCTCATTACATTATACTCTTAGTGTGCTGATGACAGCTACTTCATGTTATTTACAGTAAAGGGTTTTCCTACTGCAGGTTATGGGGACATACTAAGGCCACAAACAGTAGCCTGTATGTGTGATATTAATTCCAAATTAGCGCCGGTGTCCTGGTAGCAAATGCTGTGCAACAGCAACACTGATACAACTGACACATTTCTATGAACATATCGAAGAATAATGGCAATTGAGTGACAAAGTAGCAAACACAAACATGCAGATATTTCATTCTGGCTTCACGCACCTCGCTGTTTGGTCAAAATGCAAACGTTAAATGTAATGCGTATTTTAGGTTGGGAAACGGTTCTCAAACTGACTAATGTATGGTTGAAGCCATTTAACAAAATGGAAACGACACTACCACAGCACAGGGTGATTTATTCCGACTTCTTTACGCAGCGTTTTCACACCGCTATTACACCCGTAGCCTATGCGCCCAGAGATTCGTTTCGAGACACAAACATGTTATTCAATCCTCGAAAAACATGGTCAAAACATGTAAAACCCAGTACAAATACAACACTTGTGCCCTCTCGAATTTTACAGACTCGTAATCATTTCACTGGCTATTCTGTATTATTTCCCTCGGCACGTACCTGCTTCGTTTTGCCAGAGAACAGCAGACCCCGGTCAAACGAATAGGCGCATCATCGACAGGAGGCAATCCTTCGGTTTAGTCTCAATGAAAAGGTCTTATATCTCTAACGTGCGCTACACATTATAGATGTCGCCTATATCAAATGTAAGATTTATTCCAAAACGTCTTGGGTTTTGATCGAACCGATCAAGCTCCGCGTCCTGTAGTCGAGTCTGACGGAATTGTTTATTCTCGGAATCCCCTCGCTCTCGAGAACTCAGCAGAAGCGACACTCCTCCTCCCTGTCGCTCGCTGACACCACCCTTAAAGGAGCAGTGGCTGTATCAGCCTCTGTTCGTTTGTTATTACACAGTCTGCATTTGTTATTACACATCTAAATAACAACAATTCATGATTTCATCTTTGAGTAGTTTTAGCTCTTACAATAAATAATTGACACACAATTCTCCGGTGGAAAACAGGATAATTTTGCCTAAAAGGCCCCAAATAAAAATAAAAATATTTGCTGCCATTTTTAGGCCCTAGCTGTGTTTCTCTCCATTCATTATTTGGTGTTCTGGTGTTGAATTCAGCCTTTTTATTTATCTGGCATATAGTTATAATCTCTGATATCAAGAAATTCCCTAGTCTTTTAAAGGCAACATAGAACAAAATGCCCAAACAGAGCTGGGGAATATGAGTATTTTCTCAGAAAAAAACACAATGCGATTTTACCAATCTTTCATTCTCGACTTGTTATTTATTTATTTCTGAGTTCACACCCTTCCTATGGCTCCACTCTCTACATACGTAACATCATGTCATGTTATGGGCCAGAAGGGCACTGCTAAACCAATGGCTGTTGTGACTGCTCACCCAATGTAACCTATGGTTAAACAGTAATCTACTTTATTGTCATCACATTATAAACAGAAATGACATGCAATGCGTCACTCAAAGGTGAATGGTAAATAGGCTACGCACTTTACGAGGTAATTGTCTCACCGTCAATTTGCATTTACAATACATTTAAGGGTTTGGCGCTGACCAAAGTTCGGGTCAAATTGGCTTTCATAAACATTTCACTCTGTTTGTAAATTCACTTTTTCTTGCCTAAAAATCTGCACTGGCAGACAACAATATATTTTTTAATAGATGTGTTGATTCTTCTTACATATTTTGAAGTAGTCTAGGGAACCGTATTAGGGTTAAGGGAGCAAACTGCCTCAGCAATTTAAACGGTATCTCCCCTTATAACCTTTGAACTCAAATGACCTTTAATCTTTGAACCTTGACCTTAAGTGCCACATGAATGGAGATACAATATCCTCCCTTTCATTCCTCCCTCCACCAGAACTCCCTGACCTTTGAACCTCTGCGCTTTTCACAGAAATGTGGTTCATGGAACTTCGACCTTTGCCCTCAGGCAAGGACAGCCTGTGGCTGTTGTTGTGGGGGGTACTACGAATTCTAAGTGTAGCACAGAGTCACAAGATCACACACGAAACGCAGTCTGGTAACCAAGCGTTGATGGTTTATGAGGAACATTTGAACTAGAGAGGGAACAACTAATTGAAAAGTGAGGCAGAGCAAAAAGCCGAAAAGAAAGCCAAGAAAGAATGGCACATTTAAGAGAGCAGGTTAACAAGCGTTTAAAAGCGATCTGTAAATGCACTCTGTTTTACAGGACACTTGTTTTACAGGAATCTTGTTAACACCCAGTATTCCCTTAGACTACCATGGAAATAGTAAGGTAAACATACAAGATGTAAAAAGTCTACAAATAATATGTATTTTATATTTGTAGAGAATTCAGAAGTTCAACCCAATTTAAAGTTAAGGGAAGTGTATGAAAACAGCAAACAACAACAAATTGCTAAATGACCAAAACACGGTTATTTCCAAGTGAAAGCCACTGAATTTTTCCATCCATCAAATACTTGAAACAACGATGCAACTGTGAGTCACCTTCCACACAAGCAAGGGTTCAGTGAACGGTTACTAGGGCAGATTATCATATGAATCTCTGGATGAAATCCACACAAGATTATTTATAATTTTTTTCCGCATTCCGGAATGAAATAATCCAACTCCTCGCTCCGTTCATATAGCTTGAAAGCGGTTCTATTCCGCAGAGCATTTCAACGTTAAAAGAATACATCAAAACGTGTGAATCTCGGTGCAAAGGTTCGTCTCCCAGCGCTGGTCTATCGGTCCAGTAGTGCAAACAGAGGAGAGGTTAGATTCAGAAGCCCGATTGTGTCTCGGAGGTAGGGAGAGCCAGACAGGCAGCGAGACATTAACTTCCGACCTTTGACCTGGACTCACCAATTTCAGACGAAACGACGACCAAACTTTGGAACCCCTGGGAGGGGCTCCCGAGGGCAGACAGGTGCCAAGTGGGACGGAGGACGTCTGGGAAGTCAGCCCATACTGTAACCTTTGGACTGGAGTGAGTCATGAATGGTCGTGACAGTTCAAGTATAGACCTCGAATAAATAAAGGTGTACTTTGACCTTTGGACTTTAGGGTTCACGATGACTTTCTGACCCAGAAACTAAAATGCCCAAATTGTGATGAATGAATAAACCATTTTGACCACTTCAGTAGATTCTGACCTAGGATGTTACCTTTCTAGTCAACCAATATATTATGGGCCATAGAATCTGATTAAACATTTACAATTTAACAGTCTGTTTTGTCGTGACAAAAACACATGATAAAAAGAGGAGCCACTTTGCCCCCAAATAAACAAACATTAAACGACTGCGACAGACCAAACCTCTACTTAGATATCAATTATTGTCCTCGTCTTGGAGATCAAAGTTTCACAAAGACCAAAATAGAATCAACTGACAGCAATCATTTCATAATGGCGTGGAGAAGTGCCACAAACAAAAAACAAAAGAGACTTAAGTGTAATTGTCAACTAATAAATGGAATTCCCAAATGCAAACACGCTGTATTTACCAATGAATTCGAGGAAGTCGCAGTTGACAGACAGCTATGCGTCACTTGTGTCACCTCTTTCACCTCCCCCCTGTGATAAGAGAAGTGAGATAAACTCCAAGACAACGTTTGCCCTCTGTTTTACAGCTGTGCCGAAGGAGAAAGTTGAGCATGCGCGTGCTAAACTGATTAGCAAAATGAAGGTATCTCCACAAAGGTCAGTCTTGACTTCATATTCCCACCATAACCTCTCATCCTCCCCTCCGTGACATACATCGGTTGTTTATGGACTGTGTGACGCACGTCTCTGAATCCGTCATAAACATCCTATCCCGGCTCGGGCGCGTGCAGGAATACCTTCTGTTCCCCTCAGTGATCGACGACAGCACCTCAGGACTTGGTTTCGTAAAGCATGTGTTGGGGCCGTCAAGTTCGTTCCCGTGGCGTTGGTAATACCATTCAGAGTGTTGTCCGTGTGTTTAGGTCTGGGTCACCCGGTGACCTACTTTTCTCTGTGTTCCGGGGAAGTTTCTGGGTGTTTCTGGGTGTTTCTGGGTGTTTCTGGGTGTTTCTGGGTGTTTCTGGGTGTTTCTGGGTGTTTCTGAGTGTTCTGGGTGTTTCTGGGTGTTGTGTTTCTCGAGGAGGGGTTTCTGGTCATATTGAAAGGGATCGGCGCTCGGCTCGCTGCTCTGTAAGGGATACCAGAAGGGATATTAAAATGGGCCGGTCACAATGGAGACGGTGTCTCGTTTCCCTTTGTGTGTGTCGTCTTCCCTGCGGTACCGGCGTGGAGGTGAAAAGCCCCACAAAGACCTCCGACTTGTGTGAAAACTCAACCGTGCCGTCACGTTAAAAAGGATTCTGTGGCCATCCCTGAATTTGTTCTTCTTTTTACGGGGTAGTACATGTTCCTTGACACTCTTGTTTTTGCCTATGTGCATCACCGTAACGAGCCATTAACAATGCAGACCGACGACGACCAGAAGACGAGCCTCGAGACCGTACTCTTTGTGTGTGACTGGCGTGGAATATTTGGCTTTTTTCCCCTCAACTCAGTGTATTCGTCAGTGCTATGCGCTTTGCCTCTGAGAGGCTTGGCATTTCAAGGAGCCCTGACAGCAGTGTGAATGCTTACATCTCCAAACGCCTGTTCTCTCATCTAGCGATTGACCCATATCCACTGAATGTGGAGGGAAAAAAATCAAGAGGAATTCTTAAGTTGTTTCTGGTTCCTTGTCAAAATACGGAAAACAGGTCATGCATGGATGTGTGTGTTTAAGGCTGTGTGTGTGTGTGTGTTTGCGAGCATGCACAGATCTATGTATGGTGCAAAAGCATGCACATGTATGCGAGGGTGTATTTTTGCCTAGGATTCCGTGTGTGTGTTTGTGTGTGTGCGTGCAAGTGTGCGAGTGTATGCGTGTGTGTGTGGTGATGTGTGGGTATGCGTGTTTGTGTGTGTGAGTGCACGTGTGTGTGTGTGTATGCGTGTGTGTGTGTGTGAGTGCGTGTGTGTGAGTGTATGCGTGTGTGTGTGTGTGTGTGTGTGTGTGAACGCTGACTCAAGCAAGCCTAGACCGGTTGGTTTCTATGTGAGTGGCCCTGTACGTGCACTGGCCCTGAATCTTGTTGACCTACTTGGTGCTCTGGGACTAATCCCTGGGTGTTCTGCGGGTGGTCCGGGGAGGAGCCCTCCTCCGGTTTCCCCGCTCGCATTTGAATATCAGATGGCAAAAGGCGGGGCCTCGTGAAAAAACATCCCTGAGCTGCCAAGGGATTTGACTGGAACGCCTGCCAACAGAACACGCAATGTTTTTCCTGTGCCCACTCTCTTTTCTCCACCCCCCCCCTCCTCCCCTGTGTGTCTCTCTCTCTCTCTCTGCTCTCTCTCTCTCTCTGCCTCTCTGCCTCTCTCTAACCTGCTACCTCTCTGACCTCTCGACTCTGCGTAGACTCGCTACTCTCTACCTCTGCTACCTCTCTACATGCTCTACCGCGCTACCGATATCTCGCTCGCTCGCAGCTCTCGATGCTCTCTCTCTCTCTATCTCTCTCGATCTCTAGCTATCTCTCTCTCTCTCTAGATCTCTCTCTCTCTATCTCTCTCTCTCTCTCTCTCTCTCTCTCGCTCTCTCGATCTCTCTCTCTCTCTCTCTCTCTCTCTCTCTCTCTCTCTCTCTCTAACACGTATCTCTATACCGGGGTCTAGCGTTCTTTCTCTTCTTCTTCCCCCTTTTGCTTATCCGCCCTCGATCTGCCCGCTCTCACGGCGCGTCAGGTCTCCTCGTGTTGTTTTGCCTTCGTCACCTGGCCTTGTTTACACGCTCCCCCCACACCCCAACCAACCAACCCACCCACCCACGTCCTCCCACCTCTCCTCCTCCACCCCGTGAACGCCGGAGGCCGCCGACACCGGCCGTCGCTTCTCTTAGCGGGGCCTGACCGGTCACGTGACCCGGTCGACCCCCCCCCACCCCCGCAGGACCGAGAGAGAAAACCCGACCGTAAATTCCGCCCTATCGGCTCGCTCGCCGAAGGCTGACGTTTTTTTCACCACCGACACAACCGACACGCTGTCTTCCTTTCCTGAGAGGGTTTTATGACTTATGTTTGGGTGATCCAATTAGTCTTTCACCTTGCGCTTTACGGCCTCTCCGACTGCTCTGTCACCCACCACAGCCTATTTGCAAGTATAATGAGCCATAGATATACCATTAATGGTGTACACTGTCTCAGGCCCAGTGGGGTGACGTTATTCCAAGACTAAAGCCCTGCTAATAACAACATAGGGGAGGAGGGGGGGGGGACCAATCTACAACAACTGGTCCCACTGTATACGACTGTAAATGGACTGCGTCTGTGTATGTAAAACATGGATGCAGTCTGTCGGATATTTACATATAGGTATACTCCGCGACGCTGTTCATACGGCTATGTGGCTGATGTTGCGTGACAACGTACGTTTTGATGTGAAGGTGTGTCGCCGGTCGGTCGACTGAACAAGCTCCCTAGAAGTGAAATCCTAAAGGTATCTGATACCCTTGGTCTTTTTTTTTAACCGTTGCCTGCGACTTTGTCTGCCAGCGTCTCTACTACTCTCTCTCTCTCTCTCTCTCTCTCTCTTTGTCTCTCTCTTTGTCTTTGTCTCTCTCTCTCTTTGTCTCTCTCTCTCTCTCTCTGGGTGGAGGCAGAGCAGCAGAGAGTCAGATGTCAGGGATCGAGGCAGTCCACCCACCCACCCCTGCCTGTCTGACGCGCACACACACGCACAGATACCGGTATGCACACGCTCCCACACACGCGCACGCACACACTCTCACACACAGACAAGGACACACACACACATTCACCCACTCGCAGACACAGACACGCACGCACATTCGCAGACACGAATGCACACACACACACACACACACACACACACACACACACACCACACACACACACAGAGAACACAATTCCGTGTCCCTGGGCCCTCGTCCCAGCAGCCCACCAGCAGCAGCAGTTCCCACGGGGCCGCTAACATTCTATTGACCCTGTTGACTCATTATCAGATCTGCTTGGAACACACTGGGGCACTTTAACCCGCGGTCCGTACTCCCCCTCCCTCCCTCCCTCACACACACACACACACACACACACACACACGTACTGATACACTCGCGTTCACACCGAACGCACACGCGAGCACGTACGGGCGCACACACTTTACGGACTACGAGATAACTGGCCGTGGTAGAAAGTCGGACCGGCGATAAACGGTTCGAAGGCCACACGCTGTGGAGTCTCACAGAGCGGGGTCGTCTGAACGCCACGAACGGTATCTCTTCCTCCGCAGACCCAGCTCCGGCTTCCCAGGGGAGGACCGGTGTTTAGCAAACACCCCCCACCCCCCCCCCTCCGTCACACACACACACACCCCTACTCATCGCTAAATGTCTTAGCAACTAATGAGCTGTCAGTGTGCAAACCGCTGTCATCTTTCGACACAAAGGCTGTGGAAGGACAGGCTCCTTCCGAGGCGCCTCAGACGATGCCTCGCCGTAGAGGGATGGGAAGGTGTCTGGCGTGTGTGGAACGCACTGAAGGTTGGGCGAAGACTGATGGTCCAAACGGAGAGAGAGAGGACAGAGACTGGACGGAATCTCGGACGAGTTCCCTTCAGGCCAGCGCTCCTGTGTGTGCTCGACGAGGTACAAAGCCAAAATGTAATTGTTATAAAGCCCAGGCTATTATTAGTCTAAAACCAGTACGAGCAGGCTGGCTTTCAGTGTGTGTGTGCGTGTGTATATGTGTGTGTGTGTGTGTGTGTGTGTGTGCATACAGTACGCGTGTTTGTGTATGAGTCAGACAAAAAGCAGATTAGTGAAAACACTGAGGTAAAATAAGCAGTCTGACCTTGCTCTGAAACTGAAAGGCAATCCTCTGAATGATCCGCGGGTCACTGGCTTTGTCCTTCAGACAGTTAAAGTCTATCCTTCTCATCCCCCTCTCCCTGTCTCTCAGCGCATCGTTATCCCCCCTATCTCTCTCTCTCTCTCTCTCCCTCCTCCCGCCCCCCCTCTCTCCCTGTCTCTCTCTCACTTTATCTCCCTTTCATTTTTTCTCTCTCTCTCTGCCTCTCTCTCTCTCTGCCTCTCTCTCTCTGCCTATCTCTCTCGCTCTCTCTCTCTCTCCATCTCAACCCCCACTGGCGGTCTCACACCCTCCCTCCCTCCCGTTCCTCCCTCCATCATCTCTTCCTCCTCAGCAGTGTTTGTCTTTATTAGTGTTGGGTCCTCACACTACCCCCCGCCCTCCAGTGAACTTCATTCCGTGTGACACTGCGGCGGATGTGCTCAACCAACATTTATTCAACTGTCTCCTGATACACCCTCGTCTCCTTGTTCTTCTTCTTCTACCCCGCCGGGCTCCTTGAACGCGGCCGTCGGTGCTATTTAAAGAGGCGCGCGCGCGCCCGCCGTGACAAGCTGCGACGCCACTGATGCGTCTGATCATCGGGGCGTGTGCTCAAAAGCATGCCTGACACCCGAGACATGACAAACGGCAAACACTGTAGTCGCATTCAAACACCCCATCCACCCACCCCCCCCATAACACACACACACCTCCCCTCCCCCCCCCCGTCCACCCCCCTCCTCAACTCTTTGAGCTGTGAGATGTTTGACGCTAGAGGAGGCAGCTAAAGTGGCTGGCGTTGCCAGGTGAGCAAGCGGCGCCCCCTTGATGTATAGGATGCCTCCAGAGTTGCTGCATGCGCTGGAAATTACAAGCGTGTCAGCAACTTCCAGATGTCAGTTATGCAATGTCTAATTACAGCGGTGCATTGGCCGGTTGAATACTATGTGTGTGTGTGTGTGTGTGTGTTTGTGTGTGTGTGCGTCGGTGACATGCGTCGGTGCGTGTCGCTGCGGAAACACGTCCGCGCGTCCGCCTGTGCGCGCGCGTCGACTTCGCCGACGACGCGTTCGAAAGAGATACATTTGGCTTTTATTGGGAAAACAGTCCTTCTAAATCCCAATTGGTGTTCTCGTGGGCTCTCTCTGCTCGACGTACGCCATCCTCCACGACTGTGTGTGCGCGAGCCAGTCTCAGGGAGATCCAAATCCCCCATAGATCTCCTTGCTCAAGGTGTGCATCAATACACAACCACTATCCTGGGATTCGACCTCACCACCATCTGGCATGCGTTGTTGTCAGCCTGACTAATGTACTACGCCGCCATCCTGAACCGTACCGTCCCCTCAGACTGGACAATCACTCCAGGCCAGTCGCTCTCTCAGCGTATGGAACCAACAGCACTGACCACCACGTACGGAACAGCAGGCATAGGACTCCAAAGTGGGAAATTGGTTGAATGCGTGACACAGAAGGCGATGTCATGATGACGTGATGATGATGTCACCTGGTCCAGCCAGGGGTTCGGTCGATGATTCTTCACGTCGCTTCAGGGAACTTCACTATTGTAAGCCGTAGTGCTAAAAAGGACTGAAATGGGTTCCCGCCCCCAAAAAGTGGAAAAGATATTATCGTAAGTACTGTCAGGTGCGAGCCCCATCCGTCCGAACTCTTTGGACCTGCCAATGTTTTGAACAGCTACGACTGGACATCTCGCATATCTGGTTTCATCGCCCAAACTGGGGCCTGTGTCCTGGGAAGCAGGAGTAACACAAGTCTGAACATTTGAGCATGAGAGTTCTTGTGTAGTTAGTACAGACACGGGGTAAACTACAGTTACACCGTTAGAAGTGTGTGCTGCTGGCTCCTCATTGGCTGGTGCTCTTGCTACAGACACAAACACGCGTCTGCCCAAGGAATTGAGGGGGTGAAAACGTTGTCAATGCGCTTCTAAAACTGCGACTCTACAATCGACAGGAAGAAGGCAGGGCAAACCCCTCGAAACTCTGCACGGCCGAACTTGTCGTGACGAAAGCCAATATTTTAAAAAAAAATTACCTCGTTTGGAAATTGGAGTATTTGCACAGGGCCTCTGACATCGGTCAAACGTCCGGACAGATTTCCAGTAATTGGGGATTGACACCAATGACTTTATCTCAGAATAAATTACTGGCTTGGTTTCCGGCCCCATTGACACAGAGAAGGTTTCTTTTTCTAACCCTGACCTTTAGCGGTGATGGTTCTACCTCCTGCCCGCAGGAATAGCACCATGTGGATTATCACGACCGGGGGACACGCGTCGCCTCCAAATGCTAATTATGTTTTATGTTGCCTCAGTTCCTGGAATAGCTTTGATTAAGTCTGTTGTGTGTCTGCGTGTCACTTAAAGTCAAATGAAAATGGGACGTTCATAAAAATACAAAAAAACGTTTGCTGCATGTGTTGGCTAATTAATTATTTTCCTGATTGTCTGCAAAAAAAAACGAATGGGGGAGAAAGAATGCTGTTTGTTCAACTAACTGTAATCCTTGTAATTATTGTAACCTCAAAACCTTGAGATGAATAATTCTGCATATTAATGCATTTATAAGCGTCTAGACTAAGTCGTCAATCTAGTAATAAAAAGCACGATAATACAGTGTCAAAGGCTTCCGAATTTATTAGAAAATGTCGAATGTTAAATTGAGCTTCTCCATTTCCTTCCAAAGGGATGAAAACGTCCTGCTTGTCATGCAATCATCATCCTCAACAAACAACATGCGGCCATCTTGTTTTCGCATGTTCCCGTTCCTGTGTGTGCGCGTCCTGACACATGACGACGGATCAATTGTCAGGTGACAGCCGCGAGGAAACAGAGAGAGACGGAGGATTTACACGGCCCCTCTGACACCCTCCTATCAACCTCCCCACCTCCCGCGATAAAGAGACTAGCCCCCTGACAAGGACGCGCAGCCCTTGTTTGGCAGCTCAGAAGTTAAAAGATTTGCTGTCTTCCCTCTCCCCCTCTCTCTCTCTCTCTCTCTCTCTCTCTCTCTCTCTCTCTATCTCTCTCTCTCTCTTTTTTATGGCAGATTTCGGCGTAAAGCGAATAACCTTTGTGAATTATTTAGTTTATTGACCTCTGCGGGGATTTAATATGAAGGTCGTTTCCTGCTGGCAGAGCGAGAGCCAGCAGGCTCCTCAGGTGACATGGGCAAGGTCACCCGTCTCCCTCCAGTTAATAATATATTTGTCACACGCAGTGTGTTAGCCCCCGACACAGCGCTACTCCCTTCCACTTGATTAGCGCCACCAATAAGGGCTGCCAAAGATAATAAAGTAGACATTGGCTTAAGGAGATGTGTCAAATGTCCCCAGCATCTCTCTCTCTCTCTATCTCACACACACACACACACACACACACACACAGAGATACGCGTGCGCCGACACACACGCACAGACGCGCGCACACACACATTTCACACCCTCCCTCCCTCCCTTCCTACCTCGCCTCCTCCTCCTCTCTCTGTTCTTGTTTTATTGTTTTCCAGATGAAGGTTAAAGGGAGATGCTGAACAGACAGAACAGCCCGGGGGGGGCTCTCAGGCTCGGCCCGGCCCGGCCCGGGGTGGGGGGTGGGCAGGCACGGGCACAGACCTGCACTGGGCCTCCCCCCCCTCCTTCTCCTCCTCCTCCTCCTCCTCCTCCTCCTCCTCCTCCTCCTCCTCCTCTCCCGTAAGCCGGTCGGTCATAAGAGTGGGGCCCTCTCTGCCACAGGGGCAACAGTCGGGCACTGGTTCCTGACCGAGCCGTCACTGATAACAATCGGGTAGAGCTATGGAGCCTTATTAGCGCCGCCGTTGGGCCGCGGCGGGGGAAGGCGGCGAGGAGGAGGAGAAGGGCCAGGTGAATTATGGGGGAATGGTGAAATGCATTATCGTGAGGGGGGGGGTGGGGGGGGAAGGAGCAAATATTTTGTGGCACGGCGTTGTAATTAAGTTGGTGCAGATTGTGAGGGTAGAGGGAGCCGGTAATGGAGGTTTTAAATCTTTGGGAGCATTCGAGACCTAAGTGCTACATTATTGATTTGATTATATGAAAAGTAGCTGGTGATAACAGAGGATGTGTTCGAGCTGGAGGAGGACTGACTGATGGCGGTACTCTCGCTACTGCTGCACTGCTAGGCTGGGAGCTGCAGTGTGTGTGTGTGTGTGTGTGTGTGTGTGTGTGTGTGTGTGTGGTGTGTGTGTGTGTGTGTGTGTGTGTGTGTGTGTGTGGTGTTTGTGTGTGTGTGTGTGTGTGTAAACGTGTGTGAGTGTGTGTGTGTGTGGGGGGGGGTGTTTGTGTAAACGTGTGTGTACGCTCGTGTGTGTGTGACTCCTGTTTGTCCTCTCCCTGACTAGACTAGTTTGCATGAGGAGGTCAGAGGAAGGGGATGTTGACAGCCATATATGGTCAACACTTTGCGAGAGGGAGAGGCAGACCATAATGACAACATAATCACTCGGCAACATCCCTCAGACGCTTCGGCACGCATAGATCTGGGATATAAACGGCTGTGGCCGACGTGCGGGCTGTGCGCTTATCTCTCCGTGTCATCCCGTGGAATAACACTTTCAGATTAGACAAATAACTGTTTGCGTATGTCTTCTGCCGGTTCCATCGAATTTACCGCGAAGAGAGGAATGCGTTTTGTTGGTGGGGGGGGCTGGGGGGGGGCTGCTCTGGGGGGGGGGTGTTTACAGAACATCTAGGGATTTCATCTCGTGAGCAGGTCTTCATTGTGATCAAACGATTGTGGAAGACACACATAACATGTTAAGAGCGCGCTGTGGAAGCATCCGGTCTGAGCGGCGGCGCGATTCCACTCGAGGTGGAAGACATTAGCATGATGTATGATTGTCCGCGCGGACTCGCTACATTTTCATTAAACGAATAGATTTGTGGAGTCTATTAATGACCTTCTATTCTTGACCTTTTCTCTATTATCTGAAACTGCCGGCCATCCATAACTCAGTTGATCTCTATCTATAAATCCTTGTTCTTTAGCCGTCACCTCCCTATCGTGACAATTAGGCTCAATACTTGACATCGTGTTTGCTAAATCCTGATTAACTGAACCTAACATTTCCATAGGATATTTGAAGAGGATTAATGAATTCAATTGTTTCTATTATATTTGGGAATCGTATTGGTCTCTTCCAGAATTCCAGGTTTTACAGTACTGGAGTCAGTACTTACTGTTCGTAGCTATTAAAATGCTAATGGAAATACTGGTGTAGCCTACACTTGAATTTAGCCCTTCTAACAGGCTAATACAGAATGAGAAAACTGTAGACTGTATGTCATACAGAAGAACCACATAATAACTGTGTTTATGTCTATTCTAGCACCATGTCTTTGTCCTCACAGTGAATTTGTTGTCGTTGTTTACGTGTCACACTTAAGAGTAGGCCAGAGCCCCTTTCAGCTCCTGAAGCATTATTTCTTACCTAAAATATCATCAGAATGATCTAGAACGAGTACAACTCCTTCTTTATACTCCATAACCCCCGACCTTACCACGAGAACGACCGTGAATAATATCGTTATGATGGTGTCAACACGGGACTGATTATTGAATGAATGCATTCATTAATAACTAATGAACGAAACGACACAGGAGATGGTCAGGACCAAGTGGCGGTGAGTTAGGCCCCAGTGGCCTTTGGGGGAGGGGGGGGGGCCTCCGTCCACCAGGCGGGCAGGGAAGAGGGCACCAGACACTCATTGGCCTCTTCATTAAGGTGGGAAGGGGCAGATCTCCAGGGTCGAGGTCCCGTCCGTCCGTCCGAACTAACTCGGGAGTCTCGGAGAGCTCATTTGCAACCAGACGAGCCCCATTGTAACAGCGAATAAAAACAATATTGATCTCGCTAGTGGCCACGGTGCCCGCGTGTGCGTCTTATTGATCAGGATCAAGCACTTATCAGTCTCCGGACCCGGAGCGTGCAAGAGTTAAGCACGGGCCTCAGGTCTTAATTACGACAGTGGCCTTTACGAGGTTCCCGGGCCTAATGATGCTACGGTAATGCTACTGCGTTTGACCTTCGCTATGGGCTCGTGGGGGTCGGACGGCACGGGATCGGATTATTCTCACCCCGCCTCTCCCACCCGCTTCCCGTTCAATATTTTTCGGCCCCCGAGCCGAGCCGAGGAATATGATTTGGCATTTTGTCCTCCACAAGCTGTTAGTCGCTTCCTCGTTTACGCGTGCCATACGTGGGCTCGGAAGCCAGTTAATAGCTGGCCGTGGTCCACAGATACGGCATCTACATTCGGGTTCGTTCTTTTCTTTTCATGTTTTATAGCACGGTGGACGGTGTGCTGTTGTGTTTTGGTGGCAAGTTGCAGAGCCAAAAGGCAATTGCACAGACGTTTATTCCAACGGAACCGCATACTGCCCGACACACGGCACAGCTTTTGTTTGACAGCTTTTGTTTCTGAATGTAAAACATATCTTACTGACACACTAAACACATTATAGGAGGAAACCATCTTTATCTCATGAATATGTCAATTCTGCTCCATCCGGACTCCAGACTGCGAGAAGAGCAAAATAAAACATTTCAACACGACTCATGCGTGTCCGACCATTATTTGAACCGGCGAGAACATTTTAGTTCCACGGGAATGTATTACCATGCTCAAGATGTTCCCGTTGGCCTATTCAGTATGACACCAACGTGTTCTTCTTCTGAGCTTCACAGTGGTTTGGACGTGGGGGTCTTTGAGTCCTATCCGCTGGAATTGACAACGCTGAGCTACTGCTGTGTACAAGGATGCTGGTTATAGACTCGGGCTCGCTAAGAGGGAGCGTATTGTATCTCAAGGTTCTGCTGTCAATCCCTGAACCTCCCCGACCAGGGTCAATCAATGGATCCTCGCTCTCCTCCCTCTCTCTCCCTCACGCTCTCTATCTCTCTCCCCTCTCTCTCCTCACGCTCTCTCCCTCTCCCTCACGCTCTCTCTCTCTCCCTCACGCTCTCTCTCTCTCTCCCTCACGCTCTCTCTCCCTCACGCTCTCTCTCTCTCTCTCCCTCTCTCTCTCCCTCTCCCTCGCCCCCTTCTCCCTCATCCCAGATCAGTGGAGGCGAGAAATCAATGGCGTAAAGTAATCACTGGGCGGAAGATACAGGGAAGGCCCGAGGCCCCCGGGCTCGGCTACCTGAGCTCCATTTCACGGCTCAGCAGCCGCGACACAAACACACGCGGCGCACTCGCCCGTCCTAAACCCGCCCGTCTTAAACAACACCGGCAAGCCCCCTCCCCGCCGCCGCCGCCGCCGCTCCTCACCCCCTCCCCCGGTGACCTGCCCCTCTCCCCCGGAGGAAACTCCCAGAGCGCACTGCAGCACACGCTCAGAGTCTACCTGCCTACCCGGCTATTGATCCGCAGTCCTACACACGGCCCCCTGCCCCCCGCCCCCCCCCCGACAACGCTCTCTCTCCCTCCCTCCGCACCGCGGCTCCCAAACGTCAAAACCCCCCGGCGCTCGCCGTGACCGCCGCTCGCTCTCTCTCTCTTTCCTTCTCTCTCTCTCTTTCTCTCTCTTTCTCTCTCTCTTTCTCTCTCTCTCTCTGGCTGCTGACATCATCAGCTAATGTACAGGAGACAATCTATGCTGCATCGGGGTCCATACGGCCTCTGTTCAATAATGCAACGGTTTTACGGCCCTGTCCACAAAATGGTGCAGTGAAGCCATTTGACAAATTAAACAAAATGGCTCCACATAAAATGAGTCATCGCCCCTCTTCACTCTTCAGCTGTTCCTCCACACGCAGTGGTTGTTCTTCGTTTGGTGTTGGGGCACTTTATCAATCTTCGGAATCATCCGGTAAGTTTCCCCGATGAATCAAAATGTCTCGCTCTGTCAAAGCACCCCGGCGGCACGTCACGACCCGAGCGTCGACCGCGTCCGTTTTTAACCGAGGGTGCGCTTTTGCACCGATTCCTTTTCCAGACACCACAACTGTAACACCCGTGCTACTGGCTTTCAACAGGAACCTGTTTCACCTTTCGTTGACCCGCGAGTGGGTGGCGATGGGAGAGGGTTTCACAGCGGGGGGGTGAGCCTTTGGTGTGCTGTTTGTTTAACAATTGTAAAATGCAAATGACAGCACACACACACACCGAAGCACTGCTGTACTAACAATAGACCCAAAGAGGAGAGGTCAGCGGTGTTTACAAGGGGGCCGGGGGGACTGAAGAAAAAGACAAGGCTTCGCCCATTAAACCCCAATGAGATGGATTTAACCGGAAAACAGGAGCTTCCTCACGAGACGATTCGGTGCTCGGCGGAAGAGCGAACACCGCCACTTGTCCCCGCGGCGACCCCTCTCTCAACCCCCCCCCGCCCTGTCACCCGTTTGACAGGTGACCGGCCCCTTTGATGCGCGGAGGAGTCGCTTGCTTCCTTCACGGCGACCGAAAGGCTCCTTCTAAGAGGGGCAGGTGCACAAGACATGGGACGCCGTGTCTCTTTAATCTCGGGTGCGCCCTGTCAGGACGGAGACGCTTTTAACGAGTGTCTCGGCCGCGCCCGCTCAGACCCGGTCGGTCGTTGGCGGGCGGGCGGAGGGCGACCTGGCCCTCGTCTGAAGAGAAAGGGGGTTGCCGTCAAGGCCGTCTCCCAGGGTTGTGACGGCGGCGAGATTAGCCTCTGTGGTTAGTTTCGACTTTTTTCCCTGGGCTTTTGGGAGAACATGTTCCCAGAGCAGCTCAGGGTCACCCTGATCTCGGAAGATTCTCCCCTCCTCCTCCTCTTTCCTCCTTCGTTCTCCCCTTGTCTCCCTGTGTGTTTTTAGGTGATGTTATCTTTTCACTCTCCTCCCACTCACTGCTGTTCCCTGAAGCTGTCTGAGGATGAACAACTCATTGTTTTTGTCCTTGTGCTGTTTCCCAAAAACGCTATGACTAGTCTGGGGGTGTTGAATGGCTTCCTACACAGCCCTACTTTTCAAAAAGAGGACCAGTCAAAGCCAGACAGCCACCATCTGAACACGTGGTTTGTGTTTGACACGCTTTGTTTTCCTATCCGGAGCCACGTTTTCCACGCAATTTATGTCGGTCGGTGCACTAAGCATGAGATATTTCATTGTGTGTAGGCCTACACAAAACTCCGTAAACCTCACTCGTGGGTGAAACAGGAGACTCGAGCGCATCTGTACGTGTGCGCTCAAAATGGCGTGATCGGTTGGAGAAGCTTTCATCGCGATTCCAACAGAGAGACGAGCATGACGGGCCGTCGTCAGTCGCCCGCGCCTCATCTGTTTACACAAACTTGCGTCTCTCCCCCTCTTTATTCCGAGCATGCACCTGCCCGCGCGTTCCACAAATCAAGAGCGCCTTCAGATGCGATGAGAGTCGTTTCTCCACGGGGGGACTGAGTGATTGAGGAGAAGGCATGTTGCTCCTCGCGAGGGCTCTAAAATTGATGTGCCCTTTCGACTCCGTCGGGGGTGACCTTAAAAATCGGAAAAACTCCCGACGAGACACACAACCACCGTCTCCGCGGCTGATCAATCTCAATGCTCGCCTCAGCCTCCCATCTGCGCCATATCTCAAACACTAAACAACACACATGCTCCAGGCCATTGTAATCAGGGGTAATCTGGAAAAAACCGGTGTGATGCTATCATTAATAAGAGTATAGCTACATGAAGAGTCCACTTTTTTCAGATTGTGTTCTGCTTCATGCTAGTCAACCCCATGCAACTTCCTGAAAGGGTTGAATAGCTCTGAGTTCCCGTGTTGCAGTGTCACCTCAGAGAGAGACAGCTCTGATGTAGCCAGCAGGCTATTAGATAAGAAGAATAGGCGGCGGCACCACATGTTCACAGCAGTTAAACGCAAAAGGCCACTGCCGAGATTGACGAGCAATGGGCATCTGACATTGCAATGTGCAATTATTCCTCGGAAGGAGCAGGGGAAAAAAGAATTTGGGGAAATGGAATCTCTTTCCAGCCATTTCTCTCTCCGGAAAGGAGGCAATGAAATCCTTTATCTACTACGTGCCCAAGAATAATTATCTTTTTTTTTCTTCTCTCTCTCCCTCTCCTCGGCCTTGAGTTGCGTTGTTACTCGATAATTACCGTGGTCCCTGGAGGATTGTCATTAGGGTGCTGACCTTGAGGAGCCGCATGCACCATTGACATCTTAACTAAAGACCGGAACACACTCGCAGAATGCTCACGCAGGGACACTCCGATCGCAGCGTCCGCTGTGAGCTAACTGGAGCGGAAAAGCCAGGGGAAGTTCAGGAAGCGCGGATGGAGAAAAAAGAAAGAAAGAAAGAAAGGGAGAGAGAAAAAAACTCGGCGTGTGATGAGGTGCCGCAAGGGCAAGATGTCTTCAACATCCCCGGCCCCCCCCACCCCACCCACCCGCCCCCGAGCCCGTTTCCTCCACACCCCCCCCCTCCCCTCCATCTCCACCCTGACAGTCTCTGACCTCCATCTACACCAACGTCTCCCCGGCCCCCTCGTTGCCCGTCTCCCGCTCTCCAGTCCTGCAGCCCTCCTCCACCTGTTTCCCCTCTCCCCCCGGGGGCCGGCGGGGGCTGAGTAATTCTCCCCGTGATACCTCCTCCTGACCTTTCATTACACCTGAAGGAAGGAGGGGGGGGGGATATTTCTCCCTTCTCCAGGCGTCACTCCCCATTGGCCGTGACGGCTCCCAGTGCATTGTGGGGGCCCCTTGCCTGCCTGGCCCCTTTTACTTCAGCGCTGGGGGTGCGTGTGTGTGTGTGTGCGTGTGGGATCCTTGCTGTCACAGTGCAGAGCGTGAGGCTCGACCCCAGGTTGACAGCAGACAGACCTGCTATTTGTTGGCTGTAACACCTCTGAGGAGGAAGATGTCACGGGGCATCAGGACAGCCCATCATCTAACCTCCTGGCCCCTCTGGACTCTCTCAGCCTGCATCGCCGCCGGATACAGAGGCAGCCAGATGCTTCACACCTATACACCCCATAATATAATGAACTCCGTTTTGGACAGTCAAGTCGATGGCCCATTTGTTTTACGGCAAAGACGGTGGATCACGTGACAGTAATCCCGCCCAGCCGGTAGCAAGAATCATCGTGTCTCTGTCTGGGTTCTGCAACCGCCGTGTTGACTATTTCAATTGTTTATTGAGCTCCGGTCTAACGTTCTTCCGAGAGTGTTTCGATTCCGTCGTGACTAAAAACGTGACCGTCTCCGACCGGCGGGTTATGCTGCATCTTTTTTTCTCTGAATAACCAATCGCACACAGCCAAGATGGAAGCACACAGGAGACTCTCTCTCTCTCTGTCTCTCTCTCTCTGTCCCCCCTCTCTCTCTCTCTCTCTCTGTCTCTGTCTCTCTCTATGTATACACTAGAGAGAGAGAGAGAGAGAGAGAGAGGAGAGAGCAAATGAGAGCGTGTGAGAGAGAGAGAAAGAGACTTGCTCGCCAACTAGTAACATCCCAACATCGTTGGGGATTGACACGACCGTGGCCGGGGCTGTACATGTGTCACAGTCATAAAAAAGGCAGCAGTGTTTAATTCGAGGCGCTGTGTACCCTACCCGTCTCCCCTCCCCTCTCTCAAAGCCTCTTTTCTGCAGCTTTTCCTAATTTACACCGAGCCAGAAGAATGGATAATTGCTGACCAGAAAACAGGTTTATTTTGCTATCCTATTAAAACATACATGGTGACAATGTTTGTCCTCGGCTGCGAGTGTGATCACAGAGGCGGCTCTAATGCTGCCCGGCTCGACACATCCGAATACGTACACAGGGGCGGCTTTAATGCTGCCGGCTTGACACATCTGAATAGGCCACGCAGGGGTGGGGATCTCAAAATTAGAACTGGGATCACATTGGTGGCATAACAAACGACACTTTTTTTTGGGAGGGAATTGGGCTCCGTACCCTCTCTTGCTCAGGAGTCCTAATTTCCTCCTGGTCCCTCAGTGACAGACCCTTTGTCAGTGATGGAGGCTTTGTAGATATTCCTGTGCCTGGGGAATTCGAATTTATTTTTTGATTATTCGAAACAATGGGACTCAAGCTGAGACTGAAATGGGTCACAAATGGATTATGGTTTTTTTTGTTTGTTTATTTCCTGACACCACTTTCATTTGCTAATTTTAGACGTGGTAAGTGTTTCGTGATTCGCCGAATCTGTGACAAACCAGGGGTGTCGTCGTTAAGCTTCGACAAACTAGGTTGCTTTGTCTGGAAAACGAGACCACACCGATGCTCGGGGATGTGTCGCTCTGACTTGAAAGAGAACGCTAACCTCGCCGTCGATGTCGACACTCGCTGACTGTCTGAGCTCACGATAGGTGAGCCACGTGGCGCTAACGAGGACTCACGACCCGCTCCATGGTAACACCTCGCCACAAAGTCTCTCACCGTGTCGTTTGAATTAGCCCACGAGTGATACGCCGAAGGCCTAATAAACACATGAATAATGAAGGTTTTCGGGAGGAACCAAAGTGTTCCTTTACAGAAATGTTACGCTTTTAACGTCGAAGCGCACACACTCACTTGGGGATACACGGAAGGAATAACGCATCCACAAGGTGTGGTGGACGAGCGAAGGCGCCCAAGCGGGAAGGTGCTTAGTCATCCTGGCCCCGTACAGTAAGTACTTTTACAGCCCCTCGCAAACACACACGTTGCGTGTAATTAGCCGGGCTGTCCCTCTCCGGCAGTTGGAATTGAAAGGGTATACTTCATGACCCCTGAGGGTCACAAAGGGTTAAAGGTCACTCTGGGGGGCCGACTGGGGGAAAACGGCCGAACCCCACACACGCAGCCACGGGCAGACACGCACACGCAGGCATGCGCAAACACAAACTCGAAATACGACCCACCGATACTCGTTCTTATGACTCACGACGCGCCCATGAGCACATTTCCATGATACGAATCCTGCCATGGTTTCCATGTATACGGTATAGCGCCGGTTTAGCGATTAGGCATCAGGACGTGTCGTGCAAATTGTCTCGAGAGTCGAGTTAGAAGGAGTTCGGACGGGCCTCTCTCTCCTTTGCAGTGTTCCTTGGAGGTGGAAAAAGGTCGACGCGTCCCCGAGGACTAGGGGGGGAGGGGCGGGGCGGGCGCCACGGCGACAGGGTCTGACATTCAGAGGGAGGGAATGACATTGTGTGCCACCCGCGTGCCCCGTGGCAACGCACTGCACGGAGGCAATGTCAGTGTGATCTGACTTTGCCTCGCACACACACACACACACACACACACACACACACGCATCTCCATCACACGTGACTGCCAAGCACCTCTCACGTCAACTGCCAGTTAACAAAGGCGCGCCACCTTCCAGATGTACGCGGGCAACGTCTCCCACAGGGCAGGTTTAGCCGGGAGCACGTCGGGGCGCAGTTCTTTTGTCGTGTCGTTGCCCCGAGATAGCTAACATCTGGGGAGAAATCTTGCTCTGCGACACAATTATAAAAGAAGCTAACCGGTAATGTAAAAAAAAATAGGTACATACGTTTTGTTTGATCCGTGTCTCACCACGACATGGTCAAGGGAAGACATGCAGAGGTGGGAGCTTTCAGATCAAGTCGGGCTCTTCCTGTGCGTCTAAAACAAGAGATTCCCGCGCAAACGAAATAAGTGTGGGTGCCAGATCCCCACGTGCAAAAACCAGTTCAAGCAGTTCTTGTGCAACTGACACGTATAGCCGTATATTTAAGACAATGTGATAACACATGACATCGGAAAATAAGTTACAACGGTTTAGGGATGCTTTTCCCCATTCTCGATAACCTCACAATGTCAACAAAACACAAAATCCAATTATCTTATTCATACATGGAACAATGACCTTTGACTTAACATTCAAATGGTCAATTCCAATATAACTCATACACCAGAGAAACTGTAAGAAATTGTTTTTTCCCCCCCTCCGAACCAGAGCTTATCTAAACTGGGGACTATATTTTACAAGATATCTGTATTGTGTCCTACATAAGTCATCTGAACTACAACTCCCAAGGAGAGAAGGGATCAGATACTGGGGGTCTAGCGTCAAGGACAGAGAAGCCATTTAGAGGTGGCGTTTCAGTCACCGCAGCAGACACTGCCTATCTATCTTTCCTCCACTCCTCTCCTTCCATCCCTCTCTCTTCCCTGCCATTTCAGGCGTTTACTCTCTCTCTGTCTCTCTCTCTGTCCCTCTCTTTTCTCTCTCTCTGTTGTTTCTCCTTCTCTCTCTTCCTTTTCTCTCTTTTCTCTCTCTCTCTTTTTTTCTTTCTTTCTCTCCCTCTTTTTCTCTCTCTCTCTCTCCCACCCTTTTACCTCTCGCTCTCTTTCCACATTTTCTCCCCTCTGTCCCCCACCATCCCCCTCTCCCTGTGACACGCTGACGAGGCAGCTGGGAGGAAGCTGTGTAATAAAAGGAAGAGCTAATGAAAGGTCACCCGGGGTCACCGTGCTCACATACCTCCACCGGACAAGGGGATGAGAGGTCGGCCCCACTCCGGGGGGAACAAACTGTTTCACTTTTTTTGACTAGAGGGCGTCAAACATTCAAAAGGTCACAAGTAAGGGCACGGGGGGCTGTGACCCCCGGGTTCAGATTCTGAGCAACCTCGGGGTCAGAGGTCGAGGCAGGAATGCTGGGTAAAGGAGAGGTCGGGGGGCTGGGTCAAAGGTGTGGTCTCCATCCTGTCTGGATGAAGGCTGCTGTGTTAATGAACGTTTTACTCCTCTCTTTGTGAAAGGCAGAGCTGTAGGCTTACCTGCGGCAGTCCTCGTTACTCAGAATCCCAAATACGCACAGAGGGACTAATGTGATTTGGATTCCATATATAACGAATGAATAAAATATGGAGAGAATCAATACATACCATTAATTCAACTCATACCATCAATTCCTAAAGTGTAGTTCAGTCAAATGTAAATGATGAAGGGGGATTTTCAAGTGAAAAAGGGGGAAATCGCCCGCAGGTCAGTTTACCATCGCTTTGGAGACTCTTGTGGTGATCGACCAGACTTGAACATTCAAGCCCCTGACTGAGAACACCGTACCACACTGTGGTGAACACAAACACTGTAGAATAAGTCAAGAGACACACACAAAAAAAACGATCTCTTGCTTCAAAACTCGCTCATTTCCTTATCCATTTACCGTGGGGCTGACTGTGTAGCACGCAGTCGATGGAGTCGACGAGGACAGAAGAAACGAGTAGCTAACGCAACTCATTCATCTCACCGGGAGAAGTGGGATCCCTGTGACACGGCGGCCGTCGACGCTGGTGTGACACTGCCACCATCAGGAGAGCAGTCAAACTGAGCTCGTCAACACAACACGCTCTGGCGCACCTCAGAGCCTGTTACCATGACTGCGTCCCAACTGGCACGTGACACGTCACAAAGCACCCTGTGACGACACACAGGAGAGGTGGCCTACTTCCTGCCGTTTACCGTACGCCCCGTCATTGTTAATCCAGTACTTTTCCGGTGTGGACAGTTTTAAAGACCGCGTATCACGATTGCAGGACAGGAAGCCCCCTGTAGAGGGCACTGCCGTGCGACCGCAAACTTGCGACCATCTAAATGTCATCTTTTTTTCCCCCTCAGGCGATTTCAGTCATATGGGAGAGACGGGGTGAAATCAGGTACGCACCACGCAAAGCGACAGAGAGTCACATGACACGTGGGGAAAGTCAAAACATTCTCGTCTATCCTTTTTTTCACTGGCCGGTTGATTGGATCTGCGCTGCTGTCGGTCAAAGCGCTGACCTTCTACAGTGTTTCCCGCCTAACTGCACAGCTATCCCTGAGCTTCCTGAACCGGCTGCGGCAGAAAACGACAGCAGACCAGACCGTCACACTCCACGTAGACCAATTGTGAAAACGAGGTCTGCACAATCCTGTCAAGGCGTTTAATCTGATAGAGGGATTAAATATGCCGCTGTGTGTATTAACTAGGCTCCTAACCGTATTAGGGTTAATTGGGCCTGTCACAACCGAGCCAAACCCATCAGAATGGAGTCGGCATCCACTCAAGATAAACGTGAACCGTGGCTAGAAGAGGGAGGCTACCTTCGTGTGTTTCTGTGTACTACCGACAGGGCCCCGTCTCGAAGCGTATCGCCGTGTGGAGACACTACAGCTCTGTGTGTGTGTGCGAGTGAGAATGATGACAAAGGGACTTTGAGTCTTGCTCCAGCAGCAACCTAATCTAAATCATCCCCACACACACACACACCCACACCCCCTCCCGGGCGGTGAGAGCCTAGCGTGAAGGCCAGGGCGCAGACAGACATGCAACATCGAGGGAATCCTCCACACTTCTTCTAAACGGCTCAAATGGAGCTACGTGTCGTGGCGGTCGGAGAGCCGTTTCTCACGCACACCTGACGTGTGTGTGGGGGGGGGGTGGGGAGCGCGACCGGGTGTTTGTCGGAACCTTCAAACGATAACAACAAGCCCCCGCCGACAGTTTCACGTTTCACAAACGGATCCCGCGCACCGTGCCCTTCGCGGCGGCCTCCGTAGCAAGCTGCACCCTTTCCAAACTCATCGTCTCATCGTGTTAAAGCCTGCTTTTAAATGTGGCCCCCGTGGACATTGTTCCCAAATGAAATTCCGTGTGAATGTCACATCCACCCCAGACAAAGGACGAAGCCCACTGGAGACCAGGCCTCGCCTGGAGAGCAGCGTTCCTGCAGACTGTCACCTGACACCTCAGTCACCTGGCAATTGTCACGGCTGGTAGTCCGTCAACAGTAAACCAAAGGTCTACCAATGGCACGACTCTATGCAGCCGCAGGACCATTGGATATATGAGTCATTGTGTTCGGCTGGTACCTATATCTTTGGTAAAGGTTACCCGGAAACCGTCGTTATAAATGTATGTCACGAGACGACAACAAAAGAAAAGCAACGACTACAATTGCCATATCTGGGTGTTGTGGTACAGGCGGTATTCATGACGACTGTTGGTCTAAATCTTTCAGACTCGACCTAGTTCTGCAGCGGAGCCGCTGTGACAGCAGGAGGAGAAACCCGAGGTGAGAGACGAGGAGAGGAACGATGGAGTCAGGCAAACCGAGGAGGCCCAGGGGCAGGAGTCAGGCCAATCAGGGGCCTGAGGGTCGCTCCACCCCTCCGCTCCTCCGCCCTGTGTCTCCACACGCACCAGGACAAGACAACAGACTGGGCTAACGGACCGGAACGTTCCGACGAAATCTCCCATCTGTGGGAAGGAGAAGGTGGGCTAGAGTGTGTGTGTGTGGGTGTGACATATAGAGGACTAAGCCTCACTTCAATTATAACAATAACACTGTTATTATCTGAATCCCCCTTACTGGCATCTTTGCTTAAGCCCCTGGAGAGCCCTGGGAATCCAACCCCATGTGACTCATCATCTGTCCATGGAACGACGAAAGGAATCACATCGGTATAATACCCACGTTTGTATTTATATATTGAATGGATTTGTTTTGCCAAAATATGGGCCCAATATGGCGAGTAATCTGAGACATTGCTTCTCTGGAAATAGGTCAATGGGTCTGTAAATCCCGGATGTGTTGGACTCTTACTTTGAATGGATTCCCCCTAAACTGGAGGTGTTTATGAAAGCGATGTGTCAAAAATACATATGATTTGCATTTTGTTGACAACTATTTCTAGGCGAGAGTGAACATAACAGCCTATTAAAATGACAGATTTAAAGGCATGGTTTGTTCAGTCACATGAAAGCCTAACTGACAACAAAATTGATTGAAACGTTTTTTGGTGTGCCTGGTAAAGGTTTTCCATGTCATCTTCAAAACACTTTCAAGGTCTGGAAAGAATATGTACGTACATCAAGTCACACCACTACAATGTCTCTTTATTTCTACATTGAATTGTAAATCTCACTTTCACCCCGCAGTTTGTATTGCACATCTAATAAAACATTCACAAAGATGACAGAAATGCGCACCTCCCACGAGCAACTCATTCCTTCACCCAATCATAATGATGACAGGATGAAGGATAATGACAACACAATACCTCAATGTGATAACAGCACCCCCATAACAAAAAAAGAGCTTGACAGGGTTTGTTTGTTTTGTCGTCGTGTGCAGCCCCTGCTGGGAGTGTGATAACGGGTAGTTGTGTGAGAGAGCCGTCTTGGACAGTAAATGCTCGCTGATGCAGCTATTGGATTATGTGAGGGTTTTAAACTGGAATTAAGCTGAGGCCGTAGACAGCCTATTGAGCCGGGGCGCTGTGTGCGCGTGTGCCTCGGGTGGGCGTGTGCGAACGCGTGTTTGCGTGTTTGTGTGTCGTGAGTGTTCACACCACGCACACGGACTATTGTCTGTCGCTGGAGATGGCAGAGTAAAGGACAGCGCGTGGAACATGAATTTCTTCTGCTTCTCACTGGTAAGACGTAAACTCTTTTGATATGGGATTGTTTATTTTCATGTTTGGCGCAGTCAACCGGACAACTTTTGCAAGTCAGTTGGTGAAGTCAGCCTGACAGCGTTCCCCAGGGGTGTCGATTGGAGGCTGCCGGGCTGAGCGGGGTCAGACTGGACACTTTAATGCCGTTGACAGCTCTCTGAAATGGAATCTTCCAGAAGAGAGACATGAAAGGGATTTACCTTTCACTTAGGTTCAAAAAGTTACCCAGAAATGCTGGCATTGTGTGTTTCTCATGTTGCGTTGCATTTTAGAGTGGACAATGACATGAAAGAATAAGATAACATCGATATTATATCAGTTTATTAGTAGAACTGTAAGTGTACAACGGGATGAGGGTTGTGTATGATGTAGAGACTGAGTTTTAAGCAAATGGTTATTTGCCAAACTATCTTTCTTTGAGGCAAGCTGGAGGTATCATACAGAGTGACTCAGCCTATTTAAGAAAAACTGCAGAACCTAAAGAAAACAGCACAGTAAAAAGGGGCCACGGTAATATATGATTCCTTATATTATTATATTCTTTCACGGATGAACGCTTGCGCCTCTGAGCTTTCTGAAGCAGATCACACATATCGCCAGGTTACGCACAGTAGAGAGGAACTCGTTCTATTCGTGGATTAAGACAAAATCACGCTGGGTCAAGAATAATCCCCAATGTTCGCAGTGTGAAGTGCGAGGACTGTAACTCCATGTGTCTGTCCCCTGACATCAGAACTGTGTCACGGCACAGGAGGGAGCGCTACACTCAGTGGAGGCCGGCGGTATGGTTTCCAGGACAACCGAGTCATAAGTGAAAAGATGAATGTCACTCTTAAGGAGTTTCCATACCGTCACAGAATGTGACTACGGAACTAGGCAGCAACTAATTCATGTGTCGGCGAAAGCCCATGACAACAAAACAGCTCAAGGGGTCAAAGGGCAACTCCCGCGCTTGAGCAGGGTCTGGGTGACCTGATGAGATGGTCCATAAGCTCACCCAGAGATGTCGTGGCCTGTCTTTGATCTGGAAAACGATACGACCGTCCTCTAGAGAGTTCTAGAGAAGCAGGAGCGATCGGTATCATCACCTGTTCTGTTGTCTTTGACAGGGATTTATGGAATGGATGTCTCGGTTTGATTTCCTCCCCGACTTTATTCACTGTAGTTTAACTCTGGCAATGCAATGACACTGGATAGTGTTTCGGACTAGCTGATTTATGTGTGTCTAATCCAGTCAAGTCTGTACTGATAATGTTTCAAGACTTATCTCAAAAAACACATGTTCCAACAACAGGCAACCCACTCAAGAACTGGAGGCCAAACCAGGCTCTACTAGAACAGCTCCCCAAGCAGATCGTTTTAGAGATAAATAAGCTTAGAAATGTAAAAGATTCAAATCATCTACCATCCAACAGGGCGGCGACAGATACGAGTACAACCGGAACATTCCCAGAGCCTCCGTGAGCTGGAAGTGTAACCTCTGCTAACGCTATACTGTTCCCCCGTTCAGGAGGGCTCCACCGACAGCGTGTACGAACCCAATCAAGGCAGGTCTCTCATCAGGGACTTGATCCCCGCCCGCACCAGAAGTCCATCTCTACCGAGGAACCAGGAGAAGTGTCGAGGCCCCGATCCCAACCTCTCCTCGGTGAGTTAACGCGACTTTGTCGCACGGCCAAGCGACCACTGGTGGGGAGTGACCTGGAACTGGCGACGGCCGGGGTTTCCTCAGGTCAGGGGACGGGTGCTCCGACGTGTTCCGTGAGCCGTACGTCCAGAAACCTCAGATGGAACCACACTGCAGTTTTTTTGCGTTCACAGGAGTTACTGTACGAGCCTCGCACTGTATCGTTTAGCCCCTTCAGTCTCTCTCAAAGAGGTCTTCGTCATTCGTATACCGTTGTGTAAACTTGTGAACGATGACCGTTTCTGAACACGCTCCACCTTTTTGAAGTGCGCAGACCCGACGCTGTGTCGAGGTCTAATATTTGTCTTATGTCTTCCCAGGAACTGCCTCAGGCTCACCCGGCTCACTCAAGGAAGAAAAAGAAAAGGTAGGGGAGCTTCCTGACTTATCCGATGAACTCGGTCACGTCCCCCTGTTTCAAATCAAACTGAAGGGCTTACCCTTCCAAATACTTGGATGCTGAGTTGTAATCCTGCGGATGACAACTTACTGTAAGAGGCCGGTCTCCATGGTGATGGTCACCATCACCACACCTGTGATTAGGGTGTTCCCTCAAAGTTTGTTTTGGATGAAGTAGGCTCCTATAGCTTTCCATGAGCAGTTACTAAAAGGTTTTCAAAATTATTATTATTATTCATTTTATTTTCTTCTCCTAAGATCAACAGACCAAACTCGGGAAACAGCCCCTGTTCATCTACCGTAGGTGTAAATCTGTTTCATCTAGTGCAGTAGTGCTAGCCGTGCTAAAGAGTGGTTGGATTATTGTGCATTAAGCGTTTGTGTGTTGCGGTTTTGCGAGACGTGCAGGGGATTGGGATTAGATTGACAGGAACCAAAGTTAGGATTTAATCACTCCTTTGACCCGTCAGAGCCAAGGTCGGTGAGCACGGCCTTTGTTCAGTCACACATTTGAAAAACAGGAAGAGTTCTGATGGTTTTAGTCATTTCATACAGAACACTGGTTCCCAAAACAAATTCGGCGTGTGTGAATACTGGGAAGAGCCCAAAGTGTACATTTTATGAAACAATTGGGTCCATAACAAAGTGTATTAAAAGAGCACTATCGCTTGCTGTGTGTGTGAGTGACTATAGTATAATTTATGATGATGTGAGAAACCATGTCAGACATTTCAATGATTTAGCTGCTGGAAATTATTTTCGAGGGCATTCGCATGTGAGAAGATATGGGAGAAATGAAGAATGTAACATTTGATACCGATTGCAGAAGACAACCTTTGTCTGTTTCTGTGTCATCATAACAGGTCACACGTACCAACATCAACACTGGAGAATGAAACAGCAGGTTTGTAATCCGTTTAGTGTCTGTATAGCGTTTTACACAACAATAAACCAAGCATCATTGTACTATTTGTCTGTTTGTTTTGATCTGGCTTTTT
This sequence comes from Mallotus villosus, assembly GCA_903064625.1. Taxonomy (NCBI): domain Eukaryota; kingdom Metazoa; phylum Chordata; class Actinopteri; order Osmeriformes; family Salangidae; genus Mallotus; species Mallotus villosus. Next base: position 476,739 of record CAEFZP010005682.1, read on the forward strand.
TTTTCCCTCCGCCTTGTCACTAATATGAATCCATTAAAGGCCTCCTTCTCTCTGCTAAACCCTCTGTTGCAGAGAACACACACAGAGATCCACTCCTCTGGCAGACATCCAGAGACAAGACAGATTCCGTTTTCAACCATAACAATCGCAACGAAGGTACAAACATGTCCAGTACATGGCTAGATAAACAAAGCATGTCGACGACAATTGTCATCCAATCCGAAATGGCGTTGCCGATGGGTGTTCTTTTCCCAAGGCAGTATCCTACTGAATAAAGCATCTATGTTTATGTTTTCTTTACCATGTTATGTCAAGTTGTTTAACAGTGGTAGGCCTACTCTAAATGATATGATATAATTTGCCCTACATTGGCATGACAAAGCTGCAAACGAAGCGATTGAAAATCATTTTCGAGGTCGAAAAGTGTGTCTGAACTCTCGACTCTGTCTGGTCAGAGGCGGGCACGGTCTCCCGCCAGAGTGCCGTGCCGTCTGCGGAACACAGAGAGGAACGGCTGGAGCTGGAGAGAAGAAGAGAAAAAGACCCTTTGACGCAGGTAGGCTACGCCTGGGCACGTCGACGTCATCGAATTGATTCCAATGAAATACTTTTTATTTCTTTTTGACAAATGGTTCAAACGGTGAGGCGTTTCCTAAAACAGCACTCTTCCCTCCATTATCGTGATAAACACTTAAAAAACAAAACAATGGCTCGACGTTATGTCACCACAATCCTGGTTTACCGTCAGTGTTCATCTCGCTAACGAGTGACACAGCGTGGCCCTGGACAAGTGGCCCAGAAACTGTGTGACATAAGAGTGTGCGGCCTGTTTTCTAACCTGTCCTTTGTCTGTGAAGGGAGTCAACTTTGAAGCATGGAAACCAAACTATGAGCACAGTGACTGCAATCGGCAAGATCTGGTGAGTGGCATTTATACCATCCGAATCTCCCAGGATCTCTTAGTTAGAAACAAACGTTTCTTATCTCATCTTCTTTCAAACCACTTCAAGATTCTCACAATTCGCCTAGCGCAGGGGTTACAGTGATCTTTTCGGGGATATCTAATCTTTGTCAGTCCCCGTGGCGACCGAAAGCCAGATAGCTTTGAGCTATATCCCGATTTGGGTCTATCGTGCACGTAGCTTAGCATTCCTTTTACAACGGTAGCACGCACCGCTAACCGCAGCGGTCCACATGACCGCGTGCGATTCAGTACAGATGGCAGAGAGCGGCTCTGGTAATCCCTCATCCCCAAGTGCCCGTCGTCTCACGTGGGTCTGTGTGTGGATCCACTGTGGGGGTCTCTGTGATCTGGAGGGATGAAGTCCCCCTCATCCACAGTACGCACCCACCCGTCTCACACTAACCTCCCAAGATCTATTTGACCTCTATCTATTGTACTGGGCCTGTCACCAGGCTGACGCCCGCTTTGGACTCAATCTGAGCGGTTTTGGGGACAAATTGACATTGGCTTCGCGTTTCTAATGACCTGTGCTATGAATTGTTGCTCATAGCAACCATTTCTGATCACGTGGTACTGGCTTACAAGCCTTGTTAAAGGGTCCGCCTCACTTGTCGGCCCTGGAGGAAGCACATGAGGTGAAACAAGGTCGTGAACTTAGCTTGGAAGGGTGCATGGAGGCTTTATTGGAGACACTTCACTCTGTTCTTAGGACACGGAATCAATTCCTTAATTGCCGTGGCCTCGCGGCAGATCGGTCACCTAGCAACCATTTGACCACCAGTCGGCGTCTAACTTGTGCTGAGCTAAAGCTACAGAGAGAAAAAAATCCCAGGGTAAACATGTTCGCTGGGTACAAGCCGTAGTGCTTTCTACTGTATCACTTCAGCTAGCTACTCAGGCGTCACATGACGTGAATATTAACCGTGGTACCTAATGGTGGCTGAACGACCATGGGTTGTGTTACATTACGTCATTTAGCAGACGCTCTTATCCAGAGCGACTAACAGTAAGTACAGGGAGGGTGGCAAGTAGGGCGAAGTGCCGGGAATCGAACCGGAAACCTTCCGATGACCAGCCCGATTCCCTAACCGCTCAGCCACCTGACTCCCCCTCTCGCCTTGCAGACGGGGGAAGCGGAGGAGGAGCTGAAGGGGACGTTGAAGAGGATCCAGAGGCTGGTAAAAGTGAAGAGGGGGAGCGGTGCGGAGGAGGGCAAGGCCTCGGACAGCAGTGGTGGGTAAACGTGACGACGCCGAAGACACCGTTCATTTGGGGGGAATTCTCCTGTGCGGTATGAATTGGAAAACCCCGTCCTCCGTTCCCCTTGCTCAGGTCATTTGGCAGAGAATGTCTTCCGAGAGGACAGCCCGGTCATCACCTGCATCGGGCTCAGTAAGAAGACAGACAGGAAGCCAGTCAAGGCCTCGTCGTCGTCGCCGCGGCGGCAGCCGGCCCAGGAGAGCAGCGGACGAACCGGAGAAGGGCAGTGGTCCTTAGGGGCTCACGCCCACCGCTGGAGCCCCGCCGAAGTCCCTCGGCCCTGGGACCCCCCCGTACCACACCTGCCCCCGTCTGAGGGGTGGGAACACCGGGTCGGTGGTCTGGACTTCACCCTGCCTCGTGCCTCAGACTGGGAGCGCTTCGAGAGCCTGGTGCAGGAGCTGGACAGCAAACAGGCCGAGCTGGCCCCGCCTCATCCTCGCGTCATCCGCTCCATCACCGACGTGGACATCTCAGACTCCATGGTGAGGCGAAACGAGAACAAGTTGACAAAATAGCTTTGACATGTTTGTTGTTTTGAACGCATCACGTTTCCGAACAGTATCGCCTGGTCTCTCCAGCCAATGAAACAGGTCCCTGCTTCCTTAATGTCATGTGGCAGATGATCAAAGGGAACCCCACAATGATCACTGAGATGATTCTAACCAGGGGGCCAGTAGGCAGCAGTCCACTGCTTCCGCACAGTTTCGCCTTTAATAATGTTCACTCCGATTAGGATTTGACGCAATAAAGATAGTGCCGACAAGCTCCTGACCAATTTTAGAGAGGGCTTTGGAAGGAACAGGTCCAGCATGGTATTTACACGACAACAGAGCAATAGTAAGTGCATTAAAACTGAAAACGAGGTGACATAACTCACTATATTTAATATGCTCCGTTTTATTTAAAATATTTTTGTGAACATTTTATATTATCTTTATTGAAGCGAATGAAAAAGGGGCCGTATGACATAATCCACAGCTCAAAACACTATATCCAGAAGGGCAGAAGATTAGAGAAACTGTCTAGTGTATGTCTGCCTGTGAAAAACACAGATGGGAGTGTTTGCTGCTAAAAGTAAACACACGATGTCATAACACATCGAAAACCCATTTGAATCCGTAATCTCTCTCCTCGCCCAGCGTTCCAGCAGCTACGGCCCGACGTCACACGCGTCGTCAACGGAGCGGAAACACAGAGGGGCGTCGGTACGTGGAGCGTCTGTGCGACGACGTCAAACCTCCAAATGACATTTTTTTTCGAAATCATTGGATTCGTGAATACGTAGCGATTCCTCGGGAGGAATCGTTTGACGCGTTTCTTCGTGTGCTTTGCAGTCCGCAGGGAGAGAGCATGCGGGGAGCGACCAGCCAGGTCCGGGGAGTTTGGGGAGGCGGATCAAAACCGTTTCCCACACCGTGTGCACGAGGATGGGAAAGAATCACATCAAAGCCCCGTCCGGTCAAAAGGTCAGTGAGAAACGCATCTTCATCTCTTCATCGCCTCTCGTACGCAAAACACGGCAGACCGTCGAATAGCGGAGCCCCCCCCCCAGCCTGACGCGTCACCCTAACAATAAGACTCCTCAGGCCACTCAAGGTGACGCATAGAGAGAGAAGAGGGATTAAAAGTTTGACGAGCGAAGCTAACAAAGCTGCAAAGCTTTTAGGCCCAGACGCCTATACACGCACGAGCCCAAAAGAGACAAGAGCCCGCATGGACGTCTTGTCACCCGATGATCTGTTTACCGAGCTGTTTGTGTCGTCTGAAAGGAGACGGCTCTGGTGTCCAACCGCTCCGGGAGGTGGAAAGCCTTCTATTACGCAGAGCACAGGAGCAGGTATAGGGAGATTAGATACACCTCGGTTATAAATGGCCAAGGCAGCTCCCCCCCCGGATTAAAGACTTTGCTCGGCCAGAAGAGCTTCGTGCCCAGGCATAAACTGGGACGCCGAGCTACCTTCGGGCCCACGAGAAATCAAAAACGCGGAGCAGCTCAGGGGGGTCTCGCCGCAGCTTCCCGATTGGTCGAAGTGGTTTTAGGCTCTCTCCGCGACTTCCTCGTTCGCCTCTGGCGACGGAAGGCGAAGCCGGGAGGTGGAACGGGGGAAAGAGAAAGCAACTAAAAGTGGGTTTCGTTCTTCCCTAGAGCGGGGAGACGGAGAGGAGCGAGGGAGGCCGAGGAGGGGCAGACGGGGGCCGCCGGAGGTCCAGTAACTCCCTGGGAAGCCTCTACAGCCTCAACAGCGGGCAGAGCTCCTCCAGTAAGCGGCCGTGGCGTCGAGCCAACGCACCCCCCCCCGCCCCCAATCTCCGCACTCTCCCTTTTTCCTCGTTACGCAACTTTGGTTTACGGACCAAAAGTTCAACGTTGAGACGGGCCACGCCTGTCAAATCGCCAAGCGATTATGCCGATAGCACCTTCGTCCCAAATATAGTTGTGTTAGCCTGGATAGCGGGATTGGATTGGACACACAAACCCTTCAGTGTGTGTGGCTGCCCTCGAAATGACTCTCTCCTCTCGTCCGTGCCTACGCCTGATAAAAAGTGAATGAATGAACCCGACGACGGTGAGCCATGCTCTTTGTGTGCCGTCGTACAGGTGGCGTCACCAGCGGGTCGGATGGCTTCGGACACAGGGACAGCCTCAGACTGGACGAGGACCGTCCCTACGCTGGCCAGTTCTGCGGTAGAGCCAGGGTCCACACCGGTTTCGTCCCCAGTCCATACGACACCGAATCCCTCAAACTCAAGGTATAACCTAGCGGCCGCGGATCCTCTCGACAACGCAAGGGTCCCGTTTGTGTCGATAAATGAGAGTCGTCATGTGACATTGTTGTTTTTTGCTCTTCGTTAAAAGGTAGGGGACACGATTGACATCATCAGCAAGCCACCCATGGGGATCTGGACTGGCATACTGAACGGCAAACTGGGTAACTTCAAATTCGTCTATGTGGACGACGTCCTGGTGGACAAGGAGCCCGAACTGCCCCGGAAAATGAGACCTCCGAGGAGAGACCCTCCACCGCAGCCAAGAACTTTACATGAACTCTTAACACGCCTTAACCTGGAGGTACCCTCTCTTTCCCCCACACACACACACGCACGTTTTTCACTCATACGGGGACTGTGCAGAAGTCTTAGGCACAAACAAAAAGATCATTCATATATGATCATTTGAATATTTCTGTCAGCATACGGAAGAAAACATATGTCAAGAATCTTGGGTGCCCAAGACTTCTGCTCAGTACGGCATATCACTTCTGATTTGGAACCAGGAAAAACCAACACCATTGTTTAAAACACCTGACACCCAAAGCATTGGTCTGTTGTTGTGGGGACTGAAGTAGGAGTATTTGTTTTGTGTCGTAGGAGTACGTCTCCCCTCTACACCTGAACGGCTACCACACCGTGGAGGACCTGCGCCAGCTCCGAGACGAGAACCTGACGGAGCTCAACGTGACCGATCTGGAACACAGGCGTCGCCTGCTGGCTGCCTTCCACTGCCTCGAAGAACCCCAATGTGAGGAAACGTGGGAATGATCGGGCCTCCGAATCGTCCTGGGGATTTCTGGCGGAAGCCGCGTTCAAAGTAACCGTAGATGTGATAGAGGAGGAGCGAACGGGGACGTCCGTGAATGGGTCGTTTTGACAGTGCGTCGTGTCAGTGTGTCCTGACTCGCTTCTAGGTTGTGCAGTCACAGTAGAAGGGTCACGACATTTACATTTAGTTGTTTAGCAGACGCTCTTGTCCAGAGCGACTTACAGTAAGTACAGGGACATTCCCCCGAGGCAAGTAGGGCCTTGCCCAGGAACACAACGTAATTTTCACGTCCGGGAATCGAACCGGCAACCTTCTGACTAGTCCGATTCCCTAACCGCTCAGCCACCTGACTCAAAACCATGCACCAGCCATTAGCACCACACCAGGCCCCCCAAGGAAACATTCCGTGGCGGCTGCTGCTGCTGCTCCTACACCACGCCAAGGCTTACCCCTCCTCTTCCTCTCTTCCTTGCAGGGGACGATCAGAAGGGAGGCGGGGCTAACCAGGAGGCGGGCTCTCCTACCGCAAGCATCAAGACCAGCCTGAACGACCACCCCAGGGACTCCGGTTGCTACATGCCGTCCGACTGCTGCGACGCAGAGCAGACCGAACTGCCATCGGGTTACCCTTCACTGACCGTCTCCTGATGATGGGAGTCAGGTGGCTGAGCGGTTAGGGAATCGGGCTAGTAATCAGAAGGTTGCCGGTTCGATTCCCCAACCGTGCGAAAATGACGTTGTGTCCTTGGGCAAGGCACTTCGCCCTACTTGCCTCGGGGAGAATGTCCCTGTACTTACTGTAAATCGCTCTGGATAAGAGCGTCTGCTAAATGTAAATGTAATGCTCGGTTACTTCACTTAATATATGTCCATCCTTTGACAACGCGTTTTCACAGTGCGGCACAGCCCAGTTGTTTTAGGCTACATGTAGCTGAGGGCGAAAAATGATTTCATCTCGTTTCAGCGAGATCGTTAAAGATGTGTTCTTTGTGGTGAAGTGTCTACCTCTGCTGTTCCTTTGTTAAGCATTGTCCGTTTACATGGTGAAGTGAATATGTGCAATGTAAACTGAGTCAGCGAGTGACTGTATATGTTGGAAATATACAGTAGTAAAAAGGTATTTACAACTCACTTGGATTTAAAGGATACAATTATTCATTTTTACCTTCTATAGATTTAGTTCATAGCTGGCCAATTCGTTTTTCAACAGTAATCCTTTCTATGAAGTCAAACCACAATACTACTTCAATCTGGCACACAGAATACGCTACTTCATTGAAAACCGACACATTGTTTTTGCAATCTTTATTTCCAAATTGTCTTGACATTGAAATCCAAATAAGCAACCATAAAAAAGGGGACGCCTACAGGCATGAACAGAGAGTTAGGAGAGAGAGAGAAAGAGAGAGCTAGAGAGAGAGAGAGAGCTAGAGAGAGAGAGCGAGAGAGAGCTAGAGAGAGGGTGAGAGAGAGAGAGAGAGAGAGTGAGAGAGAGAGCTAGAGAGAGATATAGAGAGAGAGAGCCTTGGTGAAAGGCATGAACACGGGTCGTGCCACGTTCCTCGGCCCCCCTTTCCTAAAACTCATCGTCATCCACCATTTGCACTCGACTTTACCTGCGGAGGTGAGATGATGGCTCGCCTTCAAGACAAGGGGTGGGAACTGCGCTCGGAGATATAAACGTCAAGTTGAGTAGTATCTACTGTCTCGTCAGCCAAAAAACAAATGTCAAAGAAACGCATTATTTAAAGTCATAATATGGTATTAAAAAAAAAGAAGCTCGACAATCATGATACTGTACAGAGAAACATATACATCATCATGGGGCGACATTCACTGTTTTCATTCAAGTTGAGCTATGTGCCATATACCGTAATATGATAACCTTCTAGACACTATAAGACACAGCCCATATATTTATATCAAATTAATTTTCTACCCGATCATAAACTAAGTGAGAAAGGCAGCCATGTGAAGTTTTGGGAAAACAAAACAAAAAACCTTAAGTGAACCAACAATGGCATGCCAGTGAAGTGGCAAGAGAACATGTGACTAAAACATGGGACTAAAGCAAATACGCCTGGAATCATTGAAGCGCTGATGTCCTAACCCGATCAACTTCACAGCAGGAACAGAGGAAGTCCACTCGACCGTAAATATCCGGATCCTCACATTGATAGGAGAGCGCACACACACACACCTCGGGATGAGAGTGAGTTTAGACGCCGTACGATTCAGAAACTCCAAACCATGGAAATCCTCTCAGAGGGACAACGTATCAAATCGAAAAGTAAAACGACCCATATTTACAACAACGTACAGCAGCATTTTCCCCCCCCCTCTACTTTAAGGAAACAAAAGGAAGGAAACGGTCGTGGAAAAGAACGACCGATCGCTTCAGAAACGCAGAGATCACGCCACCGGAGAACGACAAAACGTCGGGGAGAACTACGACATCTCAAAAACACTGTCGTTTCAAAACTGAAAACACCCCCCTCCCCCTCCAGAGAAAGTTCCAGTCTTTTTGCGCGGATGCGACAGTATATCCGAGTGTTCAGTGGGTGATACCTCCGTGAGAGTAGCTGGCGTAACCGTTCTGTGGGAACAGAGACAGCTCCTCGGTGCTCCCCACCCCATTGTTGATTTCTGGAAGAAGAAGAAAAAAAAAGAGAAAGGGAATAAAACAAAACAAATTCAACGTTCGCCCCTTCTCCCCCACTTTTCCGCTTGCGGCTGCTCCGAGGACGTCGTAATTATTTTATTTTTAAATCACCTGAGAAAATGAGTTTTTCCTTCATGACGTTGACGTCGCGGCTGGGCCGGCGCGCCACGGCGCTCAGCATGATCTGCTCCGGGTTGTAGCTCTGCATGCCGCTCATCCTCCACCTGCCCCGCAGCGGCACCCGGGAGAAACCACAACACACGTCACGACACAGGCGGCTAGCTCAACCTCTCTGAGAGAGAGAGAGAGAACAAGAGAGCGGTGGGGTCTGAAAGGTCCGTCAAAACCTCGTCGGGGGGGGGGCAAACTACAATTTACACAGAGACGCCGACGGGCGGCGAGAAAAACTACAAAAAGGGGAGGACACCGAGGAATGTGTTCGAAGGAGAATGTGAAAGAGCTAACGTGAGACACACAGAACGAGGACTCGGAGGAGGATGGGGGGGCGGGGGGGGGACGATGACGACGACACAGGAGGACTGAGAAGGGCACAGTACTGTGGGCCGGTTACCTGATAACGTGATAGCTGGCAGATGCCAAGTGCCATGCAGAACCAGGCAGAGCAGAGGACACAAAAACAAAAACGAGACAGAGAGTAGGCAGGTGAGACAGCAAGGCGGACAAGAAAGACAGGGGGGGAGGAGAGAGGAGGAGAGGAACGGTCGGTTTAGAAGCAGGCTAGACGGCATTGGAAGCTAAGGCCAAGGCCACAGCCACGGAGGAAGGCCTGTGTTTCGACAGCATGAGCCCTAACGAACAGCTAGCACATCAAGACTAGACCAGACACCTGCCGTCACACTGTGTTCCAATCATCGTTAAACAGGAGTGAGGACTACAATAGAAATCAAGAACGTATATTTCAATTATATCTCTTGGTTTGTGGTGCTGAAAGAGTACTTACTTTTGAAAAATAAACACTCCTATGACTACAGCGATGGACACCAGGTCGGACGTCATCCAGATCAAGGAGTACACACCCGGACTCTGCAACTCGAAAAAACAGACACGGTCAAAACCAGCAGCCGACACTAGGTGTCAGTGTCCCCCCAGCAGTCAGACCCGACAGCCACGCTCCGGACCACGAACACCAGAGCCAGATGCTGACTCGTCGGGCCCCCGGGTCTCACGCAGAGTGCCCTAGCTCTCCGGCCGCGACCTTCATCTCGTACTCGCGGTCGTTCCTTGCTGCGCCCCCCAGGTCTGCTGCTCGACCCCCCCTGCTGTGGTAGAGGGGATGAGGGGGTGGGAGGGGGTGAAGGGGCTCACCATGATCCAGACGGGGTAAGGCACCTTGCGGAGGACCTGGGGCACGTCCGTGGAGACGGAGGACACGCCGCTGCACCACAGCACCGAGTAGAGCCACGGCTCGTTCACCGGGTACACCGTCACGCTCATGTTGTTGGCCAGGTACTTCCTGGAGGGGCAAAACGAGAGCGGGGTTTGGAGGAGAGCGGATTCAGACGGGGGGGGCTCTCAGTCACGAACCAGGTCGGTAACGTACGGTGGCCCTGAAGTGCAAAACACCCCCCTAATATGAGTGCATCCCCCAAATGAAAACACTCCTCAAATAGGATGACTTGCTCACCTCCCCCCCAATACACGCTCCTCCAAATGGAGAAACGACATCACATTAACTCAAAACCACATTACATTAACTCAAATCGGAAATGGGTGGTACAACACTTTCGTCGCTGAATGGATGCAGTAACTAACAGGGGAATAAGAAATTGTTCGACAGAAGTACGAAATGCAATAGCCTGACAGAGTTACTTGCACCAGGACAGTTCATTAGCTATCAAAGCAAGTAGGCCTACTTATGCAAAATAATAAATTGCGTGTTAAGGGGCACTGTTTCGACAGCGCCATTGGGCTGCGCCTCAATTCCGCCATCTAGTGGTTTGAAGTGTGAATTACAGGTGCAGTTCTCACAGTAAACCACTAGATGGCGATGGTAAAGCGCAGCCCTATGGAACAGGTTTTTAAACGTTGAATTACAGTAATGTAATGTTTTCCATTTGGGGGAGTGTGTCCTTGTATTGGGGGGAGGTGAGCAAAATATCCTATTTGGGGGGAGTTGACTCGTATTTGGGGGGAGTGTTTTCATTTGGGGGATGCACTCATATTAGGGGGAGTGTTTTGCACTGGGCCACCGTAGTAACAGCTTTTCCCGGTGCGACTAGAGACGCTGTCCACCTCTGACCCGCTTCATATCGCAGCCCCGTGCTTTCCCCTCCCAAGCATACAGAGGCCCTCGACGGAATCGAACGAAAACAGGCAACTTTCATTCGATTTCGCCGCGTAGGTCAATCCGACCACAATCCTCACTGCAACATTTGACACTTCAAAACAACAACCCGACTCCCCTACATCCATGCTCAGGCTGGGGGGGGGACGGGGGAGGGACGGGTGAGGGTGGAGACTGGACTCTTACTGGATGTCTCCGTGGCTGGCCTGGCTGTAGTGCAGCGTCAGGCTGCTAATGCCCCGCTGTCGGAGATCCTCCACGGACGCCTTCTCCAGGGACGTCTGCTGCAGGCCTCGCACCCTCCCCCGGTCCGTGTCGGGCGTCCACGTCACCTGAGGAAGCACCGCCGCCACCTCCAGTCACTTTCGCAAGCGTTTTGTTGTCTGTTGTTTTTTTTAAGTCGCCAACAACCAAGTCGCGATGACGACGGTCGGCGTAACAAGCCTCGTCTCAACCCTCGCGTAACCTTCGGGTCATCGTGACCCACCGTCGTGTTGTGACAACATTACCTCATGCGACAATAAAGTGAAGCCGATTCTTTGAAACCGTCGCGCCGTCTCACTTTATATTTGTATGCGGTAAAGTTGTCACAACACGACCGCGGGTCACAATGACCCCCCGGGAGGGCAGCGCAAAGGGGGTTACGGAACGTTTCCCCTCACCCTCTTCTGAGAGATGCCCGACCTCTGGACGGCCCACAGAGTGTCCATGATCCAGGTCTTGTAGTGCGGGTGTTCCGGCGGCGGCCGACGCAGGTTGAGCAGGGCCGAGCGGTTGGCCCGGGCCGCCAGGCGGAGCATCTCCACCAGGCTGCACACCGTCTGGTTCCCGATCCTGGTGCGGTCCCTCTCCGTCAGGGACCGGGCCGTCCAGTAGGGGTCGCTCTGGAGGGAGAGGAGAGGAGACAGACTGATAAGACATGTCGCATTTATCCCAAAAGTGATTTGCTTTTGAATAAACCAAAAATACAGTCCCCCGAGGCTTAAGATTCTGCGTGTGAAGAGAGGAATCCTCTTTGGAATTCACACAAACAGAGAGAGATCGAGACAAAACGTCAAACGGAGAGAGTGAACAAAGGGAAGCGGGGTACCTTCAGAAACCACTTGCCGGCGTTGAGGGAGCGGATCTCCGTCCAGTTGAAGAGCGAGGCGTCGTCCAGCTGCCTGGGGGGGAAGACCGTGCTCACGTCGGTCGTCCTTCTCAGGGTGTCGTCACGCATCAGGAAGGGCACGCCGTCCAGGCTGGACAGACGGGACAACACGTCAGCTTTCATGGGGACAGCACGTCAGCTTTCATGGGGACAACATGTCAGCTTTCATGGGGACAATATGTCAGCTTTCATGGGGACAACATGTCAGCTTTCATGGGGACAACATGTCAGCTTTCATGTGGCAAAAACACGTCAGCTTTCATGGGGACAACATGTCAGCTTTCATGGGGACAACATGTCAGCTTTCATGGGGACAACACGTCAGCTTTCATGGGGACAACACGTCAGCTTTCATGGGGACAACATGTCAGCTTTCATGGGGACAACACGTCAGCTTTCATGGGGACAACACGTCAGCTTTCATGGGGACAACATGTCAGCTTTCATGGGGACAACATGTCAGCTTTCATGGGGACAACATGTCAGCTTTCATGGGGACAACATGTCAGCTTTCATGGCTTGGTAACTCCGTCTCAGAATCTGGAGCGGAGGTTGCCTGAGGTTTTCTCAAATGTGTTCAATCACTGTAAGCTTTTGTGTTAAGTGGAGTGGAATATTGTAACTATACACCTCCCCCACCACCACAGGCATTCCGTATAATCACCACAAACACATTTGTAGAAAGTGCCAGTGATAAATATTGTCATCTTGCTTTGAACAAAAGAAACAACTTAAAATAATGATATAAGGTGGACTTTAACAAGGACATTTATTTGCATCCAAATATTCATCATTTGGACGTCATATATCTACATCACAGAGGGAGGCATGATTAATCAGTTAAAGTCGGCTTCCTAACCTATCACACGCTGACTGTGGAATGGCTTTTCTATGGGGAACTCATTAATCCAGGACCTTTGGGCCAAAGGCATCGCAGTAGGGAAGCTCTGGTTGGCTGCTGCTGTTGGAGACTGCATTGTTCCAGCTAACTTTACAGTAAAGCACCTCGGATTCAATTCAAAAGGTTTGCATTTTAATAATGGACCATTGGACTCAATTCCTCCCGTCCGCCTGTGTTGCCAGTAAACATGAAACCAAGAGCCTGTTAGCCCTCGGGGCGTCCTGTAGTAACGCCTCCACCACAATGCCGCCCCTCCTCGCTGGGACTGAACTGTGTGTGAGGTGGGACTGAACTGTGTGTGAGGTGGGACTGATCTGTGTGTGAGGTGGGACTGAACTGTGTGTGAGGTGGGACTGAACTGTGTGTGAGAGGTGGGACTGAACTGTGTGTGAGGTGCGACTGAACGTGTGTGTGAGGTGGGACTGAGCTGTGTGTGAGGTGGGACTGAACTGTGTGTGAGGTGCGACTGAACGTGTGTGTGAGGTGGTGCTGAGCTGTGTGAGGTGGGACTGAACTGTGTGTGAGGTGGGACTGAACTGTGTGTGAGGTGGGACTGAACTGTGTGTGAGGTGGGACTGAACTGTGTGTGAGGTGGGACTGAACTGTGTGTGAGGTGGGACTGAACTGTGTGTGAGGTGGGACTGAGCTGTGTGTGAGGTGGGACTGAACTGTGTGTGAGGTGGGACTGAGCTGTGTGTGAGAGGTGGGACTGAACTGTGTGTGAGGTGGGACTGAACTGTGTGTGAGGTGGGACTGAACTGTGTGTGAGGTGGGACTGAACTGTGTGTGTGAGGTGGGACTGAACTGTGTGAGGTGGGACTGATCTGTGTGTGAGGTGGGACTGAACTGTGTGAGGTGGGACTGAACGTGTGTGTGAGGTGGTGCTGAGCTGTGAGTGAGGTGGGACTGAACTGTGTGTGAGGTGGGACTGAACTGTGTGTGAGGTGGGACTGAACTGTGTGTGAGGTGGGACTGAGCTGTGTGTGTGAGGTGGGACTGAGCTGTGTGTGTGAGGTGGGACTGAACTGTGTGTGAGGTGGGACTGAACTGTGTGTGAGGTGGGACTGAACTGTGTGTGAGGTGGGACTGAGCTGTGTGTGAGGTGTTGCTGAGCTGGTTACCTGACGGTCACGTCCGCCTCCAGGGAGCTGACGCCTTGCTGCAGGGCCTTGTTGAACGACATGAGCGTGTTCTCTGGAGCCAGCTGGAGGAGACAGACAGGAGGGAGAGAGACAGAGAGAGAGAGAGAGAGAGAGAGGGAGAGAGACAGAGAGAGAGAGAGAGAGAGAGAGAGAGAGGGAGAGAGAGAGGGATGGTGAGAGGGAGAGAGAGACAGAGAGAGGGATGGTGAAGAGGGATGGTGAGAGAGGGAGAGAGAGACAGAGAGAGAGAGACGAGAGAGGGATGGTGAGAGAGGGATGGTGAGAGAGACAGAGAGAGACAGAGAGAGAGAGACAGAGAGGGATGGTGAGAGAGGGATGGTGAGAGACAGAGAGAGAGAGAGAGGGATGGTGAGAGAGGGAGAGAGAGACAGAGAGAGAGAGACAGAGAGAGGGATGGTGAGAGAGGGATGGTGAGAGAGGGAGAGAGAGACAGAGAGAGAGAGAGGGATGGTGAGAGAGGGATGTGAGAGAGGAGAGAGAGACATAGAGAGAGAGACGAGAGAGGGATGGTGAGAGAGGGATGGTGAGAGAGGGAGAGAGAGACAGAGACAGAGAGAGGGATGGTGAGAGAGGGATGGTGAGAGAGGGAGAGAGAGACAGAGAGAGAGAGAGGGATGGTGAGAGAGGGAGAGAGAGACAGAGACAGAGAGAGGGATGGTGAGAGAGGGATGGTGAGAGAGGGAGAGAGAGACAGAGACAGAGAGAGGGATGGTGAGAGAGGGATGGTGAGAGAGGGAGAGAGAGACAGAGAGAGAGGGATGGTGAGAGAGGGAGAGAGAGACAGAGACAGAGAGAGGGATGGTGAGAGAGGGATGGTGAGAGAGGGAGAGAGAGACAGAGACAGAGAGAGGGATGGTGAGAGAGGGATGGTGAGAGAGGGATGGTGAGAGAGGGAGAGAGAGACAGAGAGAGAGAGAGGGATGGTGAGAGAGGGATGGTGAGAGAGGGAGAGAGAGACAGAGAGAGAGAGAGGGATGGTGAGAGAGGGATGGTGAGAGAGGGAGAGAGAGACAGAGAGAGAGAGAGGGATGGTGAGAGAGGGATGGTGAGAGAGGGAGAGAGAGAGACAGAGAGAGGGATGGTGAGAGAGGGAAGGGGCACAACCGTTTTAGCGATGACAGTACAGCACTGTATGCGAGTGCTGCTCTGTGGAGACCCGATGACCGTGGCTCATAAAAAAAAATAAAGTAGGTCAAATCCAAGTTTTCCGGACGTCAATGGTGCAATCAACGGGGGCACGGTGCTTCTGGATCCGCCCACATGGAACCCTCGGATACAGCTATTGATTGGTTTACAAACATGACCTCACGTGTCAGCCACAGGAACAAACTGAAACAATTCATCCGGCTGGTCCATAACTTCAACGGAGCCCGACGCGTCAGTGTACATTGAACACCACCACACGCGTGTTCATTTCCCTCAAGTGTTTATCTAGGTCCGTTCACACGGGTTAAATGAACCCCGTAAAAAAACACGACGATAGATATTGACACCGGTGCACAGCTCAGTGTAACGCGTCGTTTTTAATGCTGAGAGAGGGATGGCATGAAGGCCTTCAGGGAGGAAACTCTCTACTCTCCTGTCTCAGAAGGATCCCTTAGCATCACCACAGCGGGAGCAACACCTTAACATGTCTTGACAAGTCAGTAAAAGAAGAGCGTGTGCACGTGTGTGTGTGTTTATGTACGATGTGTGCGCGCAGCAATCGCGGAGGCCCGGTTACGTACCCGGGGTTGGCCACTACGTGTGTCGATAATGTGTTTGTTTATGAAAAGGCTGTGTCTCTTAATCAGGACATGAGTCATCGTTTTTTAAATCTATGGATCGAGTCCAATTCAGCACACGTGAGACGTAAGGTCAAAGAGTCGCGTCCTGAGGCGTGACACACGGCGCACTCGTTATCTCGCCTTCACGATCTGTTGTGTTCTATTATGTGTTCCTCTCTCGTCCTTATCTGACACGGCCCCCTCTCTTTCCACTCTGTGGTGTTTTCGTCCGAGGGTGTGGGGCGGGGGGGGGAGAGGGGGAGGAGACACGACTCACCATGGGGGCCCCCCGTCGGCCAATCACGTCGGGCCTCGCTTTGAGGCTGCTGCTGTCCATGACGCAGGGGAAGGAGAAGGTGAGCGGCGCCATGTAGAGCGCCACCAGGACGCCCAGGTACACCAGCAGCACCGACGTCTGCAGCCCTGGGAAGGAGGACGGGCACAGTTAGTCGGAAAACAACAGTCAGTCAAAACAACAGTCAGTCAACAACAAAGGCCAGACCAGCAGTTCCTGGTGGTGGTGGTGGTGGTGGTGGTGGCGTGCCCCTCCCGGAGACGTTCTACGTTGTGATTCTACGCCACAATAGAGGCGGTAGGTTCACGGAGCGTGTCGGGTACACACTCACTGGATCTCTCCGTGCGGATCACGTGACCGGCGACGAGCCAGCTCAGCGCCGTCATCGCTGCCAGAGCTCCTATGTGCAGGAACGGGCCTGTGGACTGAGGAGCAAGCAAAGTCAGGTCAAGTCTAACTTTCGTTTGTCCTTACAAGGGACAAATCGATAGAAAAACACAATTCAAACGACAATACATTATCATAGCCCTATCAGAGAGAACTCATGTACTCAATCTTTTACTACTACTACTACACAGGTGACTGAGCGGTTAGAATCGGGCAAGTAATCGGAAGGTTGCCGGTTCGATTCCCCCGTCATTCCCCAAAATGACCTTGTGTCTTTGGGCAAGGCACTTCACCCTACTTGCCTCGGGGGAACGTCCCTGTACTTGCTTTGAGTCGCTCTGGATAAGAGTGTCTGCTAAATGACTAAATGTAAATGTACACGACTGCAAAACAAAGCGAACGAAGCGAGCTCCCGTTCAAAAAGGAGGCGCCGCGCGGGCTAAAGAGAGGCCGACCTGTAAGGAGATGAGGACGATGTCCCACTCGCTGCCCCAGATGTCCTCGATGGAGACCACGCCCGAGATGGTGGTGAGGAGGGCAGCCACCACACCAATCTGGGGTGACAACACACACACACACACGATGACAGAGATACTACAGTACAGATCCTGCATGACTCCTTCCTCCTAAGTTCGGGATTCGATTGAGTCGGTCTGAGTTTGTCGGGAGAGGCGTACCTTGTGGATCCAATAGAGGTTTGAGCTGCTGCCCCAGGGAAATGTGAAAAAGCGCTAAGATCTGCAAGATAAACAGAGCAGCGGGTCATCGCACGCGGGTTCTCATCGAGACAAAGCAGGGACGATGTGTCAATGTGCTGGTGTAACAAAGATGCGTATTAACACGAATACGTGTGACGTGGGCAAGAGTTGGGGAAAAGGTTGAGGTTAGCGTTATCTTCATGTGAGAGAAGCTCACATGTTCACAGCCAATAAGGCCCTTACAAGACGCTCGTTTAGCCTGAATATTTGTTAATAAGACTCACTAACTTCCCAAGGCCGTATCACATATTAACTTTGAAGTCTTATTACGAGCGCCCGAATGGAAAGTTTGACCAGCTCACCATGAGGAATGTAATGTAGCTGAACCCCACGGCGGTGGAGGCGAGGATCGGCACCGTGCCATCTCTCCATTCCCCCGAGCGGTTGTACAATAACCTGCAGGAAAGGGAAGGAAACAAGGGGAATTAGGTACGAGAGACGCCATGGCCTCAACTTATGAACGACCACAAATTCTCTCTCGGAATTCTCAAGCCAATGACTCGGGGTTGCCGGGGCGACTATGGGTCCCCTCCGGCCCCCTGGGGTCCCAGGCTCTCCTCCGGCCCTGGGTCTTGTAGTCTTTGCTCCCTCACCAGTTGAACTCGTTGTAGTCATTGTGCGCCTCCAGCCAGAAGTACGACCAGAACAGGAGCAGGAAGAAGGAGATGCAGAGGAGGAAGAACCAGGCGCGCTCCCACTGAAAGGCACGACACAAACCAGAGTGAGAGATAAAACACAAGAAAATACACAAACAGTGACACCTCGACCCCCCCCCAAAAAAACTATGCATTTCGCCGGCCAACACACACAAGAACCCAAGAACCAGAAGACCACAGTTCTACCAGAAGTCTGTTCACCTTCCCTGTGACCTTGGCCTTGACTCCCGAGAGCAAAGGCAGACTAGTGCGCAAGAGTGAGGTCTGTACAGAGAACGAGGACACCTCCTCCCCTCGGTCGCTAACAGGATTAGAGATAAGACAGGTCGGCGCGCAGGATCTGTTGACCACTGATCAGCTCGGCTGTCCATGATGCGTCTCCACATGCACCTGTTACTCATCCCCCCTCCGGGGCCTGGGGGGGAGAGGAGAGGAGGGGCCTGAAGAGGAGGGGCCTGGGGGGGGAAGAGGAGGGGCCTGGGGGGGGGAAGAGGAGGGGCCTGGGGGGGAGAGGAGGCTCGAGCGAGCCAGGCCCCCCGCGGAGAGGGCAAATTAACCCGTCCCCTTCAGGAATATTGTCTTGGATTCGACCCTCCTTCACGTCCGCATGCGTTAGCGTAACCAGGTGACCTGAGCGTGTGCTGGTCATGTGATCGGCCTGGCTGACACACGGCCCCAGAACCCGCTACAGGAGGATTACGCTCACACTGGAGTTCACGTGGTCGAGGGGGGTAGTACCGATTGGAACAGGGGCGAGACGACGTGGGAATCGTAGTCCCGCGAACGGCCACGTCATCAAGCCTACGAGAAGGTCTAGCTTGACTAAGTCTAGAGATCAGCCGAGGGGCCAGAAGACGCGTCAGTTCTTAAGGCTGCTTCCCCCAGTCATGTGGAGGGATAGGAGACTAGCCTGACCTCAGTCGTAGCCCCGACGTAGCCATGGGGCTACGGTATAAGGCTGCTGCACACTGCTGCTCGCGCCTGGGGCTGGGAGTGAGGTCACAGCGGCCCACCAGAGAGAGGAGGCTCTCTGGAGAGGTGGGCGAGGAGAACATGGATCAAGCCATGGAGACGAGTTCTCTACTTAGGGGTTTCAGGTCGGTGATACATTAAGGGATGAGAGCGTTAATTCCCTTAAATTGCACTGCAAACAGTCCAACGCTGGAGTAGCTCAACAGTCTGTGGCACCACTGAATAGAAAACCTATTTCGTATCAAGACAGATGAAATAAAAGGATCCTGAAACCGTTTAAAGTGACTTTCCTGCTTTTAATGATGTTTGATTGCCTGTATTCTGAAATCCTTTCAATGGAAAATGACTGAATTCATAATAAAGCATATTCAGTGTCGGCGAAGATTGCCAAAAGAGAATGTATTATGTCCAAGCACTTATTCAGTCCGTTTTGTGAGGTCTGACTTTTTTTTTGGAAAGGCCTTTCCACCCAGTGCACACAGCAGGACAGTCACCTGGAGTCGACAAGTCTTTAACTTCCGGAAGTTTCACGGCGTCTAAGAGGTGCCACCAGAGAGGTAGGAGCGCGACTGACCAGACTCCCGCTTCCCGCCTCCGCCGTCTCCATCTAATAATAACACGCCTGCGAGGGAGCCGGAGGATTCTGAAGAGATCCGCTGACTCATCGCTTGCCTGTGTTTAAACCTCTTCTGTCGCACGTGTTAGAGACAGACGACGTCACGTCGTGTGGGGCCAGCTCTGAGCAGGTGCACTGAGGTGTCGTTAAGGCTGTGGTACGATACTATTTCCGAGAAAAACACACAGTAAAGTTGTTGGAAAAATATGAAACACGTACATGTCGTGACCACGTCGTAGTCAGTTACAAAGTTACAAGACATTTTTGTTTTTAGGTTTAGTTTAGGTAGACATGGACAAATGCCTAGGATTGTACAATCGCACACCTGCAAAACCTTGTTCATAGTGTGAGTTTCTAGAAGCTCTCTTAGGAGCAGAGCAACACTCTAATCTGTTTCTAAGCACTAAGCTCTTCAGCAAAGATACACAAACAGAACAGGTCAACTTAGGACTGGGGGTGATGTAGTAGGAAGGCCACGGCCAATCGCAAAGCCCCTTTCTGCAAACAGTGAAGCTTTCAGATCTATGATTTAAATGGCTGACAATCCAGACACTTCATTATGGTCAGCACACTTTG
Source organism: Mallotus villosus (assembly GCA_903064625.1). Classification (NCBI taxonomy): domain Eukaryota; kingdom Metazoa; phylum Chordata; class Actinopteri; order Osmeriformes; family Salangidae; genus Mallotus; species Mallotus villosus. The sequence continues at coordinate 496,714 of CAEFZP010005682.1, forward strand.
CTTTGATAAACACTATTTTCTTTATAAATAGGTTACTATAGAAGGTGTTGGCTAACTGTATTTTCATACTTAACAGTAGATTATTAGTTTACCATACCTAAATGCTGTACTTTGGTACAGTTACAAACCTGTGCTAAATAAGTTATTAATAGCACACTAGGACATTATTTTGAAAACCAAGGTAAATCATTTGTCAAGTTTTTACAAATTTACAAATAATAAAATCCATATACAGTATATAAAAAAACACATTCTTAATCAATGATTTCCATTGCAGTTACAAAAAAAAGCGTTTCCCAACAATTAAACGATATACGCGTGTGCACTCGAATCCTTTCAGTGTGAAAGCGACTAGGGTGATGTAGGGCGGCTGTGGAAAGTGTGTGTGGTGTGTGTGTGTATGAGTGTGTGTGTGTGTGTGTGTGTGGTGTATGAGTGTGTGTGTTTGTATGAGTGTGTGTGTGTGTGTATGAGTGTGTGTATGAGTGTGTGTGTGTGTATGAGTGTGTGTGTGTGTGTGTGTATGTATGAGTGTGTGTGTTTGTATGAGTGTGTATGTGTGTGTGTATAAGTGTGTGCATGAGTGTGTATGTGTATGAGTGTGTGTGTGTGTGTATGAGTGTGTGTATGAGTGTGTGTGTGTATGAGTGTGTGTGTGTGTGTGTGTATGAGTGTGTATGAGTGTGTGTGTGTGTGTGTGTGTGTGTGTGTATGAGTGTGTGTGTGCCCTCTGCTGCTTTGTTAATGGGGCGAGGGAGACCAGCTGTGTGCTTGTCCTGTTCCTCTGGGTCAGCACATCATTAGTGCCCAGCTCACACATTCTGTAAGAGGCCTAATTTATGGCCAATCTATGGGCTCTTTGTATGGAAAAGACTAGAACAGCAGTTTGGTCCTATAGTCCAGAGTACAGCACATCAAACTCAAATGAAAGACATCCACCAGGGTTAAATTAGTGGGAATCAAAAAAAATACCTGTTCAGGTATTAGTTACTACTAGAACAAAGTGTCCGTCAGGCGTTCCTGCACCCCCCTTGTTCTGCCTTCCCATCTCCTCTTCGTCCCCTCAATCCCCCCCCCCTCCCTCCCTCCCCCCGTCTCCTCCTCCCCCAGCCTCCCCCCCTCCTCTTAAACTTGGCCTCGCGTTTCGCCGAGTCACAAATCCAGAATCCTGACAGACACACACAAACAAACACACAAACAAGCAGTCAATTAAAGTGGTAGGATTCTTTTTTGTACTATTTGCCTGTGGTGCGATCTGTGGGATCTGGGGCTTGCCCGGCCAATTGATCTCTCCCTCCCACCGGGATACAGACGGATGGAAAAAGGTTGAATTATTCCTGAGGCCGTGATCAGGTTTCATGTCGCCGCCTCATCGGCTCTGCTCTGTCTCCTGAATGCTTAGCACATCCTGGTTCGCGCGCGCAACTCTCACCTGAGCAGCTCATCTTTGACCCACAGACCTCGAGCCCCATCACTCCGTCAGTCTACTTTGGACACGGTTCTACCCCTACCGGTGTCATGTCTCCCTTGCCTTTGTTTGGCTTACAAACAATGCACCACGTACGATCCAATCTCGCCGCGGCCTCTACAGAAACCCAGCCCATACTCACACAACAACAACCGCTTCACACGCTGACATACATCAACTCACATCTAGGCTGTAGTTTAAATAACAGATCTGCTCCCACTCCAGTTTCCCGTTTGTTTAAGCGGCAGCATTTGACCCGAGTAAAATAAAGAAAAAAAGGGTCTTTACCAACCCAGCAAATGACTGGAATGTGTTACGAATGTAATACATTTTACATTTACCTTTAGTCATTTAGCAGACGCTCTTATCCAGAGCGACTTACACTAAGTACAGGGACATCCCCCCTAGGCAAGTAGGGTGAAGTGCCTTGCCCAAGGACACCACGTCATTGCACACGACCGGGAATCGAACCGGCAACCTTCTGATTACTAGCCCCATTCCCTAACCGCTCAGCCACCCATAATACGACAGCTAAGCCACCTCAGTCTGAACACAGGTGAAGTTCTCCTTCCGCAGAGTGTAGAACCAAACCCAGCCTGGCACAAGAACAGAGGGGGGGGGGATTCGTCTCACCTTGGAGCTGTCGTCGTGGGAACGCTGGTAGCGTTTCCAGCGGCACCCGTAGATCCCGGTGACGAAGGAGAGGCAGAGCTGCTTCTCGTATACCTGGGTTGGTGCTAAGGGTTGGTGCTTCACCATGCTCCCTCAGCCTCGGGTCGCCACCCAGCACACTAGCATCCCCCACGCTGGACCAGGAACCCTGCTGGAGAGAGAGAGACACGTTCAGAACATCATGTTTGGACACTCGGAGAACTTCGTCACGCGGAGACGCCAGAAACGTCGGCCAAGTCAAGTGCAAGCGAGTTGGTAGCATATCGGGGAGTCTCCCGAATAGAAAAGAACTGAAAATGTTTGAAGTGGGTTGCCGGGATACAACGTCGTACCGTCTCCGTCTTTCGTATGTGACTCACAAAGGGAACAGCACACTCCATTTCACCCCCCTTTTCTCCCACCCACGAGTCCCTTTACACAAACACTTCCACACACCTGGCGGCCAAACATCAAAGCTAATTTCATTCATTCATTCATTCATTTCAAGGCCTTTAAATCAATGTGGAAGTGGGCCAGTCCATTCACCGTCCCTTCTCCTCTGGTGTGTCCGAATGTGAGTTGAACTTGCCTGACCTTACAATCAGCTTTAGCCAGCTGCATCTCCAAAAAGCTAGCCATTTCATGGCACGGGTGTGCCATCTAAACTGAAGAATTAGTTGCGGATATTCAACTACAATGGCTACACAAAGACAGGTGAATAAAGTCTATCCGATCCGATGAGACCTTTTCTACGAACAACATAACCTGGGACTGCAATCGAACTGTTCTCAGACAATACTAGACAAGTCGCTTTCATTTAAAGCCAGTTAACAGAGAGATTGTGCATTTCTTTCCTCGGGTTGACGTCCTAGACATTGTCCAGACGATCCTCCTTTACACAATAGGTGAGTCTACATGTTCAGTAGATGACGTGTTTGTGGCTTTGGCCTGCTATCTCCTGGAAACACAGAACCACTGGCCTCAGGTCTGCTTGTTCAGTCCCAACAGGTCTATAACACATGTCCTGCACATGTCTGTCAAACCCAGATAAGCCTCTGCGATTTACTGTCCACCAACGACCACTCCCCCACAGGACAAGGAAAGTAAGTTGTGCCGGCTTGGGTGATGCCAAATACAAGTGTTTTAACGAGAGAAACGTCGGTCTACAGTATGTTCTCAACGAGATTCTCTCGTGTTAAAAAAATCCAGGTTCACAACAAGACATCCTTCATGAATGTCATCTGTCATAGACGTGTATCTACCCATTGCCTTTTCACATCGGACTCTGATTAGTCCCATTCATCCTGTCGGCGTGAACCAGATAAGATGAGAAATATTGATTCGCCCTTTTCATAAAACGACGCTCGGGGCTGTCAATTGTCCCTCGGTGAATAAATACTGTCATGGAAAGGACAAAAAAGCGATGATGGACACGGGACCATTTCCTGGACCGTCTTGTCTAGACAAAAGCCAGTGGAGAATTTCCCCTCGTTCCCTATCTCCAAACACGCAGGCAGATGCTACGGACAGACAGGAAGGGTGAACGCAAGCGACTGGCTGCTGCGAAACGGTTACCTTTCGAGTTCGAGTTTGTGTTCAGCTACTGGATACCGCTGTTTCCATAACTACCGTAGCTACCTGTCATATTTGTACAGATTTAGCCCGATAGGGAAACGCACAAAAACAGAGCCGTAATCCCCAAAAACAGGGATTATCCACTCTGTTATGTGACAAAAGCAATGAGGCGGGCGTCTCGTCTCCAAAAACAGGCACGGTTTTGAACAATAACCTCCGAGTTCTCAAGGGACCAATCCCCTGCTGTTGTCTGGGAAATAACTTGTGGTCTAAATCTATATGGCAGCATACTAGGACACAGACAGGAACTGTTTCAGCGACAACAAACAGATAAGTGTCTGGTGGTGCATTGTTCTCCTGGTCTGGGGGGAAACTCCCCAGACGAGGGGAGAGGTTTCCCCCAGAGCAGGAGCCTGGAACACGGATCTCCGCAGCCAGCCAAGCTCATCCCCGTCCTGGACGAGCCCCCCAGGAGATGGGTCAATCAGGGCCACCCTGGTCAGACTATTGACAAAACCGTGGCAGGTCAGAACAAGCAATCTGATGACATGCGAAATGTTTGTCCCGCACAGCTGGGGCTGTTGGCTGGGGGGGAGGGGGAGGGGGGGGGTAGGGGAGGGGGGGGGGTTCAATGGAATATAGTCGTTGAGGTGAGACACAATGGTCTTCGTTTGGCCCTCTGAATAGATGTCAGCTCGACAAAAGCAAAGGTGACTTTGCGAAAGGGTTGCAGTGACAGCGGAGAGCGACGTCGTTTTACATTTTTCAATTTACTCAGATTTCCACCAATCACAGAAGCACTACTGGCTGAGTTTAAACGTAGCATGGTCTTAAAAGAACCGCGGTTCTGAAGAACTAGGAAGAAGTGTGAATGTTAATCGACAAGAGGCCCATAGGGAAAACTACTCAAGAAACCACACAACACAAATTACACCACCAATCCAGTGTATTCCTAAACATACCCAACTCCTATTCATTCTGGGATGGTATGAAATACTTTATCAACTTCCTGACCGTAAGACATGAAGGTAGCAAAACCAGCATCACTTTAAAACATAATTATGCAACACAAAATATCATTCAGGGACAAAAACCCCTTTTATAAATACGACACCGTAGTTATGTTCTCTATAAATCAACATGACTGTCACTCCGTGGCACGACTGAGCTCATTTTTATGTGTTCACCTGTCGCGGCAGATCTGCCTAGCTGTCTTCAGCGAAACCAACAGCCACTGTTTCAACAACATCCTTCCAACGAGGAATACATTCTGAAGAGGGGGGGCCCACCCAAAATGGCCTAAAAGTCCTTTGAGACAACCTCCCCTGCTGATTTGGGCCTGATCTGTCCCTGACCTCAGGGGCTTGAACTGGAGGGAGAGGATTTCCTGTTGGTGTCATGTGACCCCCTCCACGAGGGACGGGTCTTAACGGTCTCAAAAAGGCTTCCTCTCCGTTCCCTTCGAACTGATGAGACGTAGGTTAACAGGTCCGAGTGCCACCCACGTCTTCTGCTTCACCCGTCTCGGGAAAGCAAGTGGGCGAAACAAACAAGTCAGGCTTTTTCATTTGGGAGCGTTAAATCTTTTTCCAATAATAATGCCTTTTATTTATAGTGCGCTTTTCGTATATACTCAAAGCCCTACAAGATTGAATAAACGCCTAACATTGAGTTTTCTGTTCTGAATGACGCCTCAACCACCTGATGGAGCTTCTCTCGCTAGTCTGCTACGGAATGGCCTTCTCAGTGTCAATCGCATTGTAGTCGAGTGTTGGCAGTGTAATTCGAGTTTTTCAGACCGTCTGTTATTCATAGCATAATCCACCCACCGAGCCTCTGCCATGTCGCTCTAAAATTAGCCTTTTATATCGGTCAGTGTCACTTATTTCCAGGCTGTTCCATCATTGATTCCTTCATAAAAGATGTATCGCCCATGCATTATTCAGCTCTTGATTCCTCGTCGAGCCACAATAGGCCTTTTATTAGCCCGGCGTTCTCATTAGCCGTGTGTCAGACAGTGTAAAATGAGGACACTAACGATGATGGTGACAGCCATTGGTTGAACCCCTGAACCGTCCAATGGGCTCGCTTGGCTGTGTGACTTCCTGATGAGAAATGGCTAGATGAGGCGATTCAGGAGTTAGGGAGCCTCTCCGCCCGCTCTGTTCCGGCATTTTCTCCACAATTTGTTCTCCGTTAAGAATGATTTAGTCCAGACAGATAATGAGGTAGTGACGCACATTTTAAGTAAGGGAAGGATGAAAAATCACCTCTTTTTTTTACTGTACTTGCCAGCATGTCACTTGGGATATAGGTTGTCTGCTACGCGAATAAACGCTAAATGTAAATATAACACAAAAGGGCAAGAACATGATGTGAAATCCCTTCAATTTGATGATTATAGGACATTTAGCCTATTGTACTTGCTACATTTTCCAACCATCTCTTTCTGTCCTAATGTGATCTTCAGAGCTGCTAAATTATGGGCCGTGGATGTGGAGGTCAGTCTGGATAGTTGTGTCTCTGCCAGATAGTTGCTCTGGGTTACTCAGACAGAATGCAATTATTCCACCATGTTCAGTAATTGCAGATGCCACACATTCAACAGTGCTTCATTATGATGACAGTAAATCATTCCCCTTCAGTTCCTTTTGTGGCGTAGGGTTTGTGTAAAACACATATATCATTTTCACAGAACTACTTTGTTGTTTGCAACCAAGTCCAACTCGAGACCGATAATTTAAGTAATTTCTCGACCGACAGGAACCTGTTGCCATGGTGAGCAGTTGCCTTCCCTACCATCTCTCGCAACGAACATAGCAGTCAACAGGAGATCTATTGATCAATCTCCCTAACGAGCCATAAAATGACTCGATTCTTGGCTTCCCTTTCCATTAGCCGATGTCTTCTGATAGTTTAAACACGAAGGATTGTTGTTGGGAAATCTATTTCCCACATCAAAACTATTTATTTTTGTCGAACTGCACATTCAATAATGGATTTTGCATTTAAGATGACGATGATCAAGGATGTGACAGAGAACTCTATTTAACTACGGCTAGTCCAAATGTTCGAAGTGACAGAGCTCATTAGACAGTTGAGAAACGTAACTGTTTAAAACTCCATCAAACTGATCCAGGTAAACCGGTAACTAAGTGACAGATGCAGACAACTACTCAGATTATATCAGAGTTAATCTGATGAACTGCGCACAAACGTAAACACTCACCTTCCCTCCACGACTGTATCTCTTCTGATCAAGATATAAAAGTAGTAGTCGTTTACAGTGACCGTTATAGTCCCATGTTACCAACAAAATATTGTTGTCGTTTTTTCAGAGAAGAGAATTCCGTGAGTTCAAATGAATCAGCAAAGTTTGTAGTCTTTGGTAGAGTGCCCCCGAAAACCATCTAATAAACATCCTATAAAACAAAACTCACAACTGTACAGAAATAGATTTCCGATGTTACAATATCGAAGGTATTATTTTTTAAACAGCGGCAACATATCTCATAGCTCGCCGACGGTTTACACACGGAATTAGAATGAACCCTAATCCCGACAGACAGGGTGTGGGTGGAGCTGCCTTGAATCTCACCACACTGGTTAGTCGCTGCAGAGGGCGTTCAGTTCTGACTCAAGTGATTGACAAGGCCTACCTTTGATGTCCTAAAAATTAGTCAAATAATCCATAACCAAGGTCTTGTCGTTTAACATAATGTATGAGATGACGTGTATTTGACTAACTCAGTAAGCAATTGTATTTTCCCTAAATGTTATTTTACAAATCCTTTCACATGTAGGAACAAACACACCCTCCCACACACACACCCTCCCACACACACCATTCCATCGCCTAATAATATTGAACCCTTTTCACATTTACCATGCCCACATATGCTTTTAGGGAGGAAGTCGATGACACATTCGAGAGCCACTGATCGCCAACCTGTACACCCGGCTATCAGGCAGTGAGCCGACACACACCAGCTACCGGCATCTTGGAGGTGATCTATTCTCGGATGCACAGTCAGAGATTAACTACTGGCTTGGGAGAGGATTGCGTCAGGTCTCCTAATCTTGTGCAACCCAGCAGTGAAGCACATTTTCTTCAACAAGGGTAACTAGAAAGATCAGAATCAGCTTTATTCCTAAATTTGCACAAACAAGGAATTGACTTAAGGCAGGAAAGTGCATACGGTAAACATGTGAGAGTTTTAAAAGGGTTAGGGTTTGAGTTAGGGCGAGGGCTAGGTTGGCTTCTCTCAAGCACTCTGATTCGGATAAACTGTGTGTTTTAAAACACTATTGGTGGCCACCGGGCATTAAGATGTTGTTTCATCTCGACTAAGAGAAGACACTCCCAGCCTTGACTCTCAATTCACCACACCTCTCCGTCAACTCATTCTTGGGAGACTGTAAAAGTGAGGAGGTGTGTGTGTGTGTGTGTGTGGGTGTGCATCAATGAGATCATTGGACTTTCAGAGAGTTACAAATCACTGGAAAGCGTCACTATCAATGGAAATCTTTACTGACGGTATAAAACATTAAAACCGTCCTTGTCAAAACATCACCCAAGACTATCGTGCGTAGCTCACCAGTAAACTCAGTCCTTTGTAGAACACACAAACACCAGCAGCCCCTGGTGGGGAATTAGCCTTTCCACGCTCGATAGGATTAACAAACATATCCGGGATCAGCTTGTACTCCCTCAAAATCCCCCAACTCCTAGCTGAATCAATCACAATCTGACCCCTGGTCAGATCTTCAATTTAACGTCACACCTGTTGCCATCAATCTTTCACCCACTAGAGGGTGCAATTGTCGTTCACCGTTAGGCCTGTACACTACAGTGGCCCTGCAGTGCAAATGAAACTCACTAACATGAAAGCGTTCCCCAAATGAAAACACTCCCCCCCAAATATGAGTCAACTCCCCCCAAATAGGATGACGTGCTTACCTCCCCCCATGGGTTTCAGCCACGTGACTTTTTTGTTGTGGCCGCCATCTTGAGGACGAATTTGAACCTCTCCTCGGGTCTCCTCAGTGAGAATGGATGGTAGCCTACTGTCCGGTGGGGTCAAACATTTTTGTTTTTTGGGTCACACATTCTGACGGCCGTCAGAAATGGTAACCTCTGTGGTAGCCTACTGGTTCTGTCATGAATCAAAATGAGAAAACATGGGTCCAGAGATTAGTGTGAAGGGATGACATAACTACCCCAAACCATCTTTCAAAGTTTTAATTCTTTTGGGAAGCAGTTACGGTGGGGTCAAACATTTTTGTTTTTTGGGTCACACATTCTGACCGCTGTCAGAAATGGACTGGTGACCTCTGTGGTACTGGCTCTGTGATGAATCAAAATCAGAAAACATTGCCATGAAATGCACCCCCACTATTGTCTGTTCTGTATATACCAGCATCAAATGATTCTTACTGTACACTGGGGGGGACTAGTATGAGTAACCACAGTAAGTTTCAGGCAGGTTACACTTTCCTAGTCAGAGTGCATTTCATGGCAAGAAGGAATAATGATCCCATGGTTATGTGGACCAGGATAGTTGTCTGGCTATCGATTTTTAAGTTTAACACGCAATTTATGCTTGTCAGGCTATTGCATTTTGTAGCCTACTTCTGTCCATCAATTTCTTATTAGTTAGTGAATCCATTCAGCGACGAAGTGTAGTAGCCTACCAGTAGGCCTACCAACCATTTCCGTTTTGAGTTAATGTAATGTGTTTTTGAGTTAATATCATGTGTTTTTTGAGTTAATGTCATGTGTTTTTGAGTTTATGTAATGTCGTTTCCCATTTGGGGGAGCGTACCTTTGTATTCATAGTTTTCAGTCGCGCGTGACATGCTCGGTGACCTGGAGGGCAGAAAGCTGCTGGCGATAGCGGCTCACACCGTTCAGACGCAGCAAAAGCCGGTACATTTACCTTCACACGTTTCTTTGGATCACCTCTCAGCTAAAGAAAAGGAAAGATATGGACACAAACTTCAAGTGTCGGCGTCTAACACAACAACCCAACTATTTAGCTAACTAGCTAACTTTATACACAACAAACTATGTCAAACCGATAGCATAAAGATCTGTTGTATGGCTAAAAATACGATAATTAATATACTTGTGTTTAACTTTACTTGTGCTTAGCTTTGATGAAGTGTTCGCTGCAAATAGGCCTACGTGTATATTTGGACGGCTGCCATTGTATGCCCTCCCCGGAGACAGAGGTAGCGTTACGTTTAATGGCACAAATCCACAATCTTCTCCTCTCTATATTTTTTATCGGACGGAATTCTGTAGAAACACAGTCCTGGCTTGTCTCCTCTGCAATTTGCGTTATCTAGGTCTGTAGAAGTATGTTAGCGACCATTCAGTTCATTAGCGACCATTCATTTTGTGTCAATTGGAACGTGACGTCACGTGAAAACTATTTGGGGGAGTTGACTCGTATTCGGGGAGGGTGTTTTGATTTGGGGGACGCTTTCATGTTAGTGGGTGGCACTTTAGGGCCACGGTAGTACCCAGCGTGAACCGACCGGAAAAAGAGCATTCAGTGTGTATCTGCATGGAGGGGACCAGGGGATGGGGAGAAGTATACATGGGCTATTTAAGATACATTAATGGGATACTGAAAGTTGTGCCAGAGGAGTAGTTTACGTAACTGAAACCAGATGTCATTTCCGATTTTTTTCCCCACGGATATCATATTTTTCCTCTCGTGTTCTCATTTCCAACCCATGACCTCCCAAGGCTCCACCCATTGCTTATTATTATGGTCTGGAGTTAGAACCAGGGAAGTCAGTAACCAGAAGTGACACGTGTCCCTTTGTTTCTTCACACAGCTTTTGTTGCTGTTGGTTGATTAATACTGCTACTACCCAACACTATTGTCAACACATTATAATCCACCAAGCTGAAAAATCCTACTGACAAAGACTGTCCCTGTTAGGTAGTGGACTTCTGTTCTGCTGTGAACTCGACTACGACCGTGAGATGTCACATGGCATCCAAACAATAAGAGCATTCAAAGACCAGCCTGCCTTAAGATGTTATCACACGCCACAAAGGCAGAGTCATCGCCATCATCTAATTCGTTTTTTGACTTGACAATGAGTCGATCTGTAATGAGTAACAGAAAGCCTCCGTTTAGGAAAACCATTAACGTTCTAATCAGTTTTTGACCAGCTGTTACATGCAAAACCAGGCCAACACTGCCTGAATGCTTAGACAAATCAAATGATGATGTGATATTAAGCACGCAAATGCATGTAGCCAATGGCTGTCCTTGGTGTGTTCACGTTGGTGTGGGTCAACACAACAGGGCGTTGTAAAACATACAAGCTCGTTCTCCATCGCAGCTGGGTTTTAGCCCATCTAATGTGACCTAATTTGGAACGCGACGCTGTAAAACCCAGAGGCACATTCCTGAACTTGTGTTGATGCGGGCCACCTCTCAGATGCTACGATACTGACTCAGCTTTTCTTCTCTCTCTCTCTCTCTCTCTGTGCATCTTGGGAAAGAGAGGCAGAGTCAAGGTAGAGTAAAAGAGAGATAACCGGCGGGGGAACCTCAGGACTATTTCCCCCCAAAACTGGCATTCAGTGAACAATACACTTCCCCAGGGGGGGGTTACACCTTCCCCACCCTCCCCCTTCTTGCAGTTTGGAAAAGGTTACGGATTCACTTCCAGTAAACACTTGTAAAGGATTCTACTGAATGGTGTGACATTCCATCCGGCACAATGTGCATGTAAGTTCATGAATGGCTACCCAGACATGCTCAGTGTCTTCAGGGGTGTCTGTGAGTCCAGGCTTTAGGACCCAGCGAGAGCGGTTCTGTTTCCCAGTAAGGGGACACCATGGGAGGATCAAGCCGGCTCACTGGGCAGGAAAATCCCTGCAAGTTTGAGGAATTCACCTTTCTCAAAGTTTTGTGTTTTACCCTACACGGTTTTCTAGACCATCTCAAGGATTTGTCCAATCGAGGAGATTCTCAGATTGAATAAAAAGCAGTTGGAGGAGCGGTATAAGGTAAGGATGTTGTGAGGGGGAAAGAGAGAGGAGAGGGGGAGGGTGGATTCACTGGGCAGTATTAATTGCAGTAAAACTGATGGGCAGGAATGTGTGGAGTCCCTCCATTTTAGACAGACACAGAATACTTGAATTGGAGAGGAATGACAACACAGAATGTATCTTTTACTTCACGATGTGTGTGCATGTACGAGTTATCTGTGTTAGAAGTGTCGTAGGCTCAAAAGTGTCAGAAAGAAAACCATTTACTCACAACAAAAATGGTTGACTTGAGCCTATCATCGTTTTATAGTCGGACAACACAATCGATAAAATGATGGATAAGATGACCAAGAATGGTTCTTCTGCTCAGCAATTGTTCCTTTTCCTCACCCCAACTGATGGTCACACCCTGTAGCATCTTATTTCTGTAATTCCTTGTAACTTTATGATCATTTGGAAGTATTCATAGGATCAAGTATTCTTTGTAATACAACTTTTAATTTCACACATTCCATTTTACAGCATTTACACACAAAAAAAAATTCTTCCTTCATCTTCCTGTGGAAATTCTGATAGGACAATGCAATGTCCAATGAATGCACTTTCTTGTGTTCATACGTGACAGGATGTCTCCTAGTCATGACATATAAGGGCATGTGGCTCTGCAACTCATTTCATAGTGCAAAACCAAACTCCCACAAGTAGGTAGGATATGTGAGAAAAAAGAGGGACATCAAGATATGAATCTTCGTGCTTGTTGAAAGGCATTCATGCCTTGGGGGGGGTCGCATTCCAACCTTTTGTTTAGACTTTAGGCTAAGCTTTGTGCTTGTTGCTGCTTGTCTGCTATGTCACCTCCAAGGACATAATCCTTCAGTAGATAAACTCACAAAACACATCAAATCGAATACGTCGATTTAGCAACAATTTCATAGACCGATCGCCCTTGTTGATGCTGATAAACGAACCCTTAAGGCAGAGTTGGCGTGGACGTGTTTAACAGATGCCGACGTGGCTCTTACGTAAGAGCGTGCCTCGAGGTCTGCTTGGCGGGTTTCCCATGCCGTCGGCATCCTCTGCTCGTCCAAGAATCCCAGTCTATAATTACATTACACATCGCACAATATAAACTGTATACCCCTGGCGTGAACTTCCAGCTCTGAAATCCACACAGAGATGGCTTGAATTGCCCGGAGGGAGCTATTTGGAGTATGGGGTCACTGCTCATAAGTTGGAACAGGCCAGGAACAGAGCTTTCAAAGAAACTTGTCATCCTAACGTTATGATTCACTTTTTAGACGCTCGAGATTTCTGACGATGCTCGTCTCCGTGTCTCTTCTTCAGGTCTGTACACGTCCAAGCAGCGCCATGTGGATGACCAAAGTGCTCGCCGTGGCCCTGCTGGCCACCGCGGCATCCGCCGCCACCGCCGTCTCGCCCGACAAGGTCCTCAGTAACCACGCCACCATTCTGGCCGACAACAGCGCCAAACTGGCCTTCGACCTCTACCAAAACGTGGCCAAGGAGAAGGGCCTGGAGAACATCCTCATCTCCCCGGTGGTGGTGGCCTCGTCCCTTGGGCCTGGTGGCCCTCGGGGGCAAAGCCTCCACGGCGTCGCAGGTCAAGACGGTCCTGAGCGCCGAGAAGGTGAAGGACGAGCAGCTGCACGCGGGCCTGGCCGAGCTCCTGAAGGAGGTAAGCGACCCGGAGACGCGCAACGTCACCTGGACCATCAGTCACCGCCTCTACGGGCCCAGCTCGGTCACGTTCTCTGCCGACTTCGTCAAGAGCAGCAAGAAGCACTACAACTGCGACCACTCCAAGATCAACTTCCGGGACAAGAAAAGCGTTGTGAGCTCCATCAACGCGTGGGCGTCCAAGTCCACCGACGGCAAGCTGCCCGAGATCACCAAGGAGGTGGAGAAGACGGACGGGGCGATGATCGTCAACGCCATGTTCTTCAAACGTATTTACGCATCAGACACCCACACGTCGAACGCACTCACATCCTCGTCGCCGACCTCTTCAATTTTGTAGCCTAATCCCCCAAAAACCCATGTTTCTTCCTGGTGTGAACAGCCCATTGGAATGAGCAGTTCCATCATTCGATGGTGGACAACCGCGGCTTCCTGGTGTCTCGCTCTTTCACCGTGGCGGTTCCCATGATGCATCGCACAGGTAGCGTACCCCTCCGGCAGCTGAAGTCATAACAACCCCAACATTTGACATTCGATGTAGGACACCAGTTTAGTTTGTCTAAAAAAACACGTTATTTCCAGGTATGTACGGCTACTACGACGACACAGTCAACAAGCTGTACGTCCTGAGCATGCCCCTGGCTCATAAGAAGTCCAGCATGGTGTTCTTCATGCCCTACCACGTGGAGGCCTTGGACAGGCTGGAGAAACTGCTGAGCAAGAAGCAGCTGGACGCCTGGATGGGGAAGCTGGTGGAGACGGCCGTGGCCGTGTCACTGCCCAAAGTCACCATGGAAGTGAGCCACAACCTGCAGGTAAACACGAAGGGTCCCGATCGACGAGCTAAGACAGTCGCAACGTAGCTTTTTATTTGATGGAAGTGAGGGATTCATCAAATATAAAGAGAGTTCAAAGGTCAAATGAGGGAGCTAACAAAGATGCACAGGTTTTATATATATGTAATGACTATCATTTGAATTTATATCATTGATATACTATTTATATATTTGACTAATATTCCGATTTTTTTCATGTGTAGAAACACCTTGGAGAGCTGGGTTTGACTGAGGCTGTGGACAAAAGCAAGGCAGACCTGTCCAACATCTCCGGGAAGAAGGACCTCTACCTGGCCAACATGTTCCACGCTTCTGCCATGGAGTGGGGCACGGACGGCAACCCCACAGACCACAGCATCTTCAGCTCGGACAAGATGAAGGATCCCAAGCTCTTCTACGTGGACCATCCCTTCATCTTCCTGGTGAAGGACAACCGGACCAATTCCATCCTCTTCCTCGGCCGAATGGTTCGGCCCAAGGGCGAGAAGATGAGAGATGAGCTGTAACCTGGCGACTTCGAGTCTTCGGCTGGCTGAACGTGAGCGGGTTCGATCGTGTCGGTGCGCTTGTGCATTTTCTGTGCAAATAGAGGGAAAACAAGGGGGGAAACAGTTGTGTGTCTGATACCTTACAACGCATTCCTTTTGATCATCAATATGCCAAGATTCGTGTCTGTTGTTCACAAAGCATGATTCAGAGATGTTGTTAAGACCAAAGCATCGTGTGTTATAAACATCAACGTTATCTTGGACGTGTTGGGTGAAGGTGGCACATTTGACCATATCCCGTCAGATCACAGAATGGACCGCATACTTACGTTAAGTATGACCTCCCAGAATATTGATGTCAAATCTGCTTTTCTCTCAGGTTATTTTTCCGTGTCTTTCTTTGCCATGCTTTCCGTGTCCATTCTTCATTCGTTCGATTGAAGTCATACGTCGTGAAGTCGGTCCTTGTGATATCTTTAATGTTTAAAGCTCGACGTATTTGTCGCAATCTTGTCGCAAGCTAATCTGGTGCTATTGTCCACTTGCTCACGCGAAGCACATTCCTCGGCAGTGTAGAGGCCCCATGTCTGTCTGTCTGTCTGGTTACTGACCCACACTGAAAGCATTGCTCTGCACTAGCTAACCTACATCTAAATAAGATGCCTTATTCTGTGGAGGGCTTTTGACAAATCGGCTGTCTTTAACACTGTGTCTGAACCTATTATGCCACCCAAACATTTTTCTAAGAACTATGGTATGGTATGAGATTGTTACACATTTTCTCCTTTTTTAATAAAATTGTAAAACTATAAAGACTCTTTTGTGATTTAATTATATTAGTGTTTGTAGTAGCGCTGCCAAATGTTCCATCCAAGGCACTGATGGACCAAACTATCTCAAGAAATGAATGACATAAGGGAGAAATGCTGTATTCAGCCCTTCTGAACTGCATGCAGTCAAGCCATGGGTGACATTGGGTGGATGAGCAGAGATGATTTTCCAGCTGAATGAAGAATGGGAATTTGAGCTCAGAGTTCAAACGTGTTTC